>CM031580.1:6758537-6836727 GCA_018467065.1 Ephestia elutella | reverse complement strand
TCACAGTGGTTTTTTACACCTATATAACCATACCCATATTGTAAACTTGAAAAAAAAGTTGTCCGCCATCTTGGATCTCAAAATAAATGTTATTTTTGTCATCAGCGCACCGAAAAACCCTTATAACCATACCCATATTGTAAACGTGAAAAAAAGTTGTCCGACATCTTGGATTCCAAAATAAATGTTATTGTCGTAATCAGCGCACTGAAACACTTATAAAACGATACCCATATTGCAAAATTAAAAAAAAGTTGTCCGCCATCTTGGATCCAAAAATACTATTTTTGTTAACCTCATCCCGAAAAATTGGCCTTCATGGGATGCCAGGCAGATGTTTAACATCTTAGCATCCTGGCACGACGGTCATGCTATTTTCTGTCGCGGCATTCGTGTTCATTTTACTGCCAAGTCGCGCCAAGTATGTTTTACATAAGAAAATGGTCGTAATTTTATTTTTAGTATTCATTACCGTAAAGCAAGAAAAAAAAATACATATAATTACATTCAACAGCAAAACGTGTCTTCGTTCATACGAAGCATGTCTTTTCGCCACTGCATTTTTAGTGCGGCTGCCGCGGATTATTCATTCAGATTACTGGAAAACAAATAAAAGGTCGTGAGGAAACCGGCACTCTGGTTGATGATTTATCAGCTAGTGTGTGAAATGGAGAAGGCAATGGCAAACCACTTCATTAATATTGCCAAGAGAGTCGTTGTGTGTGTCTCATTCCATATAATGACCACGACCCCCAGTCGTTAGGAAATAAGACTAAAGAGATTATTTAATTTATATCTACTAGTCTTAGCAACATTTGTATGGGTATTTTAATTGGTTTTTAACTATCAACCGTGAAATTAAAACGGATTATTACACCCAACTCAATTGCAATAATGCAAACATTTAATAACATTTTAAATGGCTTTTTCATTTTGAGATTCCTACTCAAAATTAAAAGGCGTATTCTGAGTTATAAATAACTTACTACTAGATAGGGTTTAGCAACCGAAAGTGGATCTTGGTCTCCATATCCAATATTTTGCACCTGTCACTGATCGCGTGATCGCTCAATGAGGACGATTTCACTAAATTACAAACTGTGTCTCAAGAGCCAAAGAAATTTAAATAAAGTGACAAGATCTCTGTAAGACTTCTTTGTTTTATTACGATTTGGCTTTTGAAACACAACTGAGGCACGACATTTACGTTTGTAATTTGTACGTAAGACTAAACAGTGGGATTAACTTCCTACGGCGGTGTTCCTGAACCGATACAACATTGGAACCTTCAAAAAACGAATATCTACGTCTTTCTGAAAAGCCGGCAACACTCCTGTGATGCAGTTATCTATGGGCAGTGGTGATCACTTACCACCAGGTTACCCACTTGCTCATTTGCCGACCTATATCATAAAAAAATCATATACTAAGCTCTATAGATAGGCAGATAGATAGATAATGCCATACTTATTAGGTACTGCGTTCGTCAAAAATGTATTTATTTAATCGTATGGCGTTTACCACATTCATTCATTATAATGTAAATGTGAGATTATGTCGGGTGTTAATTTATACAGATCTTCTGGGAGGCCTGAGTACGAGTGCCGGGGGCATCGCTGTATGATGTGCTCCATAGTCTGAGCCTCCTCGCCGCAGTCGCGCCGAGTCGCGCCAGCCCCACTTGTGCCGGAAGTAGTTGCAGCGTCCGTGACCTGTCCTTAGCCTGTTCAGATAACACCAGAGTTTTCGTGGCAAATAAAAACCATCCGGTCTACCAATTGTGTGTGTATGCCACTCGTTTTTCCAACTTTCCTTTATATCAAAATCGGTCGATTTAAAGCTGAGATACAGGCAGGGTGGCGAGACTTGAGTCTCTGGGATGGCGGATGGCAAAACGGCAGGTGGATAGGCAGTGATTTATTCAGCTGTATCTTTTCAGTCTCTCTCTTCAGTGCTTGCATTCTACGGAGATGAGGTGGGGCAATATGACTGAGAACCGGGAGCCGATGGAGTGGGGTGGATTTAATTGTTCCTGAAACACACACAACGCATAGCCTCATTAAGTTTAGTGTCCACTTGTGTACGTGCGTGCTTTCTAGCCACACTGGAGCACAGTATTTAGCCACAGAGAAAACCAAAGCTGTAACCGATGTACGCAGACAGTCTGCGGATGCACCCCAGGTAGTGCCGCAGAGTTTGTGGACAATGTTGTTCCAAGAGGCGACTTTTAGAGCCACTTTCTGGAGGTGTTCCTTATACGTCAGGGTTCTATCCAGAATTACCCCAAGGTACTTAGGAAAAGGGTTGTGCTTCAGCAATTTTCCTCTGAGAGAAACAGCTGGCTGGTATTTGGCGAGACTGTTACTGAGATGGAAACAAGCCACTTCCGTCTTGCTCGCGCTCGGTATTAGGCGCCACTCATGACAGTATTTGCTGAGCTTTTCCAAGTCAGACGACAGCACTTCCTCTCCAGACTTAAAATCTTTACTTTGGTGAACAAGAGCTATGTCATCGGCGTATATAAACTTAGTTGACTCAGTGGATGGCAAGTCGTGGATATACAGATTGAAGAGAATTGGGGCGAGTACAGAGCCCTGTGGTAAACCGTTATTAAATCTTCTCTTATGGCTTTTGGCATCCCCCAGATGGACCTCGAACTCTCTGTCGCTGAGCATATTCATAATGAGATCTGCTATTTCTCTGCTTGGTATCGTTTTGAGGACCTTGCATACTAGCCCCTGTTTCCAAACAGTATCGTAAGCTGCAGTTAAGTCCACGAAGACCGCTGTGGATTTTAGCTGTCCTTAAAATCCAGTTTCAATATGCGTGGTCAATGCCAAGACTTGATCCGTGCAGCTTCGTCCCTCTCTGAAACCGGCTTGCTTTGGTGGGATGACAGCCTCTATGTGGGGGGAAATTCGAAAGAGGATGCGGCGTTCCAGTAACTTGTACGTGCAGCAGCAGAAGAGAAATTGGACGGAAGTTTTCAGGACTATCGTGGGACTTAAAAATGTATTAATAAATTGTAATAAAATGTAAAATCTATACATATAATAAAACAGTAAAAATATTTTGTCTGTACATTTAGTATTTTTGACTGAAATGGTTAGAGGGATACTTAAAAAGAATAATAGAAAGTAAAAAAATTTTTTTGGAATTTTTTGTCTGTCTGTCTGTCTGCATGTATGTACGCGTTTCACGCAAAAACTACTGGACGGATTTGAATGAAACTTTTTTTGTTGTATAGCTACTAAGCCTGGGCAACATATAGGCTATAATCGATTTTGAAAACTGGAACACCTGATAAAGAACCTTAACAGAACAAATAAACAATAAGAAATATGGAAATGGTACCTTCGCAAAAGTTTATCAATCTAACGAGCATTTTCTGTTGACGTATAAAAATCGAAGATCAGGATTATCTGATGAAGAATTCCAAGAGACCAGCTTATATGGAAATGGCTACACTATTACCTACTTATATGGAAATGGCGCCTTAGCGAAAGTCGTTCAACCTGAAGCATTTTCTGTTGTCGTATAAAAATTGAAGATTATGGAACATCTGATGAAGAACTCCAAGAGACTCTATAAAATAAATGAAAATGAGGCCTAAGCAAAAGTCGAGCTGAGCATTTTCTACTGACATATAAATAGACAGGAAACGGGATAGGACAAAGAGGTACTCGGGGTGGGAGTGGTGGTACACGGGAAATTGTAGATAACGAGCAGACGAAGATCGTTTATTGAATGAAATATCACTTTTGATTCATTTTAACACCGCGACTGTACTACGAGTACTTAATATATTCCCGTGGGACACGGGATAACTAAATGGCTGAAATTTTGAGTACTGGAGTTTAGGTTACTACGGTTTGGAACACAAAAAGATTTTCGTTTAAGCTAAACTCACGCGGGCGAAGCCGCGGGCAACAGCTAGTAAAAAATAAAAAAATGAAAAATGTAAAAATAAATGTAAAATGTCAAAGTCAATTATTGTTATTTATATAGGCTTAAAAATAGCACTTATAGATCACATTCTTGTTTTTTAGTTAGTTGACGTCAAAGGTTACCACCGCCTCCAAAGCGCACTAAAGTGGAGAAGAGGCGGCGCAACAAACTCCACTGCTGCATTTTCTCTAAAGACGTCACTTTACAACATATATCTTACAATTAAATGACTGTGTATGTGGACGAATATACATTGAATATTTATATGAAATGTCAAATTTATAAATTAATAAAATTACAAATTAATAAAATGTCACTGAAAAATTAAAAGTACACAATGTACCTAGAGAGTAATATGACAATCTTAGGAGGTCATTGTACAAGGCTCGGGCCACGCATTTTTGTCATTTACATGATCATCCGTCATATAATATGCCTTCTAACAAAGTGTCTCCTTATTATAATGTTTAATTTTCCTATCAGGCATATCAAGGACAGATTTTGGTATTTTATTATTATAGCGTATACAGTTTCCCACAAATGATTTCCTAACCCTAGCCAGTCTATGCCCTGGAACGTATAAGTTATGTTTGTTTCGCAAGGAATATATCTATGACATCACAAACTTTTTTAAAAGATGAAATATTTTTCCAGACATGCATAATGTCAAAAATATATTGGGATGGTAAGGTTAAAATATCTATATCTTTGAAGAAATCTCTGAGTGAATCTCTTTTTCTTAATCTGTAAATAAAAAGAACCGCTCTTTTTTGAAGTATAAAAATTGTTTGTATGTCGGCTGCTGCTCCCCAAAGTAATAGGCCATACCACAATGGATGGATGGCCATACCGCTATGGAAATAATTAAAATATACCAACCTAGCAGTTGCCACATCCGTCAGTTGTCTGATTCATCTTACAGCATAAACCGTGGAGCTCAATTTTTTAGACAAATTATAAATGTGAGCACCCCATTGTAGTTTAGAATCTAACGTTATTCCTAAAAATGTGGTACTTTCAATGAACTCTAACTTATTACTATTTATATTGATATCAACATGGGCTTGCCTAACATTAGGAAGCGTAAATTTAAAGCAATGGGTCTTACTTGCATTAAGCATCAGGTTATTAGCAGAAAACCAGTCTGATATGGCGGACAAAGTGCTGTTTACAGCATCTACATTTTCGCTATGGCAGTCAGTCTTAAAAATTATAGACATATCATCAGCAAACAACACTATACCAGCCTGCTTCTCAACCATATAAGGCATATAAGGCGTTGACATAGACTAAAAAAAGGAAAGGTCCTAAAATTGAACCTTGAGGTATACCAATCATAACTTTTGATCCTTTATATTTGACGTTATTTAGATTTACAGTCTGCAGCCTATCACTTAAATAAGATTTTATTAGTTCTATTGATTTAGTGTTAAAACCGTACTGAGAGAGCTTGAGCAAGAGAGTCTCATGATCAACACAGTCAAACGCCTTAGATAGATCACAAAACGCTCCAATAGGGGACCGGCCAAGGTATGAGAATTGTTAAAAATATGTAATTTTATGATAGAATACATATAATTAAACACATTTTGCGACTTTTCATCACGAGTTTATTCTCCTGAGCAAATTTATTACAGTTCAAACTTTTTGGGAAAGTCCATTTTCTACGCGTGACGTCATATGAATGCACGTTTAGTTAGGGGCGTTTTGGTATCGTCCAAATATCGCTTAAAAATGTGAAATGTTTTTTGCTATAACTTGGGAAATACTTTGGTTATTGATGTAATTCTTTTACGGATGATTCGATTATTGTGAGATATTTCAAAGAAGCATCAAAAAAAAAGTTGTCCGGTCCCCTTTTGCATCCTGTGAATCTTCCCATGCATTGAAGATATGAGTGACCAAAGCCACTCCCGCATCAGTTGTACATTTACCACTAGTAAAGCCAAATTGTTGGCCGAGAAATAGATAGTGGATATTAAAGTACTGTTGCATTTGACTAAGCATAATCTTTTCAAATGTTATTGTTGATTGTAATTATATTAATAAATATTCTTTCACGCAATTAATTTTAAATAAATCAATATATACGGACAAATCAGACAGATGAGTTAGCCCCAAAGTAAGTTCGAGACTTGTGTTACGGGATACTTACTCAACGATACTATATAACAAATACATATATGAATAGATAAACTGAAAGTTTATCTAGTACCAATTTGAACAAGACAAGCTAATTATTTAAAAATAAAAAACACGGCTGACAACTCATATAGTCACTCGGAGGAGGAATGCAAGGAATCTAAAAATACCTCTCACATCAAAATCTGTTAAGCCGTTCAGGTCTTATGGTGGAATGAAGAAACTTACATACATTATCCCTGAAAACATAACAATCCTTTTTTGGTAAATCATTTAAAAGATCATTTTCCATCTTGACCCGACCGGGGATCGAACCCGGGACCTCCGGTGTGACTTGGGCCACTGAAGCTGCAAAATTCCTTGTACTTCAGGTAAATATCGAAGTAGGAAGGGCGCGCGCACTTCCTACTTTTATAAAGGTAGATCTAAAAGTAATAGTAACTGTTAACATACGTAAATAAACTAACGTACCTTGTGTAATTAGCCTTTCCATACACTATTGGAACAGCGTTATTTTTGAGCGCAGTCAACAATTTTTCAGTAACATAGTCCACGCTGAATGAGTTCTCGAATGATAAATAAAAGTAGTAGTCCTTTTTGAGTAACTCAAAACACTCTTGCATGCTATTGCGTGGACACGATAGATTGCCGCATGTGCCATAAATATCAATTGTGTGGTTGTATTTAATTAATTCATCTTGAAGTTTTTTAACAAATTCCTCTCGTTTACTTTTGGAGGGGCAGTTGGAAACAAACCAAGCCGCTGCTTTAGTTTTTGATCGCAAACTATTCTTGAGATCATTGCTCACAGGACTCATATCCTCCACTTTCATCCAGTGCATTATCTGGTTCGGACCAATGACATTACCATGTGCATCACGGACAGCGATGTACTCATATCTACAATCTGAATCGAGTCTGAAGCTCCAAGTCCAATTGAAGTAATTATTGAATCTGTTGGAACACGCAGGGTAGTAATGAGAAGATTCAATACTAGAGAACACAAACTTTTGATCAGGAGATCTATACTGTGGCAATTCTGAAGATGGGTATTTCGTCGCTTCGGACATAGCAAAAACAACCGCATGGAATTTTCTATAGTCACCAAGATAATTTCTATCCGCCGTCACAAAACAATTAGTGTATGAACAGTTCCGTCTAATGAATCCAGTTTGTTCAAGACCAATGAATACAAAAGGTTCTGTTTTGGGGGAAGTCCATAGCAAAATATATTTCAAATTGCTAGTTTTAAGTCTAAAGTACGGTTGAATAGTAACATAATTAAGATCACTAATTTTGTAGATAAAAATAAATATTGCTATTAAAGAGACACACGTGGTAAACCTTGCGCACTTTTTATTAATTATCATAATTAATTCACTTGAATAAACGTAATGTTTGCAGTCTTAATGAATACGTACTATCAGCTATAACTCTGGAACGCAAACGGACGTGACATGAACGTGACCCCAAAGGTCATAGAATCGCGCCCAAATGGTGTTTTTACAAATATAATAACAGAGATGGATTGCTTCCAACCACACCTGCTATGTGCCCATTACATAGATACCGTATTAGTCTCTAATCATATTCTGCTAATGATATTTTTACTTTTATTTAAGATTGACCTTTTATTGAATCGTTAAGTGAATTTTTATTAGTTACTGGCTTTTGCCCGCAGCTTGGCCCGCGTGAATTTCTCACGGGAATAGTGCTTTATTTCGGGATGAATGGTACCCTATGTCCTTCTCAGTACTTCTAACTATGTGTATGCAAAATTTCAGGAAGATTGGTTCAGTAAATAAAGCGTAAAGAGGTAAGTAACAAACAAACAAATAAATATAACTTTCGCATCTATAATATTAGACAAGAATACTTTATTAGCACACAAGATTACATTTTTAGATACCTACATAAAGTAACTTATAACTAAAAAAAGAAAAGAAGATGCGCAAACAGCGGTTGTTGTTCTATCATAGCTTGATTGAAAGCTCCAACTGCATTTTGCGCCAAAATTATTTCTTTTTTAGTCTCAGATGCGCATTATGAGGATTTATAATATTCACTTTCCGCGTCGTCAATAGATAGAGAACAAAAATTGCACTGCCCATTTTGTTACTTAGTCGCCTTGCAATGTACCGATGCGAAATTCGAAACTACACGCGTCGCACCTACACCAAATATGGCAGGGTCGCCATGTAAAGGTGGTGTGTTAGGAGCTAATTGATAGTCCAAATGTTGAGTAGATACTGAATTATATTTCATATAATTTGCTTAAAAATAGCTTACACTATCTTACCTCTACAATAGAAGTGCCCTAAAAGTCTGGAGTAATTTACCTAAAGAATGATTTTTAAGTAGCACTTTGTATTGCACGTGTAGAGTAATTCTTAGAATTTGCACACGTTCCCTATGTTAAAAGATTTTTTTTTTTAACAAAAAATGTAGATAAATTCTTTAGCTAAAAAAATAATTTTTCTCTCTTACTTTGGTTTTTAGGTCCTAAATTCAAAACTTTGCAAGGTATCTACGTAAATAATACCTCAATTTATAAGGATGTTTTTAAAAAAAGGTTAAAAAAAAAAGCTTTTTTCGTTATTTTTTTAAAAATCTCTGCAAAAACGGATTCCCTAATTTCAAACTATTTTTGGTAACTTTGAAATAATTTAAAAAAACTTCTGATGTCACAGATGCACAAAACATGTTTTTTTAGAATGTTTATACATTGCTCTAATAAAATAGAAATAAAAATAATTATGTTTCGCATTAATTTCGCCACTACTAGCAATTAAGTGTAAAATGTTGGGCTTTTCGTCAAAAAATTAAAAAAATCCTAAAAAAAAATCTGTAACACTTTGCTTAAGAAAATTTTCTCTTAAATGACTCTAAATGGTTTATACTAGCTTCGCTTTGTATCGAACTACCAAACACCCTGTATAATACGGATATTCAGGAGCTGGTATCAGTTTACAAATAAAAATGAATGGAAACTATCAGGGATGATTATCGGGAAATGGTTGAGCTTTCCATTATATCCTTGGGCGAAGACGAAGATAAAGCGCTTGACATCAGGCCATCAGCAGGTAAGGTGGATGGCTAGAACAATTTACTCTCTAGAAATCTGTTTGTTACATTCTCAAACTAGCATTACTGATAAAGAAAAGCAGTCAGCTTAAATATGCTATACATCGCTTAAAAATTATATTTATCTTCTTGATACAGCTAAACATTACAGATAAGCATAAACATTGGATGTCTTCATCACAAATGTCCTCCTCACAAAAGTAAAAAACGTCTCACCTCTTCTCCTCCTCACCAAAGTAAAAAGGTTTTTCGAAAACTAGGGTTCCTGTATGGGAAGGAAGTGTATGATTTCAGACGGCAAAAAGAAAAGTTATGCCGTTAAAGGCAGCCCATACTACAGCTCCACAAACACAGTATCCACAAACTAATAACCGTCAATGAAGGTCAAAACCAGTTCCATGCATTATGTGCTGCAACATAGAAATATCTACCCCGACTGCAAAACACCGACATTAAAAAGAAAGTATCCAAATTAATTTAGAATTAGTTAAAAATATTTTTCTTAATTAAATAAAACAAAAACATGTTGTTCTTCCTAATTTTGGTTATTTTATTTGTTTTTAACATTTTGAGCTGGGTCAAAAGTGCCAAAACCCGTGCAATAAAATTTCAGTTTTAATGAAAACTTTTAGATCAAGTCGTAGTAAATAAATATTTTGCACACAGATACTATACGATAATACAAAAAAAAACCCGGGTATGCGTTACGATAACTTAAAAAAAAAAAATTTTTGGTCTGGGACACCCTAGTGGTCATGGCAAACTTAAACCTTTTACTGTGGATCACTTAATACAAAAAAAAAACAAGAATACTATTCTAATGCCATCCCATTTATATTATTTTTTCTTTGACAGTAGTCCGGCGAGTTCCACCATTTTCGAAAATTCTCAATTATTGATTTCTTTCTAAACCTTTCCTCGTCATTCAACAAGCTGCAAAACGCGCAGAAATCGTCTGTGTCCGCGTTCTCGCTTCTGCTGTGATAAGAATAGTGGTTCTGCCATTTGAAATAGTTTGCGTATTTATTGCGATTTCTTATTAGTTCGTCCATTTTTTTTGCGAGTTTCTGTGGGCCCAGTTCCATTGCATTTATATATATTCCATCTGGCATAAACCTGTATAAATTACTAATAACATATTAAATCACTAAATAACTTATCTAAGTCTAATATGCTGATATTCCTAGCATATCCACCCCCACCACCTTGATGGTTGGTGTTCAACCACTGCCCATTTTTCGCGCAACTTTTTATTGTGCTGCACTAAGCTGTGGAATAAGCTTCCCTCAGCGGTGTTCCCGAATAGGTTCGACATTGGGACCTTCAAGAAAAGAGCCTATCGCTTTCTCAAAGAGTCGGCAACGCATCAGTGACCTTTTTAGGGTCGTTGGTGTCTATGGACTGCAGTGATTGCTTACCATCAGGAAACCCGCATGCTCGTTTGCCTACAATTCTATAAAAAAATATATATATATCCCTTTGATCGTAAAGGCCTCTAAAAGTTAGTTTTTTCTTGTAATATTTGTCACTATCATAGGCTTGGGACTTTGTTCCCGTGAGAATTTCGGGAATTCCTCTCTTAGTGCTCCACTACACTCCATAAGAATCTACATGCCAAATTTCAGCTTCCTACGCCCAGTAGTTTTGGCTGTTACTCAGTCAGTAACTGAAGAAATTTATTTACTTTCGCGTTTAGGATCGGGCTAAGTACTGTAACTTATATACGTACTTACCGTGTATAATTTGCTTTTCCATAAACAATCGGAATAGCATTATTTTGTAATGCATGTAACAACTTTTCAGTAACATAGTCCTCGTTGAAAGAGTTCTCAAAGGATAAATAAAAGAAATAATCCGATTTGATCATTTCCATGCATTGTTTATTAGTCTTGGGACACGATAAGTTGCATTGACCGTAAATATTATTTATATTGTTAAATCTGCACGTGTAGTTAGCACAATCGCCATAAGTGTCGACTGTATAATTATACACAGATAATTCAAATTTGAGTTTCATAACATATATTTCTCGTTGACTTTTAGTAAAACAGTTCGAAACAAACCAAGCGGCTGCTTTAGTTTTTGTTCTCAAACTATTTTGAAACTCTATGCTGACTGGTTGCATATCCTTCACGTTCATCCAATGCATTACACTATTTGGTCCTATGACCGTATTATTTACATCTCGAATAGCAATGTATTCCAGCCTACAATCTGAATCCAGCCTAAAACTCCAAGTCCAATTGAAGTATCTATCGAAATTGTTTGAGCAAATTGGATAATTCTGAGAGGACTCGATACTAGAGAGTACATATTTTTGATATGGACTTCTGAATTGGGGTAATTTGTAAGATTGGTAGTATATTATTTCCCTCATAATAAAAATGATGGCATGGAATTTTGTATAATCGCTGAAGTGTTCCCGCTTTGCTATGAAGCAATTGGTATAGGAGCAGTTTCTTTCTTTGAAAACCTTTTGTCCAATACCCATGAACTTATAAGGCTGCCTTTTTGACGGAGTCCATAGTAATATATGTTTCTTATTTGAATCATGTAAACTGTTTTCCTTGGTAGAATTATATTCCTGGGTATGATAAAAGACCATCTTAAATGTATGAATTAAAATGAATACAAAAAAAATATAAATGACTATTTTTTGTAATATTCGTTTGATTTTGTATTTCATTCCAGCGGTTTCGTATGCTGTATAACCTAGGAATATAATACAATGGTTGTAATTTACAGGAGTTGGAATATAACTTAGGTATAATGTAACGAAAGCTCTCAAGACATTTGGTATTTCAACTCCTCCGGGAATCGGCCACTTGACTTTTTTACCGCAAAGGATCTTCTATTATGTATATTTATATAAATTGTATAACCCACAAATTCTATTTGCATATTTATACGTATTCTCTCTCTCTCTCAGCCGAAAGACGTCCACTGCTGGACAAAGGCCTCCCCCAAGGATTTCCACAACGACCGGTCCTGCGCTGCCCGCATCCATGCGCATCCCGCGACCTTCACCAAGTCGTCGGTCCACCGAGTGGGAGGCCTGCCAACACTACGTTTTCCGGTTCGTGGTCGCCACTCGAGAACTTTTCTGCCCCAACGGCTATCTGTTCTACGAGCTATGTGCCCTATTCATAGTCTAAAAAGTGAAATTTAACCATTCCTAAAATTGTAATAAAGTTAATAAATACCTACATAAGTAAGTTGCAATTATATTATTACCTGCGCTACAACATAATAAACTTACGGGGAAAACCGAAATCGAATAAACATAAAAATAATATAAACCAATTAGCTTCAAGAAAAAAAAAATACAAATGTTCACGTAAGTAGGTAGTATACACGAAATACGTGGTTGCAATTTCGAATTAGTCATTGGATTACCTAGTACTGAAGTAAATTAACGTTTAGATAACGAATTAAATGGCCGGGACAAGTAAAATCATGAAATTAATGAATGTTGATGTTTCAGATGTATTAGTATAATTGAGTATAAAATGGTTGTTTCTTTTTCCTTAAATTACCTAACCTCATTATAAAAAATCGGCGAACATACATAAAATTAGTGCGTGTCAGGCCACACGCAATCCAACATGTTCCACGCATTTCTGTGATAGCTATCCTGTAGAAATGCGGACAACTTCCAGTTTTATATAACTAATAAAAATAACCTAAGTATATAACATCATATAGAATGAAAATTCTACCAACGAATATTTTTCATACTATAATCAATTTTGTTAGTTTGTCGTCTATGACTCATTAACGTGTAAAGTCTACACAAAATTCATTATACCTATTTGCTAGTTATTATATATTTTTTCATGTATCCAATCCACCCTCCACTATTTTTCTGTTCGAGCCAAACACTTGACTCTCATAAAATTTAGTACCTACTTAAAGTGCTAAATGGTATATTATAAAACCCACATGATGGTATAATCCGGAGAAAAAAAATCTTTTCCACTTTAGGCAGTTCGCTCCGCGTAATAAATATGTATTCTGTACCAAATTACAATTTTCTAGTAATAGGTAGTAGTCATTGAGCTAAGCCTGAACAGATGGACCACGACGCACGGACGGAGAAGTAAACAAACATACATACATCGAAATATATAACGTCCTCCTTTTTTGGGAAGTCGGTTGAAAATAGTCTTATTATATAATGGCGTATAATCAATATATCGAAACATATAATAAAACTGTAACTGGTCTGTGTCTGTACGTACATAGAAGATATTTAAGAAAAAAAAAACTATGAGGAGTCTTCATAGGGCCAATAGGAGCCAAAGCCCGTTTTTTAGGATTTTTGTCTGTCTGTATGTTTGTACACGCATCACGTAAAAACTACTGGACCAAATTTGATGCGATTTTCACTATTGTATTGTAGACGGTCTAACTTAAAATCTGGAGTAGGTTTCATCTTGTTTGATACGTCACTTAGAACCAGGGAAATTAACATTAGTAAATTACGCGCGAACAAAGTTCGCGGGCACATGCTAGTAAATAATAATACTAGCTTTTGCCCGCGGCTTCGCCCGCGTGAATTTCCCACGGGAACAGTGCTTTTTCCCGGGATAAAAAGTAGCCTATGTGCTATTCCAGGTCATTATCTACCTCTGTACCAAATTTCATCGAAATCCGTCCAGTAGATTTTGCGTGATTGAGTAACAAACATCCTCACAAACTCACAAACTCACAAATTCACAAACTCACAAACTCACATCCAAACTTTCGCATTTATTATATTAGTATGGATTTCTATGGTTGAGCCACACCAAACATAGGATTCCGAAGGTGCCTGAACAAATGCGTATACATAAACTTAAAATCCATTTATTCTTACCAGTCCTATCATGTAAACAATCTTCACAGTACTTTTTTTTAATTTTGTTGAAAATAAATCAAATATTAGTTCAAACCTAAACATTCTAAAGTAAAACATTTATTAACCACGAAAGTAATTTCCTAAAAAGTCTATTTTAATTTATATTGTTGTAAAATCATAAAAAGACATGGTAAGATTGTTTACATGATAGGACTGGTAAGAATAAATGGGGTTTACATCTATACATATAATAAAACAATAAAAATATTTTGTCTGTACATTTAGTATTTTTGACTGAAATGGATAGAGGAACACTTAAAAAGAATAATAGAAAGCAAAAAAATTTTTTTGGAATTTCTTGTTTGTCTGTGTGTCTGTCTGTATGTATGTACGCGTTTCACGCAAAAACTACTGGACGGATTTCAATGAAACTTTTTTTGTTGTATAGCTATTAAGTCTGAGCAACATTTAGGCTATAATTGATTTTGAAAACTGGAACACCTGATGAAGAACCTTAACAGAACAGCTAAACTATAAGAAATATGGAAATGGTACCTTTGCAAAAGTTTATCAATCTAACGAGAATTTTATGCTGACGTATAAAAATCAAAGATCAGGATCATCTGAGAACAGCTACACTATTACATATATGGGAAAGCATTTTCCGCTTATGTATAAAAAAATGATCTGGAACATCTGATGAAGAACTCCAAGAGACCAGCTACACTGTAACATATGTGGAAATGGCACCTTAGCAAAAGTCGTTCAACCTGATGAGCATTTTCTGCTGACGTATAAAAATTAAAGATCTGGAACATCTGATGAAGAACTCCAAGAGTTCAGCTACGCTATAAGATATATGGAAATTAGTGAAAATCCTTAGTAAAAATCGTTCAACCTGATGAGCATTTTCTGCTGAATTACAGTTGGGAACACAAAGATTTTTCATCTAAGCGAAATTCACGCGAGCGAAGCTAGTCTATAATATATTTATGAAAGGTGAAACGCGTACATACATACATACAGACAGACAGACAGACAAGAAATTCCAAAAAAATATTTTTGCCTTCTATTTAGGTATTCACTTTGCATAACTGTGTTTGAGTCACAGGATTACGCTAACCTACCAAACATCTGATTTGGTCCAGTAGATTCGGAGAAAATTGGCTGTGACAGATGGACGGACAGACAGTCAGACGCACGAGTGATCCCATAAAGGTTCCGATTTTCATTTTTGTACGGAACCCTAAAAAAATGGTAATCATCACTCGTAATATTTTTAAAAGACCTATTATTGATACGCCATAAGTAGGGAAGGCACCCTAAAGAATAATAGTTTTTCTTGATTTTATTCTACAGTTATTAGTTTTCGATACTAATAATCTCTGAGCTAAGCCTCGGACAGACAGACCCCTAAAAAGTACAGGGTCGATCATCAGGTCATCACATACAAATGTGACAAAAAAATATGGCACAAACCAGTGATATAAGTACACCTCGACAGGAGTTACAGTAACAGGTCGAGTGGATTTCCGTGCCATTTTTAAACTATAGGTATAGTTTTTATTCTCGTGGAAATTAGTATATGAGGCAGTTTACCATAATTAAATGGTTATTTTGCTAAAAATATCTCTGGGGTTTTTGTACATTAGGATTTAAAACGATTACGTCCCATTTGGAAAATGTATCATTTCGTAAACACAATAGGTGTTGTAAATAAAATAAATATATAGGTACGGACAACGAACTAATTACCATATGGTATATTAGTTCGTTGGGTACGGACAAATCACACAGATTGAGCTAGCTACAAAAGTTCGAGACTTGTGATAAGGGATACTAACTTAACGATACTGTATTTCATAAACAAATACAATATATAGATAAACATCCAAGGCCTAGGTCAATCTGAAAAAGATCATTTTCCATCTTGACCTGACCGGGGATCGAACCCGGGACCCCGTGGTTCAGACGCAAGGTTTTCACCACGCCAAAAAAAAATAGCTATTTGTAAACCTAAATGCAAATTTTTGTGGGACCAGCAAGATTTTTTTGTATGTTCTAAACTATCTGTGGTTTTCACTTGGAACCAATTACGAGGGACGAACTGCTGAACAGAGCAATAAAATAAACTTACCTACGAGTACTTTTTCGCGTTTTCACATTTTCGCCGACTTATTCTAGATGGCGGTAAAATCGCGTTTATATTCGGGTCAATTTATTGCCATCTAGCAGCACTACTATGAACTAATTCAAACTCTCTTGCATAAATAAGTAAATATATATGGACAGAAGCGGTAGTGGCCGAGTGGTAGGGCGCCCGTCTGTTGATGCTAAAGTCCTAGGTTCGAATACTGCCCGGGTCACATGAGTTTGTATACCAATCTGACTCATGTACCTATGGTAGTTCTCATCGGCCACCACTTACTTCCGGTGATGGAAAACATCGTGAGGAAACCTGCACTCTGATCTGCAACTGATGATGATTATTAGCTAGTGTGTGAAATGGAGAAGGCAATGGCAAACCACTCCATTAAAATTTCCGAGAAAGTCGTTGTGTGTGTTTCATTCCATATAATGACCACGACCCTCAGTTATGAGGAAATACGACTAAAGAGATATATGGACAAATCACACAAATTGAGTTAGCCCCAAATGTGGCCCCAAATTTTCCCAAAGCAAAGCCCAAAGTAAGTTCGAGACTTGTGTAATGGGATACTACCTCTACGATACTATATTTTATAACAAATACGTACCTATACATATAGATAAACATCCAAGACTCAGGCCAATCTGAAAAAGATCATTTTCCATCTTGACCCGAACGGGGATCGAATCCGGGACCTTCGGTGTGGCAGTCCGGCGACGTGATGACCGTTGGGCCACGGAAGTTGTCAAATATACTACACGATCGGAGATTACAGACGATCGCGTCATAGAATTGCTGTTTGTATTGCTGTACTTATACACAAACGAGCAAGACAAGGCAGGGATAATGTGGGGTGGATGTCGACTTGTTGCATAATCTGCTAGTGCCCTTGTGCCCTCCGAAATCCCTGGTTAGCCCTTGTACCTGATGGTCAAATAACCGGCCAAGTGCGAGGTAAACTCGCGCACTGAGGGTTCCGTACATGCAAAGCATCTCACATTTTTGCTCCTCTAACTAAAAGACCAATGAATTTATAGATAGATTTTCAAAGACATGCAGTCAAATACTTGACTGATCAAAAATACTGGCTCTCTGTACACCGTGACAGCATTCGAAAATAACCCTGTCATTGATTTTTCTATATTAATAATATTTCTTATGTGTTTATGTGTACTTATTTGTAAACATGTGAAATTTTTCTGAAATAAATTATTACTATTATTTTCATCTTCTTTTTCTTTTCTCACCTTGGGTGATGGTATTCGTAAACTACTCGTACAATGACGGGCACAGGCCAAGTGGTGTAGCACCTATGTGTGTTATATGACCTCTATTTTAGTATTATAGAGAATCTATTATTGTTTTATGCCCTTGCATGAATTTTCTAACTGTCCTGCATGTACAATTTACAGCTTTTTGCATACTTATTTATGTAGCCAGATGAGGGCAAATCTAATAATTGGGATTACTTTGGGATTACTCCTGAAAGCACTATGGGTACAATATACCTTCTTTATTTTAAAAATGAAAAAATATTAATTTATTTAAGACTTTATTGCACAAAATTATAAAAATTATGTACAAATGGATCGATATGCGATCGCCAACCCGCCTGCCAAGCGTGGCGATTACGGCAAAACCCCCCACGGATAAAATCCTTGGGGGAGGCCTTTGTCCAGCAGTGGACGTCTTTAGGCTGAGAGAGATGTACAAATGGTGGACATTACGGCATTTTCTAGCAGTCAACTATAAATATATCACACAGATTGAGCTAGAGTTATGGAATACTAACTCAAAGATACTATATTTTACAACAAATACATACATAAATATACATACATCCAAGACCCAGGTCAATCTGAAAAAGATCATTTTCCATCTTGACCTGACCGGGGATCGAATCCGGAACCCCCTGGTAAGGTCTTAACACTACGCCATGGAGGTTGTCAAATATTAAATTTTATGATCTAGGTAATATGTAAAATTACATCATTTTGGGTGAACGACGCAGCCATATGATTAAAACGTGAATTAGGTAGGCAAATAAACCTATGTATACATCATCCGTCATATGTCAATTCAGTGTAATGTGTGCCTGGGCTGTCGAACGCCCGCGCCCGCGCATTTTACGCGTTACAAGTGTGACATAAAATAATTATTAAAAACATTTATTAAACATAAAATGAAGCGGAATGTGCTCGTGAAAATATTTGGTTGTATCTTGTTATTATCACTTTTCTTGCTCTGGTTTAACATTTCATCACAGAAAGTCAACACCAGACATCCAGTTGAGATCAATGCAACAAAACATACTGATATGATAATAGATACTCCAAAATCGCTGCAATTAAAGTATATACTCCAATGGACTAACCCTGATAACGTGCCTTTTGTTTACATGGGAGTCGGGCAGTCAAGATTCATCGAAAATAAGTGCCAATACATTAATTGTTACGTTACATCAAACAGATACTATCTAGACGACTATACTCTATTCGACGTAATTGTCTTTGCTGGACCCGAGGTGGTCGGAATGCATCGTAGTTTGCCATCTGCTCGATCAGAAAGACAGAAATATGTTTTCGCATCTATAGAATCATCTCAAAATTATCCCGTTTGTACTAATAGATTTGACGGATACTTCAATTGGACATGGACTTTTCGGCTGGACTCTGAAAGCAGATGGGGCTACATAGTAGTTCGTGATAATCAGAACAAAATAATAGGCCCTAATAAAATTATGCATTGGATGAGAACGACAGAAATGGAGCCGGTTTCAAAGGAGTTTAAAAAGTTTAAAGTCCAAAACAAAAGCTGTCGCTTGGTTTGTGTCCAACTGTTTTTCTCGTAGTAGACGAGAAGTCTTCGCAGAGAAGCTTGAGAGAGAGCTTAAGAAATATGACTTAACGGTAGATATATATGGAGCATGTGGAATTTTATCTTGCCCTAGAGATAATGAGGAAAAGTGCGACAAAATTGTTAAAACTACATATTATTTTTATTTAGCTTTTGAGAATTCGTTTGGTGAAGATTATGTTACGGAAAAATTGTTACGTGGACTTAGAAATAATGCCATACCGATTGTCTACGGAGGAGCAAATTATACGAGGTGATTGATTTATTAATTTACTAGCTTGTACCCACGACTTCGTTCACGAAATTTTCTATCAGAAGAATAGGCAGGAGTTCTTCGCTTGTAGCGCGCGGGGTGCACGTAACATCCCCCCAATTGAAAGAGGTACTTTGTTGATGATGGTGTCAACACGAAGTCTGGGACTACTACAATGTATATCCGAAGTCGAAAGCTATCCATGATATTAAATAGGAATTCTACCATGACCGTGCAATATTCACATTATATAATATAATAAACATTCATTTCTCGAAGTGTTTCTATATCAATATTAAAACAGATTATATGAAAGCTACAATCATGCCAAGTTTCATGCTTTCTTCCGGATGGGACCAGTTACAGTTTTAAAAAATATATTGATGGATATTGATTGTATATTTAGCTTTTTACTTGTCTTCGTATGCGCTGAATGTACTATTATTCATTTATATTCTCGTATCAAGACTTTTATGAATAGATTTCATTCAGTATTTTTTGCGTGATGCAAGTACAATACAGACAGAATGGCAAAAATTCTAAAATAAAACATTTGTTTTTAATATTCCCTATAAAGAAACCTCAAATATAATCTTCTATATGCAGACTATTGTATAGATGAGTTACATTTTTGTTATATTATTGATACCTACAAAGATTTTTTATTGTTGATAAAAGAAATCCAAGTTGGTCTAGGTAAAACTTTTTTAATTTTAATTTATTAATTATTGCTTCCATGGTTATATGTATAACCATGAAATAAATTGAAATTAATCACATAAATAATATAGAGAATCTCATACACCCTGGTCAAAAAACCCTGGAAAGGCACTGCAATAAATAATCATTCTTTTTTATAGGTTTATGCCAGATGGAATATATTTAAATGCGAGGGAGCTAGGCGTCGAAAACCTTGCACAGAAAATTCATGAACTCATAATGAATCCTGATAAGTATGTAGAATATTTCAAATGGAAAAACCATTATTCTTATCATCGGAGAAATGAAAATAGTGAAACAGATGATTATTGTAGTATGTGCGCAGTATTGAATAATGAGGAGATGATGATGAAGAAATCTGTAAAAGAAGACTTTCGAGCCTGGTGGGACTCGCCAAAGATTTGTTGATATTTGAAGATGCGTAGGATAATCCTACGGTTATTGGCCTGTATTCGCAGACGTCAAGTTTTTTTTTTATAACATAGGGCGGCAAACGAGCAAGCGGGTCACCTGATGGTAAGCGATCACCGCTGCCCATGGACTACTGCAACACCAGGGGTATCACAAGAGTGTTGCCGGCCTTTCAAGATGTAGACTCGTTTTTTGAAGGTTCCAATGTCGTATCGGTTCGGGAACACCGCCGCAGGAAGTTGGTTCCACAGTTTGGTCGTACGTGGCAAGAAGTGTCTTTTTGTTTCAACTTTCAAGTGTATGGTTAAAAAAATAGTAATTTAGACAAATTAGATAAGTTAGGTATTGTACAGAATTTGACAATTGTTTAACTATGGTTAACTTGGAATTAAGACTTCGCAGACTCGATAATTCGATAATAATAATCCTACTAATATATAAATGCGAAAGTTTGGATATGAGTTTGTGAATGAGGATGTTTGTTACTCAATCACGCAAAAACTACTGGACGGATTTCGATGAAATTTGGTACACGGGTAGAAAAATACCGGGAATAGCACATAGGGTACTTTTTATTACGAAATTATCACGGGAGTGGAGCCCCGGGGCGCAGCTAGTATAACTATATACCGAAAATAGTCTTCAACCTAATTATTCATTAACTTTGATTACATTTTTTTATATATAAAATTCATTGTCTGTAAAAAAAAGACTACAAAACAAAAATGTTAAATGTAGAGTACTAAGTTAACCGCACTAATTGTTTGTTATGAGATCACACTTATTATCATCAATATGTATGAGACTGAGGCTGACAAACAATCCACAGACAAAACTACTGGGCGGGGGAAGAAAAAATTGGCATGTAGTACCTTAGGGAGTGTAGAGTGATTTCCCGAAATTATAACAAAATCCTGGGACTATGCTAGTTAGCCATAAACATGATAAAATAAACTTAAGCTTTAAAAACAGAAAATACTAACATACTGAGGTCTATTACTGTACCGTTTCCCCTATAACCTTAAATTATAGTTTAAGATGGAATGTAATCAAAATTAAGCAATTGAAAACTTATCCGTAAATTTTTATTTCTGATTTAACTTTATGAATAATCATGAGAGCATTTCAATACTTATTGTATTTAAATTAGACCTAGTCATAATAATAATGAATTGAAATACTTTTTGTAAAATAATAACAAAAGAAGTAGACGAGTATTTTTTTAGTTATACGCTAAACTCTATTTTATACGAAATTAGTTTTTACCCGTTAACTTTGGGAAACCCGTCCTAGGGGTTGAATTTTTTTAAATTAGTGTTTATGAGTTTATAGTCAAAAACACTAATTAAATTAATTTCCCTAACTATGGGCCGCGGACATCCAATATTGGATTTGGACTAAAACCTAAAAAATACCTGAATAATTTTAAATATATTAACCTAATACCTGAATTTTTTTAAATATATTAACGGGCCGCGGACGCGGACTGAACTATAAAATTATTTTAGTATAATGCGATTAAAATGCTAGGATACTTGGGTTACGATTTTTTGACAATCGTAACTAACTTCAATATTTTTGTAGTTTATAGTCAAAGTGTCAACAATAGCGTTTATATCATAGGCTTATTATATTACGCCAGTATATAATTAGTCTCTGATTTATATAGTATTTGGTATAGTAAAATTAAAACGACTATGTCAAAAAGTAACATCAATGACATAAGCCCAATCCATGCCCAATCCTAGCACTATAATTGCATTGTACGCAAGATAAAATTAAAATAAATTTGGACTAAATATCTTGGTAGTTTTCAACTCAAAATTCCCGCGGAATCGAACCCCGGAGCGCAGCTGGGAGTTTTGTATATTTTATTAATAAAAACAATATTTAATACAATAATTAATAACAGCATAAAACAATATATAATAATAGTTAGCTTTAAAACAATATTTCTATTATGTCATAAAATAGTCACTCATCAATAAGTCATAAAAATGTTATCCTGAGATTCTATACTAAAGTCGTAGGTATATCATTTAGTACTAGCCTTTAATCGTAGGTATATCATTTAGTATTAGCCTACTTTTGATTTTACGTAAAGTACAAGTAAGCCTATTTGTAAAACATATTTATATTTATTATAAAGTACTTAAAGCACTTATTTTAAATGGAAATCAATATAGGTATTATTGATATATTATAAGGTATATTGATAATTATTCTTTGTATTCTTTATACTACTTATATTAATAGCTATTAGGTATTTCATGATTTATATTCAATTTAATTTTAAAGAAAACTTAAACAATACTTTTTTTTAATAATTTAATTTTGTATAATAATTAGGTTAAGATTTTTGCAGTACTTAGAGTCAATATCTGATAAAACGTATGTAGGTGTAAAATTGAGTGCTTCGGGTTATTTTTCTGTGTTTTTTTATATCAAGATACCTACCTATATATACATACTTTTTTTCCAACTCTGTTGTTTTAATCGTTAGGAGCAAGAAACCCAATAATATGCATGAACGAATCGAGCATGAAATAACTCTATAAAAAATATTGGTATTGTAAGTAATAAGGTGATATTGTCCATTTCAACATGGAGCTGACCGGCTATGGATTAAAACCGACTTAACCCGACCGAAACAAAAATCAGCTGTTCCATACTTTTTTACACTACCTATTCGCCCTAAATGTATAGCTGCAAATTTTTTTTTCGCCCGGAATGAGTTTGTTCCATACAAAATGTTCCTCATATTCATGAATACTTTCATGTTTTTAATTAATCTGTAAACAGGTGACTGTATATCCACCGGCTTTTAGCAGTATAGTTGGTATTTTATATGGATGATGAAAAAATAAAAGGTTTTCGAAGACAATAGCCAAAAGTTAAAATTTTTTTGACTTACCTATTCATACAAATTGGCAGATCAGCGAAGCATTGAGAAAAGGTTTTGGAAACCTGTTTTTTTTTCTTACCACATAGTATACCACAAGTACTCGTAGGTTATGAATTCGTTTTAGCAGTGACTGTACCTGTTAGAAAACGGGTCAAAAAGGACATGCAAAAAAGAAGCGGGTCGAACGGGTACTCTTTTAGAGACTGGGTCAAAACCTGTGGGTCAGAAGGGTCCGAGGCCGAAAAAATTAAAAAAAAAGACCAAGTTTCCATGCAACTGTTTATAATTAGGCCTTAAAACACTCATGTTATACTATTATCACATTCGATAAACTGACATTCGTGGTATTAGAAACCCCATTATACAACAGTTGGAGAAATAACTTTTATAGGTAGTTTACCTATAATTCAAATCCCGTTGAATAAAGGTTAGTTTTGCTATTTACTTTACTTTGACTACATTATTTAAATTGTTAATTATATACCATTGTGAATGTGTGAGGTCGCTTCCGCACCGAATTTTATTCTACATATTTAGTAAAGTGTCCACTTTAGTTGTATTTTTCCGCTACAGACCTACTGAACTCCGGCGACTCGGACCGCGGGTCGAGTGAGCCTCGGTCCCAGTCGCCGGAATCCTCGGTGCGGTGTTTTGAAGTGATTATAGAAATATTGTACTCGTAGAAGCGGTGATAGCAAGGGCGGATCCAGGATTTTTTTCTGGGGGGGGACAAGGACCGTGGCGGACTATGCATGTTGAGGAGGGGGGGGTTGCAACAAATCGACATCCGTCCTGATGCTGTTGCCGTCCGCCTTGAAACGAATTGTAAAGACTTGCTCTCACTACGCCACTGCAGAAGGACCAGATTTGCAAAAAATCAAGAAATAAACCAGATGGGCAGAAAAAATTCTGTTATTGCTTTATTTGATATGCACTGTTATGGAATTTTCTCTCCACAGTAGGTACACAAAAAAGTCTGGGGGGCACGTTTCTGTTATTTCTTAATTTGATATGCACTGTCATGGAATCTCCCTCCGCAATAGGTACATCTTGCCCCCGTGCACCCCCCCCCCCCCCTAAATCCGCTACTGGGAGTCAGGTATATCTGCCCCGATTGTAACTCTGAGGTTGTTGGTCAATCTAAATCTACGAGTAGGTACTTCTCATTGGCCACTAATCTGAATCTATATATTACTACGCAAGTAATAGGTACATTCCATGCAATTTATTTAATAATACCACGTACGGAAATACCTACCTATTACTTCCGTACTAGGTATTTGTGAACAGAGTGTATTATAATGACATATTAGACATTGACACAGGAACTGTTTGTTGTGTGCGAGCTGCAGGAATATTTTTAATACCAATAGTGTTGACAACAACAAACGTAAAATTGGAAATATTTGTTTTGGAATGTTAGGATATACCTGTTCCGTTCCATTATATTACATTTGTGTTTTATTATGAAAGATAATATTTTGTAATGTTTATTTGTTTGTTTGTTAGCTTCACGCTTTATCTACTGAACCAATCTTCCTGAAATTTCGCATACACATAGTTAGAAGTACTAAAGAGACATCATTCATCTCGGGAAAAACGATGTTGCCATGGGAAATTCACGCGGGCGAAACCGCGGGTAAAATATAGTCAACCATAAAGTTTGAAAAGAAATTGTCTATGTTATCAACGAATTATCAGTGTGTGTACCTAGAATACCTACATAATTACTATCATAAATGTTTACAAGACAATTTTGCTACGTCATTTAATCTGATTAAACTTTACAGCTACGATATACGCGTTCGAGTGTTTCTGAGTTATCACTTATCTATTTATCTGTAAGTGGTCGACTGCGGTATTACCTATCTAGAGCTTATATGATAGGTACTAACTTTTGCCCGCGGCTTCGTCCGTGTGATTTTCTTACGGGAACAGTGCTTTCCCCGGTATTAATGGTACCCTTTGTCCTTCTCAGTACTTCTACATGTGTATGCGAAATTGCAGGAACATTGGTTCAGTAGATAATGTGTAAAGGGGTAACAAACAAATAAATAAACAAACAAACTCACTTTTGGATTTATAATTTTAATGATTTGGTACCCAAGAACCTGTGAACTGAGTAATTTTCGCTGTTATTTATGTGACGCAACGCAACGAATCAATGAGGCCTCAAATTGATTTTTGTCCCGATAACAATTTCGGTGCAAGTTGTGGCCACTCAGATAATGCCTGTTCTACACGATAATCGAAATGTTTCTTCATTGCTTATCGTTTGAGTTGGTAGTGCCATAATTGTCCTATTATGTAAACAATCTTCATAATACTTTTTTTGGAAATTTGGTGAAAATAAATCAAATATTAGTTCAAACCTAAACATTCTAAAGTAAAACATTTATTAACCACGAAAGTAATTTCCTAAAAAGTCTATATTAATTTATATTGTTGTATTTTTATTGTTATATTTATATGGTAAGATTGTTTACATAATAGGACAATTATGAATAAATGGACTTTAATATTCAATTTAAGTTCGTACGTGCTGTCACGCTGTGAGCCAGTAACAAACTGAACGGGCGCCCAACGTGTGAACGCGGCAGCCATAGCTCCGCCACAACTCTTTGATCTTTTCCAAAAAAACCTAAACCACACCGACCAAAAAACCGACACCAAACGGATCTTGTGCCAACTCGTTGGCCAACACACGGCCAACATTCCAATATATGCCAAACACCCATTCTACACGTTGGCTATCGTGTAGAGCAGGCATAAGAATTTGTCTGTGTCGTCCCGCCATCTCCTTCTAAGTCTACCTCCTAGAGGGTCGAGTGAAAGAAAAAGAGGGAGGCCTTTGTCCAGCAGTGGGGCACAAAATCTACAGGCTAGTAAAAAAAAAATTTCGGTGAAATTTTCGAGACGCACCGATTTAGGTAAGCTGCACGTCCACTGGATCGAAATCGGAGCGTACGCAGGGATTTGTTGCTTTTACCGGTTCAGTGGACGCGAAAATATTAGTACCTATAGAATAGCTAAAAAAAATCAGCTGTTCCATACATTTTGGGCGAGTAGGTATTGTAAAATGTATGGAACAGCTGATTTTTTTTTGAGATTTCAGAGTCTGTCCAATATAAAAAAGTTGCTCATATTCATGAGTACTTTCACTCCTAGAGAGGATGTATAGGTGTTTACCCTGACATGTTTTAGGAACTAATATTTCTGTGACTACCGATAAATATATCGATCGAATTAGTGCTCTACGGGGAATAATTCACATTTACTATATAATGTATAGGCCTAAAGTTTTACCTACTTACTGTTTGAACTATTTTAAAAATATCAAAATGTAAGTACACATTGGTACACACAGAAGCAAACTCAGATTACAAATATTGCTCAAATCAATATTAAGTACTGGGTATCAGGTTTGTTCACATAGATAACGTCATTTTTTTGTAAACACTTAGGACTGGGAATATTCCGTAAATATCAGAAATCAGGAAAATTCAGTTATAAAATGTGTGTGTGTGTGTATTTCACAGAGAATTCTATAAAATAAGAAAGTGTTGTCCAGTTGCCTATGTCTGTATGAATAAGTACTTAGAAAATACTAAAAACGCCTGTAGAAAATAAATAACACTTAAGCTGTTCAATCTAGGTATTTGCTATACTTGGAATAAGTAATTGCTCGATTTTTCCAAATAGCTTGTTCTATAAAAAACGATGAACTGAATACATAACGCTCATGTCCGATCTTGCATGGAATACTGCAGTCACCTTTGGGACGGCTCGGCGAAGTACCAACTGGCCACTTTGGATTCGGTGGAACGCAGAGCAATGAGGTTCAAATCAGGATTTTCCGAAAAGTACTGTCTTTAAACGTCAAGTGTGAGCCATAGGTTAGAAGTACTGAAGCAGGTAAAATATCCCGTAAAGAGAAAAATACTAAACTAGAATTATATCGAATCAAATTACAAATAAAATAAATAAGACTAAATGAAAAAAAATAATACATAATCCTGTTTTTTTTTTCCTTTATCGTCGAAAATCACCGTAATTTAAGCGATAACAGTAGAATGTTTTTAAAGAATTAAATAAAGGCTTATTTTTTTAAATATATTTAGTGTTTTATCACAATTAAAAGAAAACCTCTAAAATAATTACCCTAAGAGCCTGACGAAAACTCACTTGCAAAAACACAAATTATATAGAAAATTCAAAAAGTACCTTAATGTGTCTGCTTTAAGGCGGAGCTTACGTAACGCCCCTCACCCCCTCTGATTAGCCTTGGGTAGCACCTTAATCGGCTATGAAAAATTGACGAACGCTAAGCTCCACAGCCTAGCTCACCGTCGAAAAGTTGCTTATCCGGTTTTCTATCCATTCTACATCGGGGAATGTGCTCATAAGCTGCATGAGCTCATACCGCCTGCCCCTTTTTTCAATCAGACATCCAGGCGCACTGCGGGCTATCATCCCTTCTGGGTTGATATTTCCCCCGCACGCACCAAGTGTTTTTCGTCAACATTCGTAATGCGCACAGCGAAGCAATGGGACTCCCTGCCTGCGTCTGTGTTCCCGACCACATACAAGCTGACTCTCTTCAAAACCAGAGTGAATAGGCTGCTTCTGGGTAAACTCGCTACATCGTAGACCTCAACTCTGTCAGATCTCAAACAAGATTGGGGTCAAGAGATAACCCATCTTTTAAATAAAATAAAAAACATATTTAAATACTTACAATACATTATGCATAATTTAACTTTATAGGATTTTTATTTGTTGGTCAGTTTAATGACATTATTCATGGGAAGTTTTAATAAGTTTCAGCCAATGAATATACCTAGTCATGGAAAGGCAAAATATGTGTGTGTGAGTTTGTTTATTTGTTTTGTACTAGACTGATTTTGATGAAATTTGGTATAAGAGTATAAAAAAACTTACCAGGAATATTTTATCTACTTATATACCTAGGTAATTTTATTTTGAAATTCCCACAGTAGCGAAGCCCCGGGGCTCAGCTAGTTTATAAATGCGCAAGGTTAGATATTTGTGTGGATGAATGCAAAATATTACTCGACGGATTTGAAATTTGATATAAGGTTAGACGTTTTATCTCGAAATTCCAACGTGAGCGAAGCCTAAGGCCGCGGATTATGTCAATAAATTTAAATAAACATTTAAATTATCACAGTTATAATATATTCCTAGCTGGTTGGTGAAGAAAACGTTAACTTTAGTTCAATATTGCTTAAAGTAATTGAATTTTTTATAGCATATGCAATAGTATATCAGTTGTGGTGATATTATTCAAGAACTTTGATTTTTAAAGTGCGACTGGTTAATACTATTCATAGAGAGTGCTCAGAAGATTTGATCTTTTTATCCAAAAAGGATAGTGACTCACTTAGATTATAAATTTGTGATTAAAAATGTGATACAAAAGCGTTTCCGCACCTCTCCGCTTTATTGGTGAACGTCAATAAGTCCACGCATATAGTATCTAATGATATATATTCCGCTATATATCTGCAAAAACATCAATCTTAATAATAATCTAACTATTAGCTGAAATAATGAGGCATATCACAAAGATAAAAATATACATATGCATTTTAGCGTTACCACTCTTTATACTATGGTATAACGTGTACCGTGAATTCAAAAGATACAACGTAACATACATTTTTCAAAAGAGAATATCATTTAGACCTGCAGCAAACTTGAAGCAGAAGCTTCCAGATATAAAATATGCATTGATATGGACAAATCCAAATTATAAGCCATTTGTGGATTTTGAAATTGGCCAATCACTTTTCATAAAAAAACGTTGTCCGTATGTTAACTGCTACGTGACCGCGGACAGGTACTTCTTAGAGGATTATACACAATTTGATGCTGTACTCTTCGCAGGCCCTGATCTGATAGGGGACGATGCTTACACTAACGAACTACCAGCTCGCCGGTCTGAGAATCAGAAATACGTATTTCTAAGTATTGAATCTTCTGATAAGTATCCCTTGTGTTCTAAAAGATATGAAAACTACTTTAACTGGACTTGGACTTTTAGATTAGACTCTGAAAGCAGGTTAGGATATATAGCAATACGGACCAAGAAGAATAAGGCTATAATAGGACCAAAGAAGGTAATGCATTGGTTGAAACACAGTAAGATGCTCCCGGTCAGTAAAAAGTTCAAAAAGGATTTGTCAACGAAAACTCTAGCTGCTGCTTGGTTTGCATCCCGTTGTCACACGAAGACTAAACGAGAAGAGTTTGTTATCAAATTAAAACTGGAGTTGCAAGTATACGGATTAACAGTTGATATTTTTGGTCGCTGTGGAGATCTGGTATGCCCTATAGAAGACCAAAAAGTGTGCGACGCGATGATAAAAAGAAACTACTATTTCTATCTTGCATTTGAGGATTCTTTTGACCCCGATTACGTTACTGAGAAATTGCTTTATGGACTTCGAAATCACGCTATACCAGTTGTTTATGGGGGAGCTAATTATACCAGGTATGCAACATTTATTATTTAATAAGCTATTACTTATGTATTTTATGTAGGTATAGCTAGCGGTTGTGAGTTTCGCTTAGATGAAAAATCTTTTTGTGTTCCGAGGGAGATATTTCATTCAATAAACGATCTTCGTCTGCTCGTTATCTACAATTTCCCGTGTACCACCACTCCCACCCCGAGTCCCTCTTTGTTCTATCCCGTGACCTGTCTATTTATACGTCAGTAGAAAATGCTCATCAGATTGAACGACTTTTGCTAAGGCCTCATTTTCATTTATCTTATAGAGTCTTATAGAGCTGGTCTCTTGGAGTTATTCATCAGATGTTTCATAATCATCAATTTTTTAACAACTTTTTCTAAGGCGCCATTTCCAAATATGTTATAGTGTAGCTGGTCTCTTGGAATTCTTCATCAGATGATCCTGATCTTCGATTTTTATACGTCAATGGAAAATCCTCGTCATATTGATAAACTTTTGCATAGGTACCATTTCCATATTTCTTATAGTTTAGCTGTTCTGTTATGGTTCTTCATCAGGTGTTCCAGTTTTCAAAATCAATTATAGCCTATATGTTGCCCAGGCTTAATAGCTATACAACAAAAAAAGTTTCATTCAAATCCTTCCAGTAGTTTATGCGTGAAATGCGTACATACAGACAAACAGAGAGACAGACAGACAAATAATAAAAAAAAATGTTTGCTTTCTATTATTCTTTTTAAGTGCCCCTCTATCCATTTCAGTCAAAAATACTAAATGTAAAGACAAAATATTTTTACTGTTTTATTGTATGTATAGATAACATTTACATATAGGTATGTGTTCTTAAAGACCTTTAGGCCTATCGACGACGTACATTACATTACATGCAGTCAATATAGCACATCAACCCAGTACAAATCCATTTTCTCTCTCTTTAGTCGAATTTCCTCATGACTGAGGGTCGTGGTCATTATATGGAATGAAACACACACAACGACTCTCTTGGCAATTCTAATGGAGTGGTTTGCTATTGCCTTCTCCATTTCACACTTCTTCTCTCAGCCGAAAGACGTCCACTGCTGGACAAAGGCCTCCCCCAAGGATTTCCACAACGACCGGTCCATTTCACACACTAGCTGATAATCATCAACCAGAGGGCAGGTTTCCTCACGATGTTTTCCTTCACCGGAAATCCATTATAAATTCACCGATATTAGATAACGCAACACAGAACAACTTGTAATACAGTTTACTGTACTGGCACAGTACTCCCAATCAAATTTTTACTAGTTTGTGTCAAATTATTTCAGGTTCATGCCAGAAGGAATCTACTTAGACGCAAGAAAGTTGGGTCCCAAAAACTTAGCAAAAAAGATGAATGAATTGATAAAGAACCCAAATAAATATGCTGAATATTTTAAATGGACAAACCACTATACCTACCACAAGAGGAACGAAAGTGCCGACACCGATGACTATTGTAACATGTGCAAGTTGCTTAATAATAAAAAAATGGTTACGACTAAATCAGTCTATAAGAACTTCAAAGACTGGTGGAATCTACCAAATACTTGCCGATCTAACCCTTCATGACCAATATCCTCTCAAATGATAAATAATTATTATATTACTTTATATAGTTGTGTCATGAGTCATGATTAATAAGAATGATATTTTTTTCAATTACAGAGCATTTTATTCATTTTATCTATTTACTAGCTGTTGCCCGCGGCTTCGCCCGCGTGACTTTGGCTTAGATGAAAAGTCTTTTTGTGTTCCAAACTGTTTCCTGTGTTCCAATCTTCGATTTTTATACGTCTACAGAAAGTGCTCATCAGATTACACAAGTTTTGCTAAGGCGCCATTTCCGTATATGTTATAGTGTAGCTGGTCTCCTGGAGCTTTTCATCAGATGTTCCAGATCTTCAATTTTTATACGTCAACAGAAAATGCTCATCAGGTTGAACGACTTTTGTTGAGGCACTATTTCCATATTTCTTATAGTTTAGCTGTTCTGTTATGGTTCTTCATCAGGTGTTCCAGTTTTCAAAATGAATTATAGCCTATATGTTACCCAGGCTTAATAGCTATACAACAAAAAAAGTTTCATTCAAATCCGTCCAGTAGTTTTTGCGTGAAACATACATACAGACAGACAGACAGACAGAAAAAAAATTTTTTGCTTTCTATTGTTCTTTTTAAGTGTCCCTCTATCCATTTTAGTCAAAAATACTAAATGTACAGACAAAATATTTTTACTGTTTTATTATATGTATAGATTTTGGCTTTATAGGTACCTAGTTTATCCTGAAATCGGGTTTGACCGGTAACATATACAGTACAATAGTTTTTAAGTTGACTTTTTGGCCATAAGAGCAGAGACGTTTTCATTTGGGATGTTGTCGTAGGCCATACCAGTTTATCCTGGAATGTGCCTATTTATATCATGGTTAACTAGTTTAGTCTAGTCTAAACTGTTAATCCTCTCGTGTAGAGGAAGAACTAGTTTAGCCTAGACCCAACTAGCTTATACTGAAATCGGGTTTGACCGGTAACATATACAGTACAATAGTTTACAATAGTTTTTAAGTTGACTTTTTGGCCATAAGAGCAAAGCAGTTTTCATTTGGGATGTTATCATTAAAGGAAGTAGGTACAAGATTGTTGTAGATGATTTTGGAAAAATGACCAATCCTAATCCTAACTAATATTATTAATGCGAAAGTGAGTTTGTTTGTTTATTTATATGTTTGTTACCTCTTCACGCTTTATCTACTAAACCAATCTTCCTGAAATTTCACATACACATAGTTAGAAATACGGAGAAGGACATAGGGTACCTTTCATGCCGGGAAAAAGCACTGTTCCCGTGGGAAATTTACGCGGGCGAAAGCTAGATAAGAATAAAATGGTAAAAAAAAAACAGAATAGGTAATCTTAGTGGTTGAGGTGTGATTGATTAATAAAAATCCATGCAAACGTTCGAGACGTAAGAGATTTTATTTCGGTTTAATAATAATAATTGTCCTTGCGGCTACAGCCATGGATCTAGGTCCAAGGCCACAACTTGATGAGCGTTCCATAAAATCCTAACTAATATTATAAATGCGAAAGTGAGTTTGTTTGTTTGTTACCTCTTCACGCTTTATCTACTGAACCAATCTTCCTGAAATTTCGCATACACATAGCTGGAATTGTTTGTTTGTTACCTCTTCACGCTTTATCTACTGAACCAATCTTCCTGAAATTTCGCATACACATAGCTGGGAGAAGGACATAGGGTACCTTTCATCCCGGGAAAAAGCACTGTTCCCGTGGGAAATTCACGCGAGCGAAGCCGCGGGCGAAAGCTAGTTGCAAATAAAACTAATTGTCCTGTTTGCTTTTACAGTTGTGGTTCATAATCACGCGCTGTCATTATATGCACTCTCAAATAATACAAAATGACTATGATTATTGTACTATAATTAAAGTGTATTTATGAATTTCTGTGATGTACACACATTCGATTATAAGTATTTTAGGAAAACATCATGGAAAAATGGTGCTTCAAACCGTGTGGCACTATAATAGTAATTTTGCCCTGAAACCTGCACTCGGGACGACCTGATTGTGACACAGAATTGGTGGTCAAATCAGTTTGACCACGAGGAAGTAAGGGATTTAAAACCTTTGACGGTAAAGCCGCATTGACAAGGGCCCAGTCTGTTCGTACCGAGTGTTTTTGATTCTGATTGTGGCACCCATAATCCGAGTGCACTTTTTTTTTTTATTTATCAAATACAAGTACATACTTAACTTAAGTCGTAAATAATAATATATAAAAACCCTGAGGTTTGTCTTTATGTTACTAGTGTAAGTTTACATCTATCCTATATAATAACTTAATACTATATCAATACCTACTTAGGAACTAGATGAGTCTAAATTATTTAGAAAATAATTCTTTAATGTACTTTAACTCGAAGGACACTTGTATGAAGTTTACTCCGATAAGTCCATCCGAGTCCGCTAAAGAGTAGAGTCAGATGGACTAATCCGGAGCGGCCTGATCGAAGAAGATGGAAAAAATGACTTTATTAGGTACCACATTTACACAGACTTTATTTTAGCGTCCAGTAGTTTTTGCGTGAAAAGGGAACATATACACATATAAACAGAGAGACAAAAAAAATGCTTTTTATAATTGTTTTCAAGTGTCCCTCTATCCATTTCAGTCAAAAATACTAAATACAAAATATTTTTACTGTTTTATTATATGTACCGACATTTTTCGACCGAAAAATCGTGTAAAACACACGATTTTTCTGTCGAAAACAGAAAATTCCCGATATCTCGAGAACGGGACCTTAAAAAAAGCACCACCAAGGAACATTTTAAGTTATTACACTTTTTGTGGATAAATTGGTTGCATATTTTGTAAGAAATTGTACGGTAATGGGAAATACAAATACCTATATTACAAACATGTTTTTTTTTTTTAATAATCTATCTTTTCATTTTCAATGCCCTTTCAAGTCGTGTAGAGCACGAGATCTGTGATTTTTGACCAAAGAAAAAAAATAAAAAAACCCCCCCACGGGAAAAAGGCGTGATAATATGTATGTATCTCAGGGTCCGACCATAGAGTTACTTACTAAAAAGAATTATTTTTCTTTCGTCATCAGACCATGGAAGTAATAACTACGTAAGTACTTATTATATCCATGCATCAGACGCAGAATAAAATTTTTGTCGGACGTGAACAAAACTTTTGTCAAAACCTGTCAAAACTAAGGTCAGTCAAAAATCTAAACCTAAAATAATATTTTCTTTTCATATACTTACCTATTTTACACGTGTTCAAGTGTGACAAAAAAACTTTTGTTAAATATAAAATGAAGTGGAATTTGCTTGTGGCAATATTGTTAGTCTCACTTTTGTTTCTCTGGTACTTCGAGATGTTATGTAGTAACTTTAGTTGTATTTCGATGCTCTTATATAATATTTCATCAGATATTCTCGACACGAGGCATCAAGTACAGATCAATGCAACAATACATGCTGATGTGATAATAACTACTCCAAAATCGCTAGAGTTAAAGTATATACTCCAATGGACTAGACCTCAAGTTGACATGAGATTCGGGCAGTCAAGATTCATCGAAAATAAGTGCCGATACATTAATTGTTACGTTACATCAAGCAGATCCTATCTAGACAACTATACTCTATTCGACGTAATTGTCTTTTCTAGACTCGAGGCGGACGAAATGCATCAAAGTGGTTTACCATCTGCTCGATCAGTAAGACAGAAATATGTTTTCGCATCTACAGAATCATCTCAATATAATCCCGTTTGTACTAATATATCTAATGGATACTTCAATTGGACTTGGACTTATCGGCTGGACTCTGAAATTATATGGGGCTACATATTAGTCCGTGACAATCAGAACAAAATAATAGGTCCTAATAAAATTATGCACTGGATGAGAACGACAGAAATGGAGCCGGTGTCAGAGGAGTTTAAAAACAGTTTAAAGTCCAAAACAAAAGCTGTCGCTTGGTTTGTGTCCAACTGTTTTTCTCTTAGTAGACGAGAAGTATTCGCAGAGAAGCTTGAGAGAGAGCTTAAGAAATATGACTTAACGGTAGATATATATGGAGCATGTGGAATTTTATCTTGCCCTAGAGATAATAAGGAAAAGTGCGACGAAATTGTTAAAACTACATATTATTTTTATTTAGCTTTCGAGAATTCGTTTAGTGAAGATTATGTTACTGAAAAATTGTTACATGGACTTAGAAATAATGTCATACCGATTGTCTACGGAGGAGCAAATTATACGAGGTGATTTGTTTCATTAATTATTTTAACTAGCTTGTGCCCGCGACTTCGTCCACGCGAAATTTTCTATTGTGAATATCTCAGGTTCGAAGCGGCGGCATATCAACATGAAAAGTACGCCTTCAATACAAAAGTATTTGTGAGATGCTCGTACATACATATACATAATAGTACAAGTAAGAATAAACGGAGTTTATATTATAAACTCCATTTATTCTTACTTGTACTACTATGTAAACAATCTTCACAGTACTTTCTGTTGAATTTTGTTGAAAATAAATGAAATATTAGTTCAAACCTAAGTATTCTAAAGTGAAACGTGTAACCACGAAAGCAATTTCTTAAACAGTCTATTTTAATAATTATTGTAAAATCTAAAAAGACATGGTAAGATTGTTTACATAATAGGACAAGTAGGAAAAATGGAGTATAGATAGAAAGACAGACAGATTAAAATTTAAAAAAAGTTGGCTCCTATTGGCCCTATATAGACCCCTCATAGTTTTCTTTATTATATATCTTTGTACAGACACAAACCAGTTAGTTTTATTTTATGTATTGATTGATGAATTGACTTCGTCCACGCTGACTTTACTATATTGTTCATATTCTCGTATCAAGATGAAAAAAGCAAGTTTTTAAGTTTGATTTTTATACTGATGTAAACGCCTCACTGTGAGAGCCGTAGCCGATTTCATTCAGTCATTTTTGCGTGATACAAGTATAAAAATACAGACAGATTGGCAAAAATTCTAAAATAAAACATCTTGTTTTTTTGGGGCTTTTGTCGATGACATGTGACATGTCAGTCCCATTAAACAGAAAAAAAAAACATTAAAAAAAAGAAAACAAAAGAGGAAAAAAAAAACATTAACTTGATGCTTGTGTGGCTTATTGGAGGGACTCCAACAAACCACACAAGCGCAAGGAGGCCTCAGAACTTGGTTTACACAAAACACTTTGAATTGCCTCCACATCAGCCTATTAATTTTAAACCTATCCAGAAATGCCTGTCTTGCAATTTGGTTCCGCTCAGATTCTATCAAGAGGTGATAGATATCCTGATTTTTATATTATTATTTTTTTGACGACCTCCGTGGTCTAACGGTCATCACGCCGGACTGCCACATCGGAGGTCCCGGGTTCGATCCCCGGTCAGGTCAAGATGGAAAATGATCTTTTTCAGATTGACCTGGGTCTTGGATGTTTATTGTTATGTATATGTCATAAAATATAGTGTCGTGGAGTTAGTATCCCATAACACAGTCTCGAACTTACTTTGGGGCTAGCTTAATCTGTGTGATTTGTCCGTATATATTTATTTTATTTATTTATTTATTTATCCTATATGTGTCCATATGTTTCACAATTGGGCGAGTCAGCTTTTCTCATTAAGTATGCAAATTTTCTTTTTCTGACCTTACTCTTAATATCAGTTGTAACATTATTCTAGGTAACCTACTATTTATGAACCACGGGATACGAGAAGACTCACTTTGGATTGTTTCATACCATATGCCTTTTATTTTAGTATTCTTTCCACCTCAGCTGGCATACCAATTAAAATCCACCTATTATGGCTTCTGAGACTATCCTATACCTACCTAAGATAGCCAGAAAGGCGTAGAAGTTAAGACCATAATGTACTACCACTACATAATGTACTGTATGTTGACCATATTCTACGCTCTTGTGTCTGGTTCTTTGGTTATTTTTTATTATCTATACATATAATAAGACAGTATAAATATTTTGTCTGTTCATTTAGTATTTTTGACTGAAATGGATAGAGGGACACTTAAAAATAATAATGGAAAGCAAAAAATTTTTTGCCGACTTACTAATAAGAGAATCTCAAGGACCCTTGTAACAATTTAAATTATTTTTATAGGTTTATGCCAGATGGAATATATTTAAATGCGAGGGAGCTTGGCGTTGAAAACCTTGCACAGAAAATGCATGAACTTATAATGAATCCTGATAAGTATGTAGAATATTTCAAATGGAAAAACCATTATTCTTACCATCCAAGAAATGATCCCTTTTGTAGTATATGCGCATTACTGAATAATGAGGAGATGATGATGAAGAAGTCTGTAAGACATGATTTTCGAGCCTCGTGGGATTCGCCAAACACTTGTGTTGCACGGAAAAATTATTCTTGTATGTGTAACAATATTCTGGTTACTATTACAATATTTATTGCTGTGGGAATTTCGGGATAAAAAGTACCCTATGTGCTATTCTAAAATTTACTCTACGATTTGTTGTGTAGGTACCTCTGAAATATGTTATATTATAAATGGAACAGAATGATACGTTCACATTTCTCTCTCAGCCTAAAGACGTCCACTGCTGGACAAAGGCCTCCCCCAAGGATTTTATCCGTGGGGGGTTTTGCCGTAATCGCCACGCTTGGCAGGCGGGTTGGCGATCGCAGTGTGATGGCATAGTACGCGGAAAGATGCTGCTGCCCATCCTCCGGTGTTTTTTATCCCTTAGTCGCCTCTTACGACACCCACGGGAAGAGATGGGTTGGTGCTTATCTAGGGCCACACCACAGGCCATTCACATTACAAAATGATTTGTAATAACTACAATTAGGAGGAGTTTTATGTAGGTAACTGCTTAGTGCTTATTTTGTAAATTGGAACAGGAAAAAGTAGTTGGCTTATTTCACGGGAACTGTCGGTAGAGACGTGATTGCTTAAAAATGTGCTTTTGTTTCTCAAGATTCATTTAAGTTTCCTGAGAAAAGAAAGCTCTGAACAATCCCCGCAAAAAATGCCAATAAAAGAAAAATAAACAATAGTAAGAATCAACACTTTTATTAATTAAACCCACAGAAATATATATATTTTTTTAATATCCTTGAGAGATTAATACATAATTCGATTTATTCTATACTACATCGTATTATTATACCAAATCAACACGGATTCGTAAAAAATAGATCAACTGTTAGTAATCTTACGATATATGTAAATTTTTTGTTTGAAAGTCTAGATTCTCGTGGACAAGTGAATAGTATTTACACTGATTTTTGCAAGGCCTTCGACAAGGTAGATCATTTGATGCTTCTGAAAAAACTTGCCTATAACGGTATTAGGGGAAATCTTCTGCGCTGGTTTGCTTCTTATGTTAAAAATAGAACACAAAGGGTTGTGGTCAATGGGTTCACTTCCAACTCTGTTTCGATTAGCTCTGGCGTCCCGCATGGGTCTATATTAGGTCCACTTTTGTTTCTGTTATTCATTAATGACATTGATAGTTGTTTTCATCACGCCAATTTCTTATTGTATGCCGACGATCTAAAGATCTACTTAAATATTAACAATTATGATGATTGCTTGAAGTTGCAGGCAGACCTTGATAGATTGGCGGTTTATTGCTTTGAGAATAGGCTGCATCTCAATATCTCTAAATGTAAAAGTATAACTTTTACAAAGAAACATAATGTTCATGAATATCAATACAGATTGTGCAATGTTCCTTTGGATAAGGTATCTTTCTTAAAAGATTTGGGCGTGATAATGGACTCTAAACTGCATTTTGAAACTCATATCGATCATATCGTTAATAAAGCCTACCAACTATATGGTTTCGTCATAAGATCATGTGTCTCTTTTAAACTTCCGTCTTCCTATTTGATTTTGTTCAAAACCCTTATCAGATCTCAACTTGAATATGCAACAGTCATTTGGAATCCGTCTTATGAAAAATATAATGTTCTTTTGGAGAGAGTTCAGCGTAAGTTCCTTCGAGTGATGAACTATAAATGTTTTCGTCGGAAATCATCTTATGACGTATTACTGATAAAATTCGGTGTTGACTCATTAGAAAAAAGAAGGACGGTTCAGGATCAGGTTTTTTTGTATAAAATATGTCATAATATGTTTGACAGTATTGAATTAAACAACCAACTGCGTTATCGAGTGCCTGGCAGATTGGGTCGTTCATGCAATGCTTTTACATTTCGTTTGTTCGAGCCTAAATTTTGTAAAACTAATGCAGGTAAACGCGCGCCATTGCATCGCCTTATGCGGTCATATAATGATAATTTCACAGCCGTAGATATATTTATTTTGTCACTGCCTTCCTTTCGGAAAGGCATTCTGAGTTGTTTAGATGTTTAGTTTATTTAGCACTGATCTCATTTTCAGTTAAATTTTGTCTTATTCATATATTATACTTACGTAGGTACCTAACATCTGAGGTAGTCCACTTAGAGCACTAATCCGAACAGCACAAACGCGAACAGCACAAGACCTTGTCCACGAACAGCACAATTTAATATTTTGGCATGTGCTGTTCGTGGATTCTAATTTTTTATTTTATTTTGGTCCACGAACAGCACATACAACTATTATACTTATATTATGTATATTGATTTTTAAATACTCTTGGAACCTAGTGCTGTCGCCTGAATGTGTTCCTTATACAGGCGATATTATTTTTGTTACTAAATGTCGCCTAGACATATTTCGTATGTACCAACGAAAGTAGGTATGTGTAATTAATAAACGATCGAGTGATGTTATCGATATCTTTTATTTAATATCGTTAAGGAACACATTAGCAGACATCACTAGGTTCCAACAGTATTTACAAATCAATATATATAAGTATAAAATAGTTATATGTGCTGTTCATGGACGAAAATAAAATAAAAATCAGAATCCACGAACAGCACATGCCAAAATATTAAATTGTGCTGTTCGTGGACAAGGCCTTGTGCTGTTCGCGTTTGTGCTGTTCGGATTAGTGCTCTAAGTGGACTACCTCTAACATCTTGTTGGCTCTATTCTGTGTTACAACTACTTTGAAATACATAGTATAGTAATTTGAGGATAATGTTGCTGGTTGTACAACTATCTATCTATATGTTTAATTAAGTCATTTAGCTTTATCTTCTGTACAATTGTTTATTGTCCTAAATAAATAAAATAAAATAATATAAGATTTTTCACAGAAAATTCCCGATGTATCGAGAACGGGGCCTCGGTATTGAACCAAGGAACATTTTAGGTTATTACACTTTTTTCGGATAAATTGGTTGCAAATTTGTGAGAAATTGTACGGTAATGGGAAATAAAAATATATTACAAACAGGATTTTTATTTATTGTCTTTTTTAATAATCTATGGAAGATTCATGTTCAATGCCCTTTCAAGTCCTGTAGAGCATGAGATCTGTGAGTTTTTTCTGCTGACCGTCGGTACTTGCGTCAATAAGAATGGAATGAAGTCGCTCAGGTCCGACCATAAAGTTACTAAAAAGATTTATTTTCCTTCGTCATCAGACCCAGAATAAAATTTTAATCGGACGTGAACAAAACTATTGTCAAAACCTGTCAAAACCAAGGTCAATCAAAAAGCTAAACCTATAATAATCTTTTCTTTTCAAACATTTATTAAACATAAAATGAAGCGGGATGTCCTTGTGACAATATTGTTATTCTCACTTTTATTTCTCTGGTACTTCGAGATTTTATGTAGTAACTTTAGTTGTATTTCGATGATTTCAACAGAGATTGTCGACACCAGGCATCTAGTAGAGATCAATGTAACAAAACATGCTGATGTGATAATAGCTACTCCAAAATCGCTATATTTAAAGTATATACTCCAATGGACTAAACCTATTAACGTCCCTTTTGCTTACATGAGAGTCGGGCAGTCGAGTTTCATCGAAAGAAAATGCCAATTCATTAATTGTTACGTTACATCAAATAGATCCTATCTAGACAACTATACTCTATTCGACGTAATTGTCTTTTCTGGACTCGAGGTGCTCGAAATGCATCAAAGCAGTTTACCGTGTGCTCGATCAGAAACACAGAAATATGTTTTCGCATCTATAGAATCATCTCAATATTATCCCGTTTGTACTAATAGATTTAATGGATACTTCAATTGGACTTGGACTTTTCGGCTGGACTCTGAAAACAGATGGGGCTACATAGTAGTCCGTGATAATCAGAACAAAATAATAGGCCCTAATAAAATTATGCATTGGAAGAGAATGACAGAGATGGAGCCGGTGTCAGAGGAGTTTAAAAACAGTTTAAAGTCCAAAACAAAAGCTGTCGCTTGGTTTGTGTCCAACTGTTTTACTCGTAGTAGACGAGAAGTATTTGCAGATAAGCTTGAGAAAGAGCTTAAGAAATATGACTTAACGGTAGATATATATGGAGCATGTGGAATTTTATCTTGCCCTAGAAAAAATGAGAAAATGTGCGACAAAATTGTTAAAACTACATATTATTTTTATTTAGCTTTCGAGAATTCGTTTAGTGAAGATTATGTTACTGAAAAATTGTTACGTGGACTTAGAAATAATGCCTTACCGATTGTCTACGGAGGAGCAAATTATACGAGGTGATGTTTTTCATTAATTTACTAGTTAGTGCCTGCGACTTCGTCCACGCGAAATTTTCTATTGGTTCGAAGCGGCGGCATATCAAGATGAAATCTACGCCAGATTTTAAGTTAGACTTTCAATACAGCAGTTTTTGCTAGATTCGCGTACAAACATAATTATAGGCAGAAAGACAGACACAAAATTTCAAAAAAAAAAAAATTGGCTTCTGTTGGCCCTGTTAAGACCCCTCATAGTTTTTTTCGACTTCACCTCATTCAGTAGGTAGCATGCCAGACCATTTTTCTTTTTGATTAATCTGCCTTTTTTATTATTTCATGATTTTAAGTTTTATAATGGAAGCCGGTTCATTTTTTTTTAATTTGTCTATTTTATTTGGTGAAAACTTAAACTTTTTTTCACTGGCCGAAAAATTAGTATTAAAATACTGTAGACAGATTAGCAAAAAATCTAAAATAAAACATTTGTTTTCTTTTGGCCCTATAAAATAACCTTAAATATATTATTTTTAATCTCCTACTAGCATTCGCCCGCGGCTCCTTCCGCGCTTATGTTGATCCCTCGGGAACCGTACTTTTTCCTGGTTATATGATAGCCTATGTCCTTCTCTGGACCCCTGACTGTGTATGCAAAATGTTATGACGATCGGTTCAGTAGATAACAAACAAACAAACAAATTCACTTTCGCATTTATAATATTAGTTAGGATTGCTTCCATGGTTATTGGTTAAGTATAAGTACATAGATCACACAAATTAATAATATTATCTATATTAATTTAATATAGAGAATCTAATGGACCCTGGTAAGGCACTACAGTAAAATATCAATTTAATTTTTTTTTTTTTATAGGTTTATGCCAGATGGAATATATTTAAATGCTAGGGAGCTTGGCGTTGAAAATCTTGCACAGAAAATGCATGAACTCATAATGAATCCTGATAAGTATGTAGAATATTTCAAATGGAAAAACCATTATTCTTATCATCGGAGAAATGAAAATAGTGAAACAGATGATTATTGTAGTATGTGCGCATTACTGAATAATGAGGAGATGATGATGAAGAAATCTGTAAAAGAAGACTTTCGAGCCTGGTGGGACTCGCCAAAGACTTGTTGATGCGTAGCATAAACATAGAGACGTCAAGATTTAAAGTCAAGTGTGGTTAAAAAAAACAATAATTTAGACTAATTTTTGACTTGAAAGATTGTTTACGGAATTAATTTTTAAATTATTATTTTATCTTTTATACTTATTATTATTTCTGTTTGAGTACATTGCCGTTCGACGCATACGGTAGACGCTTGCGCGCAGTAGCTTTCAATACATTTTGTTTTATGCGCTTACGAAGGCGTCATATTTTTTTAGATGCAATCACTTTTTTAGAACCTCGTGGACAACATTTATTAGGTAACCTTAAGTTATCGTAAAACTTTGCTTTGTTGTCGATTAAATGGTTTTCAATCAATATTTTTTGAACTCCTGTTTTCCTAGTTATAAATATAGGATTATTAGTTAATAACGACAGGTACAATTATTCAATACCACAACTGTAGCCAGATGATAGTTCTAAAGCATGAGCCACTCGATATAAAGTATCCATCAAATTTTATTTGGCCATACCTGGCGTTAGAGATAAAGCTCTTATGTATTTGGCACAATTTGCAAATTAATTACATATATAAGCGTTGCAGTTGTGACCAGCGATACTTTTTAGAAATGTGCATCTACTTATATCCCAAATTAGTTATATATAAAAGGCATGAAATTATATTCCTTTTTTGGACCTGACATTATGACATAATATAACAAGCTTATAAATAAAGTTGGCCGGTAAAATGGCCCGGCAAATGGCATGACGCTGATGTATTATTTTTCGTCACGGCATTCGAGTCGATTTTAGTGTCCGTTTTATCTCATAGTTCCTTTGGCGTCATGTTGGTAGTAAAACTTTTTATTTAATTGATTATTTTACCTTGATTAACTGATATGTACATTTCATAGCAAAGATTGTCGTAAAAGGTATAGTGAACGTCCTAAGCCTAGGCCTTCTCATGATTTTTCCATTTTGCCCAGTTGCTTGCGGATCGCGAACCTGGGTTTCGCCCAAAATTTTGTAAATGTCATCGGCTCGGCGCGGGCGCATTAGTGGGTACTTTTATTTCTTCTTCAGGAACAACTAGTTTAAATTTAATTTTACTGCCAACATGACGCCAAAGGAACTACCAGATAAAACTGACTCTGTCAAGTCGCGTTAATAGATATTTTACATCAAAAATAAGCACGACCGATGAGAATACAAATGATTAATTAGTTCTCGTTCAAATGCACATTTAAAACCAACAAGCTACAGATGTTTATTTTTGTGATTACCGTTCCTACCCTTTTTGATACCTATCTTTTGTTTATTCCCATCTGCCCCTTTCGATATTGCCACCGGGTAGTATATTTTTTCTTTGCCACCGGGTTGGTGGTTGGCACTAATTAATAGGTGGCATTTACCACCCCCGTGGTCAATGGTATCTTCGATTATATTGATCTAACCATTTTTTGGGTCTGCTTTTTTTATAACATAGGGCGGCAAACGAGCAAGTGGGTCACCCTAATGGTAAGCGATCATCGCTGCCCATGGACAACTGCAACACCAGGGATATCACAAGAGTGTTGACGGCCTTTCAATAAGATGCGACCTTCAAAAAACGAGAATCTATTCTCGTTTTTTGCAGTTCGGGAAGTTGGTTCCACAATTTGGTCGTACGTGGCAAGAAGTATCTTTTAAAACGTACGGTAGTTGACATCCAGTCATCCAGTTGGTATGGATGAAACTTCAGACGGGTGGTACGATGGTGAAATTCTGCGGCAGGTGTTACGTCGAACAATTCCTCAGAGCACTCCCCATGGGTGCTAAGTTATTTGGAAAACATATTAATTATTTGTCAACTTGTAAACTTTATGAGCTTCGCGATATGTATAAACATTAGTATAAAGTCAATATGAATAAAATATGTAGGTATAAAAATAGGAGACGGATTTTTGTAAGTCTAATTGTAGACCACCAGGAATACAATTTATCAAAATCAACCTAACAACTGGCAAACACTATTACAGAATGATAATAGCATGTCCTTAGACAAATAAATGATGTCACTGGGTAATTAGGTAAGATATGATATGTTCTTATCAGAGTTATTAAGTAAATATGATTGCAATGCGGTTGCAATATATACAGATGATAATGCCTTCCAGAGTAGGACTAATTCCTGCCTGCTCCTGAGTTAGCGATACTCCTGCAATTTTAAAGTACCGCATAAATTATATTTACGAGTATAAATTAAAGGTGTAGTACAGACTAATTAATAAAGTCCTGTTCTTTGCATATTTCCCGCCTGTAGGTGAAAGGTGGCCTGTGGTGCGGCCATAGTGACCTGTGGTGTGGCCCTAGAATAGCACCAACCCACCTCTTCCTGAGGCGTGTCGTAAGAGGCGACTAAGGGATTTAAAATACCGGAGGATGGGCAGCAGCATCTTTCCGCGTACTATGCCATCACACTGCGATCGCCAACCCGCCTGCGAAGCGTGGCGATTACGGCAAAACCCTCCATGGATGAAATCCTTGGGGGAGGCCTTTGTCCAACAGTGGACGTCTTTCGGCTAAGAAAAGAAGGTGAAAGAAAAACATATTTTTTTTAATTAAAAAAATGTTTGCGTTTTCGAATTGTTTATTACATAAAATAAATATAGAATTAGGTGCTATGGTTTCCCCACCATAACCTTAAAAGTCGGAGCGATTCCTTCGTATGGCGTTGCATCGAAGTGTTTAGCGAATTCTCGTGAGTCAATCTCGAATTTAGTCTCCCACTGATCTCTCTCGGCCGCTTTTTGGGTACCAATTGATGTCATCCAGGCACTAGTTATTGGCACGCCCTGTTCTTTACATATTTTCCGTCTGTAGGCAAAAAATTGTTGTAAAATTAAATAGCCTACATCGCGTCTTTAAAAGTGTTAGCCATACGGGCCGTCACAAGCAGGTTTGAACCGATGATTACTCTGATTTAGATATTCAAGCCAAATGGTTTGTTTAAATAAACTGAAAATGGCAGTGCTCAACATGCACTTGTAAATATAGAAAATAAATACTAAGTGTGCATAAAACACTATGTAAAGTTCGTTTATTCATAATTGTCCTATTATGTAAACAATTTTACCATATCTTTTTATGATTTTACAACAATATAAGTTAAAATAGACTTTTTCGGATTACTTTCGTGCTTAATAAATGTTTTACTTTACAATGTTTGGGATTGAACTAATATTTGATTTACTTTTAACATAATTCAACAAAAAGTACTGTGAAGATTGTTTACGTAATATATTAAGAATAAATGGAGTTTACTTTTGAAATTGTATTTTTATTTGATAATTGACATGCTTTCTTTTTATTTTGACCAGTATTTGTGAATTTAATTTGAAATAGTACCAATCTTATTATATTATTATATTTACACACCTTACCAAGTTAGAATATAATTGGGCACCTAATTTTTAAGATCTTTATACATACATTTTATTGCAAATATAGAGATTTTGAATTTTTGAATTTTACTTACGTACTTATGTGTAGATAGAGGTAGATAATTCAAAATCGGTACATACCTAATTCTGACTTTTCATAGACCACTTCCATCTAGTGAAGGATAATATCATAAGGAAACCTGCACAGGAGCAGAACATGGAATACTATCTAACGTGGCTGCTGTTATCTAATGATGATATGCGGTCCTATAGGATTCAATGATACTAGTACTGAATTGAGGAAAACGATTGCGCAAATAAAATTCGCAGTGCTTGGAAGTTGGTCAGTAGGTTATACCTAATACACCTGAAGATGAACCTATGTATGTATGTGTGCCTACTATTTACCTACCTTGATTGTACAAGAGCGCTTCCAACACCAAAACCTCTAAAATCAGGATGTACTATGACACCTCGACCATCGTACCATTTTTCCACGGAATAATTTTTTGGAACATCATAAAAATCAGACATACCACCAACTATTTGTAACATTTTAGCAATTTCTTTGGATTTTGGCTGAAAACAAATTTTAAAAAAATATAATTCAAGTAGTAGGTACCTTGACAGAAAATTGTTTTGAAACATTGTAACCACAAACCTCGTGGCCTTGGCGAGAGTCAAAACTTAATATTCTAACTGAAGTTGTGCCTGACTGAAGACTGATCTTGAGGAAGGAGGAAAGCACTTTGAAAGAAGCCGTATTATACTATGGATGTGTGTAAATCTATATCAGCCTGGTAAAATGTCTTCCTAAATAACTCTCAAATTGTATTTAGTTTAGACTACCTACGTATTTAGTTATTACAATAGTGGACGTCGTCGTGTACTTTATTCAAAGTTGTCTTCAGTGGAATTGTGTTTTTCTTCTTCATAATTATAGAGGTGATATTGAATTTAGTTATTGTAGTTTTTCGCTAATAATATTTTTGATGACTTGGTAGTGCTGTACGTGCACATAATATTTAAAAAAAAGACAAATGGAAACCAAAATTTAGCCTAATCAATAATCGGGGAGGGGAGTGCATGAACTAAGAGTTGAATGAAGTTGACTCCTGAAAATGTGACAAAGTATCTATTACCTTTATATCTGGCATTTTGTTATCAGGTCCCTTTTTAAGTTTCATACTAGATACTCCTACCACTTTCCCTGTGCTATCTTCAACACAAACTACTATGTGAATGCCTTCCTCTTTCAACATTCCGGCAAGAAGTGGTTTGGATTCAATTTGTGCTTCTTCGCTGAAGGCTACACCTAAAATAATGTTAATATTGTTATTTAAAAGTGGAAAAACAGCAATGTACGTACACACACGCTAGAATGTTGCACAGTATTCTTTGTTTCTCTACAGTTTTACATTTATCCTACTAATATTACAAATGCGAAAGTTTGGATGTGAGTTTGTGAACTTGTAAGTTTGTGAGGATGTTTGTTACTCAATCACGCAAAATCTATTAGACGGATTTCGATGAAATTTGGTTTATAGGTAAAAGAATACTGGGAATAGTACATAGAGTACTGTTTATCCCAAAATTCCTACGGAAGCGAAAGCGTATTTTATTTTATTTGTTCAACTATGTGGCAAAGCAATATTTACCTGCAAGTTTTTGAAAAGCTTCATCTCTCAAGAAATATTTACAATATATATCAATAACATCTTCCATCTGATCTTGGGTAGAGTCTTGAATACTGAATGCAAGGACTGAACCATCCCTTTTCGCAGATTGAAATTTACTCCAAATTTTGCGTACCATTTTTGACGAGCACTAGGTCACAAGTATAACTAAGCGCATCACGCATGTGTTATCATCTATATAACTATCTTTTATAAGCTTATCAGTAGATTATATCCAACAAATCTGCTGTGACATCAGATAAAAACAATACAGTAATTTCCTTTATTAGTTACTAGCTTGTGCCAGCGAACTTCGTCCGCGCGTTATTTACTATTGTTAGTTTCTCCAGTTCTAAGCTGTGTTTCATGATTAAACCTACTTCAGATTTTAAGTTAGACATTCTTTAATACAACAATGAAAACCGAATCAAAATTTGTTCAGTAGTTTTTGCGTGATGCTCGTACAAACATACAGACAGCCAAAAAATCTAAAAACAAAATGTTTTCGCTTCTATTAACCTTATAAAGACCTCTCATAATATTTTTTCTTAGATATCATTTATGAACAGACACAGACCAGTTACAGTTTTATTATATTATGTATTGATTGATATTGATTATATTTAAATATGAATTACTTCAAAATTAATGACACAGTATTTGTTCAAACTGCGTTATCTGATTAAATTGATTTGTCTTTATCTAATTCCATATTTTATTCATTCATTCAATTTGCTGTGTTATTTTCCACGTCTTCCTTTTTCGGAAGCCGTCATAAATAACCACTGACTATTGGCTTAGCATCGAGATATTATATACTGTAGTTGTATTTCGATGGTTGACAAACTGATTATTGCTGAAGTGTAGGATTATTCAATAAAAAAAAAACAAATTTAAAAAAAAAAGTATTTTTTTCATAACTATTTTTTAATATTCTAGGGTTTTGCCACCATTACTTTGAAAGTGGGAGCGATTCCATCGCATGGAGTTGCATCGAAGTGAATAGCGAATTCTCGCGAGTCGATTTCGAAGGGAGTCTCCCAACTGTCTCTCTCGGCCGCTTTTTGGGTACCAATTGATGTCATCCACGCAGTTGTTAATGGCACACCCAGTTCTTTGCATATTTCTCGTCTAAGAATAAAAAACAAATCTTCATCAACATTAAAATCAACACAAAACCTATCGATAGTTGCAGTCAACTACGTGTTAGTCCTTCAACTGTCGCATAAGGCATTGTATCAATTGGTAAGCAATTTTTATCATAAAACGCCTTAATTCACGGACAAAAGCTAGTATGTAGTGAATCTAAAGTTAACATAGATATGATGAAGATCCTAACTGGAATTGACATAATCTATGGTTTGTACCTTGATTTAACCAGAGCGCTTCCAACACCATAACCTCTATAATTAGTGTTCACGACGATACCCAGGCCACTGTACCATTTGTCAACTGAATACGTTTCATTAATATGATATAAGGCTTCCTTGCCACCCAATATTTGGAATAGTTTCATCAATTCTTTGGTTTGTGGCTGAAAAGTAAAAAATATCTGGTTAAACTTTGTTGGTAATAATCACTTCATTCAGTATATCTATTTACTTATTTACTCTGAACAGTTTATTGTTAATTTTTAATTTTTTTTAAAGTCGTAGAATTTACGCATCTATTGTAATTGCACCTAATGTAGGTAAAAACTTATTCAATAATCCTACAGAAGTGCAAAATCTGCTGGACGGATTTCGATCTCCGTCAAAGTCCAGTCTCATATCATAAATAAAAGTAATTAATATTATATAAAATTTAAAAACTAAAATGTAATCACTTGTTTAAAGATCTCAATTAGGCACGGTTTAAGAAGAGCGGAGCCTCCTGGCACAGGCATCTTTGATAGCCTAAAAGGAGACTCCAACACCTAGTTATAAGATCTGAATTTGTAAATGGAAAATAAATATTTTTGATTTTTTTTTTTTATTTTTTTTTTATTTATATCAGACACGAAGGATCCTATAACCCCAGCAGCATTGCCTTACTGGATGGCCAGAAAAATCCTTTGGATTAGTATGTACCGAAACGACGATCACAAATATATAATAACTAGCTGCTGCCCGCGGCTTCGCCCGCGTGAATTTCCTTAGATGAAAAATCTTTTTGTGTTCCAAACTGTAGTAACCTAAACTCCAGTACTCAACATTTCAGCTATTTGGTTATCCCGTGTCCCGCGGGAATATATTAGGTACTCGTAGTACAGTCGCGGTGTTAATATGAATCAAAAGTGATATTACATTCAATAAACGATCTTCGTCTGCTCGTTATCTACAATTTCCCGTGTACCACCACTCCCACCCCGAGTCCCTCTTTATCCTATCCCGTGTCCTGTCTTCGTGTTTCTCAGTTCGTGAAAATGCTCATCAGGTTGAACGACTTTTGCTAAGGCGCCATTTCCATATATGTAATAGTGTAGCTGGTCCCTTGGAATTCTTCATCAGATGATCCTGATCTTCGATTTTTATACGTCAACAGAAAATGCTCGTCAGATTGATAAACTTTTCCAAAGGTACCATTTCCATATTTCTTATAGTTTAGTTAAGGTTCTTCATCAGGTGTTCCAGTTTTCAAAATCACCTATAGCCTATATGTTGCCCAGGCTTAATAGCTATACAACAAAAAAAGTTTCATTCAAATCCGTCCAGCAGATATTGCGTGAAACGCGTACATACATATACAGACGGACAGACAGACAGACAAAAAAATCCAAAAAAATGTTTTTGCTTTCTGTTATTCTTTTTAAGTGTCCCTCTATCCATTTCAGTCAAAAATACTAAATGTACTGTACAGACAAAATATCTTTACTGTTTTATTATTATACCCACGTCCCCTTTATGCTGTTAAATAAGCGCGAAGTAGAAATCACCAAAATGGCGCAGCGCCATCTATTGAAAATATTGAGAAATAATTTCAGCTTACATTTCTCATTTTATCAACGCCATCTATTGGATATTTTTCTTGTCACAATCAGTAGATATGACCGGAAATAAATTTGCAAATGAATTTATTCGTTTCTTTTCAAAATTAAAAAAAAAAGTAAGAAAATAATTCTAGTAAACAAATAAAAAACGAAAACAGAAAATTATTGTTAGTGGCAGGATTCGATCCAGCTACTTCCAGCTACTTTCTTGAAATATTTCTTTACTAAAATATTAAAAAAAATATAGAATTCTAAAAAACTAATACAAAACGAAAAAAAAATTGGAAAAAAAAAGTCACATCTGGCAGGATTCGAACCCTGTACTTAAAAAAATTATCCGCGGCCTTTACCGATAGGCCAACGAACATTGCTTATGACTGGCGAAATTTCAAATGGGATTTGTCTAAAGGTACGCAAATTCACCCCTTTTTTTGGACTGTAAGGGTTGAAATTGTGAACAACCCTTTCTTATGTGGGCAGTATATTGTATAATGAAGACACTAACCAAATTTCACGTTTATAGCTTTCATAGTTTCGGTTTTGTGATGATAAATTAGTTTACCTCCACTTTTTTACCCCTTTAGAGGTTGAATTTCAAAAAACGCTGAAACACGCCATTGGTTATTTTTATTGAGAAGCATTCTTGCCAAGTTTCAAGTAAATCAGTGAAGATTTTAATTTTTTTTCATACAATCTTTGCCCTCAATTTCAACCCCCTTAGGGGTCTAATTTTGAAAAATCCTTTCTTATCTGAGCACTACGTATTAACATAAAACTCCGGTCCAAATTTCAAGTTTATAGCTTTTATGGTTTAGGCTGGGCGTTGATTTACCAATCACCCTTGTTCTTTTATATATATAGATAGATATAACCCGTATTTCTGACAAATTTTTTGCCTCCTCACCTCAAACTCCCATGATCTCAAAAACCAATTGGTAAGTATGATATAATTAAAAGTCTCCATGCATGTCACACAACTACATTTTACTTTGCGTAATGATAGCTACTTTAATTGTATTTACTAACTAGCTGGCGCCCGCGGCTTCGCTCGCGTTATTCCTTCCTTAGCGGATGCCTACGTCATAACATCTACCTGCATGCCAAATTTCAGCCCGATCCGTCCAGTGGTTTGGACTGTGCGTTGATAGATCACTATGTCAGTCAGTCAGTCACCTTTGAGTTATATATACAACTAGCTTTTGCCCGCGGCTTCGCCCGCGTGAATTTCCCACGGGAACAGTGCTTTTTCCCGGGATAAAAAGTAGCCTATGTGCTATTCCAGGTCATTATCTACCTCTGTACCAAATTTCATCGAAATCCGTCCAGTAGATTTTGCGTGATTGAGTAACAAACATCCTCACAAACTCACAAACTCACAAACTCACATCCAAACTTTCGCATTTATAATATTAGTATGGATGTGTCCCGTCATCAGTGTCGGAGCTTTTAATGATATGTTATATGGCATTTTTATGAACATATCACCACCCAAAACTTTTTTTCTTCTACTGTAGTAAAAGGGCAGCCATTTTGTTTTTTTCGGCCTCTTATACTAATTCAATCGTAACTACTCGTGTAAAAGTCCTATCGACATAAAATAGGTCTCATTTAAAAGCTAATCATGTAGAAAACAATAAAATGAGAAAGATGTTTCAATATGAAAGACAAAAAAAAAGAAAAACGTAAAAACAAAAAAAAAACAATTTTATTTTGTGTATTTTTTAATTATTATTAGCATCTTGTGAATAAACTAACCCATTAAAATGTTTATTTTTATTTTAAAACGAAAGTTAAAAAAAGAAAAAAAAGAAAACAAAAAGTTTTGAGTGCTTATTTGTCCATAAAAATGCCATATAAAGCTTAGAAACTGATGACGGGACACATTGTATATATATATAGAGATATATAGAAGATAGATAGAAGAAAGATAGAAGATAGATAGATGTGTTACTTACCATTGCGTCTGGCATATCACGTTGTTCGTGTTTCGTTCTTAGCTCCATGGCTGAAGCTCCTATTACTTTTCCTACGGTTTCTTCAACACAGACTACTATGTGATTAGTATCTTTTTTTAACATTTCAACAAGGAATGGTTTGCATTCATTTCTAGCATCTTCACTGAAGGCCATACCTGAAACAATTCAATTTAATTTACTGTACGTGTATCCATGGTAAATACAAACAGGTTCCATAAAAGTTATAGTACAATATGGAATCTTGATAGTCCTACCAGGACCAGGTTGTTTTTTAGTGTCCACTAACAACGGCCTGGGTGTCGATTCTGCTAAGTCATATTCGTGTTTCAATGGCTTTTTAACAGTAGTACGTGTTGTAACTGTTTAAGTTCAGCAAACCGTTGAAATTTCAGAATTATTTAAAGTCTAACAGGATTACTCATAACCATCGAGATATAATGTACTAACGCACCTCATCACATATTTACATCTATAGGCGTCCTTGGGCTGAATTATACCAGTTCTAAATTTTTTACAGTATTGTACTCTGTGCTATATATTTAGATCATGGAAGTAATAAGTACGTTGTACAAAGTACTTACTACTTCCATGATTTAGACATACTTGCTATTTAAATGCTATCGGTTTTTGTAATATTTGTCAAGTTGTCAGCTTGACATTCAAAACCATTTCAAATCATAACTAACTTCACTACATATTCATTTGTAAACTCCATTTATTCTTACCAGTCCTATCATGTAAGCAATCTTACCATGTCTTTTTATGATTTTACAACAATATAAATTAAAATAGACTTTTTAAGAAATTACTTTCGTGGTCAATAAATGTTTTACTTTAGAATGTTTAGGTTTGAACTAATATTTGATTTATTTTCAACAAAATTCAACAAAAAGTACTGTGAAGATTGTTTACATGATAGGACTGGTAAGAATAAATGGAGTTGAAGAGAGACCGGAGTGAAGTTGCTAAAGCCCGACCCAAGTTTAGATTCTAATCGGACTGTAAAAAATGATATATATATATATATATGTAATGGTCATATATATTCATGTATTGCATCTTATAAATAGCCAGTTTGTCTTGCTAAAATTATAGCATTTATCATCGAAAGTTAATTGGCAAAACTAACCAAAATGGTCACCAAGATTTTATATTTAATTTTCGATAGAGAAAAGTAAAAGAGCAATATTTACCTGAAATTTTTTGAAAGGCCTCATCCTTCAGTAAATATTCAAAAAATAAATAAATCACATCTTCCATTTGCTCTTCCATACAATCTCGCACGCTGAATTTGAGAATCGAATCATCTTTATTTTTACATTGAAATTCACTCCAAATTTTATCTGCCATTTTGGGCCAACACTTGTTAATAACTAAGCGTGTCAGACGTATTCATATAATGAGATCATTATCATATCTTATCAGTTTGAAATGCTCAGATATAATTATAATACCAATCTGTCAGTCAGTCAGAGTTTTAAATTTTATAAATCTATACATATATTCATAGATGATCGACCGCCTAGCCAATGGCCGCCTAGTCAATGACTTACGTTTGATAGGGCGCTAGTTCAAATCCCGAGGCCCGACGATATGTACTGTACAGTATGCAACTTTAGAACTTATCTTATTGTCTTAAGGACCGATCTGTTTACATATTAATGCTCGTGACTGTACTTCTGAGTTTGTAGATTAATCTGACTCCTGAATGGTCATTTTCATTGACCGGTGAAGGATACAGTTGGTGTTTATACGACTACTATCGCTGGTGGAATCAAATTAAAATGGCCTATCAAGAAACCAGCTCCTTAGTCTTGGGTCACCCTACAAAAAGACGTGATGAGTGGATATCGGATGTCACGTGGAACCTCATACAAATCCGAGGGGAACTGATGGTGTCGCTGACCGTGCTCAGACAGCCGCTGATTCTGGCAACCTGAGGGATTTATACAGCACAACCAAAACCCTGGCTGGTAGGACAAGGTACACGAGAAAACCACTTCGTGACAAGAATGGTGGGCTTATTGTGACTTCCGAAAAACAGCTAGAGCGTTGGCGTGAGCATTTCGAGGATGTATTCCGCATACCTGACGCATCCCCACCAGATACTAATCCAAGTGCGAACCCAAGTGCTCTACCATCTCAATCCTTGGACATCGATACATCCCCACCATCTAAAGAAGAAGTCGAAGAGGCCATAATGTCTCTTAAGAATGGGAAAGCACCTGGCCTTGACCTCTTAACAGCAGAAATGCTCAAAGCCGACAAAACAACGGCTACCGAAGTCTTAACACCCCTAATAGAAAAAAATTGGATCTCTGAAGAGCTTCTGGATGAGTGGAATAAGGGTATCTTAATCACAGTCCCCAAAAAAGGTGACCTTAGCGAATGTAGCAATTGGAGGGGTATCACTTTGCTCTCCGTGCCGTCGAAAATACTGAGCAAAATACTTAACAGGATATCAAAAGCAGTTGAGCCACTTCTTCGGAAAGAACAGGCTGGATTCCGCCCCAACCGCTCATGCGTGGACCAAATAACTTCACTCCGGATCATACTTGAAGAAGCAACCGAATGGCAGCGTGAAATCTATTTCACGTTTGTCGACTTCGAAAAAGCTTTCGACACATTGCTTTGGCCCAGTATTTGGCACCGGCTTGACGAAATCGGAGTCCCGCCCAAGGTTAGAGACCTTCTAAAAGCCCTATACAAAAACTACTCCTGCAAAGTTGCTCATGAAGGACTCATTTCCCAAGACATCGCAGTTCACGCCGGAGTCAGACAAGGGTGTCTTCTCTCGCCCCTTTTGTTTCTTATCGTACTGGATAGCATAATGCTCAGAGTGAACGACGGCAAGCGACGCGGTATAGAGTGGGGGCTGTCCGATCAACTGGACGACCTAGACTACGCTGATGACCTGTGTCTGCTCAGTCACAAGCACGTCGACATGCAAGCTAAACTGGACGATCTGCAGCGAGAGGCCGCAAAAGTGGGGCTTAAAATCAACGCGAAGAAGACGCAAGAGATGCGCACGGGGAAAAATCCGCGACCGCTGATGCTCGGTACAGACCAGATTCAGCAGGTGCAACAGTTCCCCTATCTTGGAAGTGTAGTCTCAAAGACTGGCGGAGCGGAAGAGGATGCTGCTGCTAGAATAATAAAAGCTCGAGCCGCCTTTGCACAACTCCGGTCCGTATGGCGTTCCAAAAAGTTAACCCACAGAGTGAAACTGAAAATATTTCGGTCAAACGTAAAAACAGTCCTCTTATATGGATGTGAAACGTGGAAGGTCACCAAAAAGATCACGTCGCCTATCCAGGTCTTTGTGAACCGCTGCCTGCGTCAAATACTTGGCATTTTCTGGCCAAACAGAATTTCCAATGAACAGCTGTGGGAAAGATGCCGGGAAATGCCAATAGACCTCCAAATTAGGCGCCGCAAGTGGTCATGGATTGGTCACACACTGCGAAGGGATCCCTCACATATCCCGAGGCAAGCTCTGGAGTGGACCCCCAGGGCAAGCGCAAAGTTGGCCGTCCCAAGCAGACCTGGCGACGCACTATTGCAGCGGAGCTCAAGACAATCGGGCTGACCTGGCCCGAAGTGAAGCGCGTAGCCCAAGATCGAGGAAACTGGCGAAACACTGTCGACGCCCTCTGCCCCACATGGGGGCCATAGGACTCAAATCATCGCTGGTGATACTATCCCCTAGGCGATTTGAGAAAAATCTGACCACTAATGTTATCTAAACACACTCGTTAAAAAGAAGTCAATATAGTGTGACTAAAGTCCAGTTTGACAGATCTTAACATTAATTGTTGACGTAATAGACATAGTAGTTATTATTGGGTATGTAAATTAAATCCAAATTAAATAACATTTAACAACAAAGGTCTTGAGAAATAATTAATATAATTTATCAAATTACTTTATCTACTTAATTTATTAATGACTGGCTTTTGCCTTCGCAGTTCGCACCCGCGAATTTAGTTTTTTTACCCATTTTTTCCCCTTCGGAGGTAGAATTTTCTAATTTCCTTTCTTAGTGCTTACTCTTGCTATATAAAGAATCTCTCTGCAAATTTTCAGTTTCTAAAAGTGATTTTGTCTTTGCATTGTTAGATCTTTATATATATAACTCAAAGGTGACTGACTGACATAGTGATCTATCAACGCACAGCCCAAACCACTGGACGGATCGGGCTGAAATTTGGCATGCAGGTAGATGTTATGACGTAGGCATCCGCTAAGAAAGGATTAACGCGAGCGAAGCCGCGGGCACCAGCTAGTATATTTATAATACCAATCTGTCAGTCAGTCAGAGTTTTAAATTTTATCAATCTATACATATATCATAGATGTTACCATCTATGTATGTTATGTAGGTATGTATGTGCATAAAAGTAGGAACCGTGAGCCAGGTAGGTTAATAACAGAAAGCATTTTCACTAAATCTTTAAGCAGGAAAAGTATTCATCGATTAAGTGCAAACAAAGAACCTTTTGTTTTCTGCTTCTTTTGAATTATGAAAAGAGGGCTCTAATTAGAACATAGCGAGTTTTGAAATTCAAAACCAAAAATTATCTTTCCTTTGAAATATTTAGAAGTTTTTTTTAACTACTAAGTAGGCAAGCGGCCATGTCTGTTTGTCTAATTAGTAGACTCGTCGCGGCCTGTGGTAGGGCGTTACCGGTACCAAATTACCGATACCTTATATCAGAATTTGGTACAGTATCAACTGGTAACAGCCCTGGCCTATGGACACCTGGATCACCAGGGACCTATGCCAGAGGAGTCACGCGCGCGTTGCCTATGAAGGTAAGATACCTATTTAGATCCTCACCTTTTTGGAGGAACTCCTTGTTGTAGCCACAATGTTATTACCATTATCTGAATTCGAATAAATAATGTACAAGTAATATTGTCTTGTGAAGCGGTGGTAGTAGTGTAGTGAAAGACGCCGTTCATATATGTTGTAGTAGGTACCTACGCCTGCAGCAGACAATCAACACATGAAGCACAACCTGTGGCTTTAAGACCACAGTGGTACCGCAATACGCGTATGTCGACGTTAACCACCGCACTGTGATCATACTGATCATACTTGATATATTATGTCAAGCGTGATCACATTTCTTCCGACTGTCCTAGAACGAAGTTGCTGTTTATCAGAAATTCTGAATCTCACGGGCCGAAATGTCCATTTGTCCATTTGCTCAATATCCGTCACGGAATGGACGGTGATTGACCATTACAGTTTCATTTCCATGCTCCATCTCGATGGCCTTGCAAGAATATCAAAGTTTTCTAAATGGAAGTAATCTTTTCAGATTGTTTTCTAATTAATAAATAGCTAGATATGCATCTAGGTTTTAATGTATTTGAATCAACCATTTGTAGATAGGTAAATAAACTTTAAACATTCTAACTGTAACCCAAGTACTAAAAAAACACAAATTGTATAAGAGCAAGACGTGGCCAAAAGGCTAAAGTTACTTTAGCTTTAGCCCTTTAGTTACGGGATACCTCTATCAGTCATTTGAAGAAGCTGATGATCCAATATAAGTACCCAATAGACCAAGCCTCTCCACCGTAAAAGTCTCAAATACCTATTGAGTTATGCCTTGTCTCAAATATGTGTAATAATTTGTATTATTTTATGAAGTCACGACAATTCTCTAGCATGACAAAATGTTACTTAAATCCATTACACATTCTCATTTATTTTTATTTATTTTTATGTTTTCGGAAAACTTACAGCTAATTTACTATTATAGAACTTACTGTATAAGAAAAAAAATATGGCCAATTATAAGTTTTTACTGATAGAAAAATACAATATACAAGTAGATAATAAAAAGAAAAAACAGTAATATATCTTATATCTTATTAAACCACTTTGAAAACGAGGGTCATGGAATTGATACCTGAGTATATCAAATGAAATTACAGACCTCACCAAAGGTTTAGAAGCTTTACCTACATTTAATTAACGTAAGTACATGCAGGCAGAACCTTCGTCGACAGTGATACAGGCAATTTTCCAGCGCAAAATTCTTAGTTATTTATTTAAACATTTTCTTCAGTCCAATTAAGGTCGCTAAACAGCTGTAGCCAGAGTAATGCAGTCAATTATACAAATTTGTGACACGACAAAAAAAGACATGTTTCATGATCAGTTCAAGAGTTATCTATGTTGTCGAAAGATTTTGTACTTTCTTTTCAATAAAAATATTATTTTTTTGTCTCTAAAACATAGATATTTAAAAATATTAACAAGATGTATGAAATAATGATAGTTATAATAATATAATAATAGTTATTGTAGAGATCTGGTGCCTGAACTAGGTGTCGAAAAAATCTATCTTACAGGTCAACAGGTCTACTCTATTTAATTTATTTTACTGGTTTTGTAAATTGCAGATTATAGAAAAACATTACCAAGAAAGAACATAGCTTCTTCTTCTTCGTTAACCCCTTCTCCCATTTAATTTGCGGTCGGATCTCCTAGTACATTTGTGCCAGAGGTGTCTGTCTAATTGGGGTTATCTGGGGTTAAGCTTTGCTTTTTGAATCTCCTATGCTACTTTATCATGTGACTGGTAGTCCGCCGTCCGTAAAGCAGGTTCTCAATTTCCCTGAAAACCTAAGGGTTTACCTTAGGTTTTCAGGGAAATTGAGAACCTGCTTTATGAGGTTATATTCATTGCACCACATTGTTCGGTCTCTAAATAATTTATAACACCAAACAGAATAAGCGCCGTCAGCACATCGTCCATGGATGCGCCTGGCCTAAATTCAGTGCATTTTCCGTTTCGCTACGATGCGGGTGCATTCATCAACAATTTTATAACATTTATCATAACTTAACATTTGTAACAGAGCAATAAACAATTCTTTTCTTACATAGTTTTTCCTCTCCACTTCAACATACAAACACACAATCACACATACACCCCGAACAACATAGTCAATAAATAGTGCAATGAAAATGTTATACACAACCAAGTAAGTGTTATAGGTATCTGTACCACTACCTACATCAATTTTTTATTATGACCTATGTTTATCAAGTTACCGCAAAGCACCTTTGTCTTATTATAAATTCTGTAATATATCAACTGATTCTTCCAAGGTGAGTGAAATATTAACTGGGTGTAAATTAATTTTACGGGAGTGATGTAAATTGTAGATTGTATGTATATCTTCACGATTGTAAGGATTTATTCCGATCCAATACTACGAACGAATACCACTGGTACCACTACTTTGATTTTTTTATTATTTTCTATTCCAAACGGATACCACTGTTTAAACCATTACCAAAACAAGTTCAAAGGTACTGTCAGTAAAAATGTTTGTATGCGATTACAACATTTTTATTAGCAAAAATATCTGTTAGATCTTAAACAATTCTTAAATGACTGAGCTGACTGTACCAAATTCTAGTTTTGGTACTCGTTCGGACAAAAAATTAAATAATTTAAAGAGTGTGTGTATGGTATAATAAAAATTCAAAGTAATTCCAGTGGTATTCGTTCGTGGTATTGGATCGGAATAAATCATCTAAAGAATCTATCCTGGCTCTGTCTCATTCGTCGGGGAAAAAGTATGACTTAAGCTAATTAGGGACCATCTGGGATAAAGCGTATGGCGCTATTAGAAATTTTCTGTTTAATACGTCGAAATAAAAAGTATACAATAAAATTGTCTTTCTTGCACTTATTTATGCACATATTTTTAGTTCAAGAATTAACTGTAACGTTGTTGGGTTGCTTTGAGCTGTCTCATGTAAAAAAAAAAAAAAAATTAAATCAAAATGTTTTATTTTAAAATACTTTAATGGTTATTGATTAATTAGATTGGATACGTAATGGGCAGTTAACGAAAGCTATTTTAAAACAAAGACAAAAAATTCAACAAAAATCTTTTTTAATTTCAGCGTTTGTTTTTTAAGTAAATTTTAGATTTGAATAATCTAAAATTTACTTAAAAAAACTCCTATTGAGGAAGTTCTCTATTGAAGGACCTTCAGAGCCATGTACTTGCAGCTAGGCGGGGGGTCATTGAACTCAATGCCGAGCCGAGCCCCCAATTCCTCATAGGGCATCTCAAACAGCGTGTCCCAGTCATCGACCTCACAGGCTCGCTGGGTGCCCACCATCGTGCACCAGGCCCCAGTCACCGGCACACCGTGATTATTACACACCAGGCGTCTGGAAATATCATCATGAAACAGTTGGGAAGCTAATACACATAATTAATATAAGTACTACGCAATATGGCGTACCTTCTGCGTAAGCAACGTTGTTTTGCGGATTGGAACGCTATGTCTATGAAAACGCACACATTGACGTGTTCACGGATGTACAGTTTTATTTGTAGTAGTAGTAGTAGTAGGTATCCTTGGGGGAGGCCTTTGTCCAGCAGTGGACGTCTTTTCGCTGAGAGAGAGAGAGAGAGAGAGTAGTAGGTATATATGACGCCCCGTTTCCATGAAGTTTCCATCCTTTGGCTAATATCAAGTTTTTTTTAATTAAGTTTTCTTTTAATTCAATACTGGCAGTGCCCTAAACTGCTGAGTGGATTTTTCTGGTAAATGGGTAGGAGAAATTTCATCTTAGTTAGTAAAATAAAATTCACCTGACGAGAGCGTCGTACTTCGCTACACCAAGTAACCTGTACTTCGGATGGGTGACCAGTCCTGCATCTTGGTAAAAACAATCAACCCCATAACGTTTAAATACTTCGTCGTATTTGTACAACTGGTTCCAGTCGTGGAGAATTTCGAAAAACTTTTTCATCTCTTTTGTTTTGACCTACAAAATGGTTCAAATTCGGTTAGCTCATTTTAAAAATTTCACTCAACAAATAATTAGGTATAACTATTAGTATATTAAAGTATATCCAAAATAACAAAGTAAGTAGGTACCTTAGTCTCTTCATTCAGGTCATCTTTTGAAATGAGTATCATAGAAGATGCTCCAATGAGTTCAGAATGTTCAGATTCGTCTTCTCTAAAATACACGTGCGTGTGCGCCGAGGGCTGGCTCATCATATTCGATAATACTGCTCTGCACTCCGTTACTGCTTCTGGATTTTCGTTGATTCCTGGAATTTTTGTTTATTTGTGGCTTTATTATGTTAAACTCATAGAGCTAGGTATGTCGGAGTGTTAAACTTAACAAAGCCATGAAAACATCACCCACGTAAGAAAGTGCCTAAGTATCAGCTTTTATTACATCCCATGTTGTTTAAGCATGCAATACTGTTTACTCCTTATAAATTAATGTTATTCTTATCGTTAATTTTGTTTAGAAAATACTGAAATCAATAACCATAAATCACGCGTTATCAAGATAGAACAAGTTAAAACAATAAACCCATTACATTTCCTCACCTGAAACTTTGTACGTAATCTCGTCTTTTACAAAGTGATTCATTTTTAAGTCGATGAAATCTTCAAATCGATCTTTTGGCACCGTTTGGACTCGGAGTTTCATAAGACTCCCATCTTTTCTATTTTTCATCACCAACTGAGACCAAATACGACCTGGATTCTCAGCCTTTTTAATCGATGCTGTATTTAGTAAACGCATGTTCTTAGGTTTATTAATAAATTGAACAACTTTTACTATAGAGATCATTGTGAACTCATAAACGATAGACTGATCACTACAGACTAATCACTAACTAGTTTAGTATGAATTGGCTTGATGTTTGATTACTCTTCCCATATCATTATATTTACTAATCATTAAAAATCTATTGAGCCAAAGTTTAAACACACATTATAATCTATTCTAATAGCACAATTAGGTATCTAGAAAAAATATTCCACAGTTGTACACAATAAAAAATGCATTTTAGAGTTAAGTATATTGATGATTTATTAAGAATCTTTTACAATTTTAACTATTGAATAATAAAAAGGTATTTTATCATCATCATCATCATTAAATACATAAGTCGAACTTCACTTACAAGACATTTACATGCTTTAAAATTACTTAACAATGAAAGGTAGATTGATAGATCAACACTTTATTGCACCAATGATCGCACCATATACATATAAAAAAAAAAAAAAAGTTGTAACAAAAAGAACCTAGGTACAATGAGTGCAAAGGCGGTATTATCGCAAATGCAATTTCTTCCAGCCAACCTTTGGGTGGAAAGTTTCAATTTCGAAAGTTATTTTATAATGGTTTCCCAACCATGACTTTGTAAGTAGCCGGTTCTTCAGTGATGGTGACTCCCACTTTCTTCCCAACTTCTTCCCGACTGATTTCGAAGGCTGTCTCCCAACCGGCTGCTGCAGCGGCCGACTGCGCTTCATCAGACATAGCCCAGAAAACTGATAAGGGAGCATTGAGCTCTTTACACAGTTTGCGCCTGTAAAATATTGTGAAAACCTAGTAAGGCATCAGCTGTGAAGGTACGCCTATAAAAATAATTCAGACAATTTTTACTAGTAGATATCCCTTATATGAGGGTCATGGTCTTTCTGTGGAATCGTGGACTCTTTATAGTATGCCATTGCATACTTCATTTTACACATTAAAGAGTCAACTAGAGTCCAGGTTTCCTCAACCTGCACCTTAGGAAACCGGACCCTGGGCTTCGACGCCGACGTGTACGCTGAGGATGCAACCGGGAAAACGCTCAGATAAGAGAGAGTGCAGGTTTCCTCACTATATTTTCCTTCACCATTAGATACTAAAAGTACATTAAATTGGAAACCAAATCTATAGATACCTATACAATGTGTCCCTTCGTCAGTGTTGGAGCCTTTAATGGTATTTTATATGGCATTTTTTATGGACTAATCACCACTCAAAACTTTTTTTTAATTTTTTTAAGTTTTTTTAATTTTTTTAACTTTTGTTTTAAAATAAAAAATAAACATTTTAATGGGCTAGTTTATTCACAAGAAGCTAATAATAATTCAAACAAAACACAAAAAAAAAAGTTTTGTTTTGCTTTTAGGTTTTTTCTTTTTTTTTTGTCTTTTATATTGAAAAATCTTTTTCATTTTATTCTTGTCTTCATAATTAGCTTTTAAATGAGACCTATTTTAAGTCGATAGGACTTTTACACGAGTAGTTACGATTAAATTAGTATAAGAGCCGAAAAAAAAACAAAATGGCTGCCATTTTACTACAATAGAAGAAAAAAAAGTATTAGGTAGTGATATGTTCATAAAAAATGCCATATAACATATCATCAAAGGCTCCGACACTGATGACGGGACACATTGTATATTGTAACGCTAGTTCATACCTTGATATTTCAAAGAAAGTGATGCAAGCTCTCACCTCACGGTTAGCAATTCTGTAAGGACTTCAACGCCGTAATCCTTGCTTACAGCTAATCCTCTGTCATCAGAAACGCGGTCGACATTTTTCCCTTTGAATACGTTATACAATTTCAGTATTTCCCCGTACAGAGCATACAATTCAGTTATTTCTTTAGTTTTAAACTGTAATTAATCAGAATAAGTAACTCTTAAAAAACAAATTGCGAAAAATACAAAATATACGTAGCATAATTCGAATATTAATCATGTATGAGTAAGTACAATAAACTTTTTTTATCTATATCTATACATATAATAATCTATACATATAAAACAGTAAAAATATTTAGTCTGTACATTTTGTATTTTTGACTGAAATGGATAGAGGGACACTTAAAAGGAATAATAGAAAGCAAAAAAGAATTTTTGGAATTTCTTGTCTGTCTGTCTGTATGTATGTACGCGTTTCACGCAAAAACTACTGGACGGATTTGAATGAAACTTTTTTTGTTGTATAGCTATTAAGTCTGGGCAACATATAGGCTATAATTGATTTTGAAAACTGGAACACCTGATGAAAAACTATAACAGAACAGCTAAACTATAAGAAATATGGAAATGGTATATTTGCAAAAGTTTATCAATCTGACGAGTATTTAATGTTGACGTATAAAAATCGAAGATCAAGAACATCTGATGAAGAACTCCAAGAGACCAGCTACACTATAACATCAATGGAAATGGCTCCTTAGCAAAAGTCGTTCAGCCTGATGAGCATTTTCTGCTGACGTATAAAAATTGAAGATCTGGAACATCTGATGAAGAACTCTAAGAGTTCAGCTACGCTATAAGATTATGGAAATGGCGCCTTAGTGAAAATCGTTCAACCTGATGAGCATTTTCTGCTGAACTACAGTTTGGAACACAAAAAGATTTTTAATCTAAGCTAAACTCACGCGGGCAAAGCCGCGGGCAACAGCTAGTTTATTATATGAATTCACTAGTATCTTTACTAGAAACTAGTAACATAAAAAGGTAAAAAAGGAACCTTTATAGGATCACTTTGTTTTCTGTCTGTCTGTCAAACATTTTTTTCTCAGGAACGACAAAAAGGTATCCTGTTGAAATGTATATCAAATATTTGGATCCACGGTCTCTGTCAGCTGTAAAATATTCAAACTTATACGTCAACGCGATCAAAATATATAATTAGTTTTTTTTTTTTAAATTAGGAAACTTAAATAGTACATTTGGACTTACATTAAAGTTAAAGTCATCTAACTTTTCTTCTTTGGTCATAATCGCTGTAGCTGCTGCTCCTACTATCTCCCCTACAGCGTTACCTTTATCTTCGCAGCAAATAACTATAGCATGAGGAGATGCCTTCAACATTTGCCTCATAGTATCTAAAGATTCTTTGACAGCCTCTGGATTTTTAGAAAAACCTGAAATACACAGAAATATGATCCAATTTATCACTTTTGCCAATTAATATGCAAGTCAAATACGGGCATTCTATACTGTAAAATGAAGGCACTTTTCAACAGTAATATGTCGATCTCCGCCCGTTAGCCATCTGGAGGTCCTGGGTTCGATTCCCAGCACGAGCAAATATTTGTAGTTGTTTTCACAGGTATTTGTCTGCGGTTCTGTATGTTTTCCTCGTTTCTATATTTGTACTGACCCATGATACAAACCTAGTGCCTAGTGTAGGCCGTTGAGTGTTGTCCATTTAGTTTAATAAGTACTATCATTTGCCCGCAGTTTCGCCCGCTTAAAGTTCACTCGGGCACAGTGCTTTTTCCCGGGATGAAAGGTACCCTATGTCATTCTCAGCACTTCTAACTATATGTATGCGAAATTTCAGGAAGATTGGTTCTGTTGATAAAGCAATTGGAGGTAATAAGTAAACTCACTTTCGTATTTATATTAGGATAGAATTTACTTACATTAAATTAATATAAAAATAGGAACAATCAAGTTCAACAACAATAAAGATGTTTGAGATAAAAATGGGGAAAACTTACCAACTACTTTATAAAATACATTATTATTAACATAATAATCCTCCAAAAAACTTAATGCTTCTTCAAATCTATCTACGGGTAAATCCTGAATCCGCAACTTCACATCACTTCCATTTGATTTCTTTGCCGTGAATGTGGACCAAACTTTGCTTGCCATTTTGCTGAAACTCTATCACTCTACTGAGAACTGGTTTTCAGGTTCTTAAATATATGTTCTTTCTAATCTCTGTTTTCAAACATGTCATAATAAAAGTTTATTGCAATCGTAATTTGCCTTGGCTTTCTCATAAGTAAGAAAAAGATAGAAGATTCATTGCAGAGTAGTAATCAAAAATTTATTGATGTAATTAGTGGATGGCATAGTAAAACTTTAATCAGTCGCTCGGGAAAATACTGCAATTTAATACTTTTTCATCGTATTATCTGCTATTTAAGAAGCAACCAAAACAAAATTAAATTAAATCAATTTATTTCAGACTTGCGTCCATATAAAATATTAGTAACAATTTGATCTTATAAACTAGCGTTAGTAACATGTATACACAAAAACAAAATAAAAGATTATAGTAGCTGCCTGAGGATGCAAGCAGTCTATAATAATATTATAGACTGCTTGCATCCTGGCTCGCTGGATAAGGATGCACGCAGTCATAATATTATTATGACTGCGTGCATCTTTATCCAGCGAGCCAGCATCGGCGAGTCCCACCGGTCTGCTAACACGCTCAGGATACTGAAAAACTCCAAAAGCAAATCAGATCATTACAATAAAATGTTGCATTTCATATTACAAAGAAATATACCTACTTACCTACTTATAAATCCAACTGAAGCAAAGACATCTGCTAACATCAGTGCCTCGTTAGTGGAGCGGCTCGAAAGCAATTTGCCGTCGCAAAATGTCACTTGTTATGTCTCCCTAGGTTTTTTGCTTTGGAGGATGTCTATAACAAAATCGTTGTAACTCGGTTATTTGAAAATAGGGACCTTTCGCTCGCACAGGGATTCTTTGGTCGACGAGAAGCACCTTTAATCAATAAATTCCCCTACAATTGTACCTAAAACATATCTGGCGACATAAAAAAAATCTAAGCTTGTTTAGCTTAACGTTAAATAAGCTAAGATTTTTTTAGAATTCATGTTATAACTATGTGCGTAATATATGCGTTTAGCCTACCAAAATAAGAAAACAGCTTCATAAATGAACAAGCATCTGAAGAGGTCATCAAATTTGCATGTTGTTAAAAAGTACTAAAGCATATTCTTTCTTTCTTGTGAAATTACAATTCATGACTGCTTTAATCGGAGTAGTAATAAAGTTGACTGCTCTTTGCATAATATAATGCATGTTTATCTGAGAATTGTCTGGCCTTGAGTTAAATGACACGGCAATATTGTTTTTGTTGCAGGTTTTTCTGGAAAATTGTGTTATAAGCATCTTTCCACTTGAAATCACTAACTAACACTAAAGAAAATTTGATAAGTTATGTGAAAAATAAGCATAAATAACGCCTACTATTATAAATCATTTTGATGTAGACATACCGCAACACACATTACCGAGACATTAGTCTATATCAATCATTGCAGTGCAGAGAGTACCCTAGTCGAGAAGTGATTTTGTAGCTAGTTTGCTTATAAAAAAATAACATTTTCGTGGCCCGTAGAATAGTTGATAAATAAATGTATAAAAGGTATTGGTAATTATGTACGAAGTTAAATCTCATGGGGCAGCGTAGTAAAATTCCTTTCGGCCGCCATGACAACTGAGTTTCACAACCTGTTGTGAAAAAGGAATTTTTATTCTTAATAATAATAATAATAATAGAGTACGCATGGCATGGTCAAATGATGTCAATACATTTATCATGCGTACTTACTATTTGATAACAAAATTAGAAACCGATATGACCTGTTACCGAAAACCCTTGCATGAATTATTTAGACAAAAGTACCCAGATGTTAATGTCTCTGAACAAAGAATATCCGATCAAAGAAGGGCAATTATAAAAAATAAGTATCTTAGAGAAGACATATTAAATCAAATCAAATATGAAGTACAGCAGGAATTAAACCAAGCAAATCAAAGTAATGAAAACAGACCCCAATCATCACAACAACCTTTAGTATATGACCATAACTCCCCTCCACCTTCTGCTCATCCTATAGTATTCAGTCAGAACCTAGATTTGTCACCCCAACCAAGTCAAGCACAAACCCAACGAAACACTTGCCACAATTCTACACAAACTATACATATCTCGACCCAAACACCTCTTTCACAGCATCTACTCTTAGAAAACGAAATTGAAGTTATAGATACAACCTGCCAAGACGAATATATTCAAAAACTTAGTGATCAGTTACAATCAACACTACTTCAGTATTCTGGAATAGATCCTACAAAAAGACCTAAGCTCCCGAAACTGAGGTATAGCAAATATCTTACTAAACTAGTATCAATATTTAATGAACACATACTGAGCAGATTTTTTGTTAGTGACTCTTCATTAATCGATATACATACACTTATTTACTGTAGCGCATTTGTAATTTCTAACGAATTAGGATATAAAATTTATGAAGAACCCAGGCCACAACGTAGAAATTCAAACCACAAACCTGCATGGCAACAACGATTGGAAAATGATATAGTTAGATTACGAGCAGATATAGGAAAATTAACACAATACATTCAAGGAAATAGATCAAGTAACATAGAGATTAGTGTAGCAAAAATATTTAATAATTACAAGATACATACACGACATGAACAAAACAATAATACACCAGAACAGTTTTTAGATACGTTGAAACAAAAACTAGCATTAAAATCCAAGAGAATAGCTAGATATAAAAAAGCACTAAAAAGGAAACAGGATAATAAACTTTTTTCTACAAATGAAAAAATGTTCTACAGACAAATAAAACAACCTCATATACAGAACGAACATATTAGCTGCAGTAGTCAAAACTCACTAAGTAAAGAAAAACTGGAAGAATTTTGGTCGAACATATGGGAAAGATCAGAGAGCCACAACGAAGAGGCCCAATGGATTAAGGAAGAAGGGAGTCGCTGGGAAAGTATAGATGAAATGGTTTTCAAAGACATTGAAGAAGAAGATGTTACACTTAATACTGCTAAACTTCATAATTGGAAATCTCCAGGTATTGACCAAATCCATAATTTTTGGTACAAAAAATTCTATATTTTGCACAAGGTTCTGGCCAAAAACTTTAATGAAATAGTGTTAGGACAACAGACTATCCCCGATTTCATTGCTAAAGGAATTACTTTTATGATCCCCAAAGGAAATAATCTAGACGATCCATCACAATATCGCCCAATCACATGTTTGCCAACAATTTACAAGATACTAACCTCAATAATAAGCTTGAAAATAAGTACTCATATTGAAAAAAACAATATAATTGCTGAGGAACAAAAAGGATGCAGACGGAACCACATGGGATGCAAGGAACAACTCATTATTGACTCCACTATCCACAGGCAAGCAAACCTAAACAAAAGGAATCTTAATTGTACATTTATAGACTATCAAAAAGCTTTCGATAGTATTCCGCACACTTGGTTACTTAGAGTTCTAGAACTATATAAAATTAACCCAACCATTATTTCATTTTTAAGAACTATAATACCATTCTGGAAAACTAACTTACATGTAAAAAATATTGATGCCAATATTATGAGTAGAGAAATAGCTATAAAAAAAGGCATATACCAAGGAGATTCTTTGAGTCCCTTGTGGTTCTGTTTGGCCTTAAACCCCTTATCACATTTGTTAAATAAGCAAAATAAAGGCTACCGTCTTAAACCTAGTGATCCACAAACTGCAATATCTCATTTAATTTACATGGATGACATTAAATTATATACTAAAAACAAAACAGACATGAAGCAACTAATTGATACCACAGCTAAATTTAGTACAGATATAAATATGAAATTCGGGATAGAAAAATGTAAAACACTAAACATAAGAAAGGGAAAAATTATACCTGGAGATTTTATTGTGAATGAAGAAGAAGAAGAAATTATTAAAGCTATGGACCACGATGATCTTTATAAGTATTTAGGTTACCAGCAATCCAAACAATTAGACCACACTTCACTTAAATCAGCACTGTCTGCAGAATATAAAAACCGAGTAAATATTATATGTAAAAGTCAATTAGTAGGAAAATCATTAATAAAGGCCATCAATACGTACGCTATCCCCGTTTTAACTTATTCTTTTGGAATTGTAAAGTGGACCAAAACTGATATAAATCAATTAGAAATTAAAACTCGTACCATACTCACCAAAAACAACCACTTACATCCAAAATCAGCCATAGAAAGGATGACAATTAAAAGAGCAAATGGTGGCAGGGGGCTGATTGATATTTATGACTTATGGCAAAAACAATTAATTTCTCTTCAATCCTTCTTCCTGCGTAAAGCCGAATCAAGCAATATTCATAAAGCCGTAGCCGAATATGACAATAACCACACGCCACTTAGCAAATACACCAACAGATCACACTCACAATATAACAGACTCGGAAAAACAGAAATTAGATAGATGGAAATCTAAAGTTTTGCATGGCAGACACCCACATGACCTTGAACAATCCGCTATAGATCTTGAAGCATCAAACAAATGGCTTACACACAGTAATCTGTATCCGGAAACCGAAGGATTTATTATAGCTATCCAAGACCAAATTATCAACACCAAAAACTACCGAAAACATATTATTAAAGATCCCTCAATTACAGAAGACAAATGTCGAAAATGTCATACACAATCAGAAACCATTCAACATATTATTGGAGCATGCTCAAATCTTACCCAGACAGATTATACTCACAGGCATAACCAAGTTGCAAACATAATTCATCAGAAACTTGCTATCAAACACAAATTACTACTAGAAAAACCAACCCCGTATTACAAATATACACCAAACCCAGTCCTCGAAACCAATGAATATAAATTATATTATGATCGTGCAATACTTACAGATAAAACAATACACTATAACAGACCAGACATAGTACTACAGGACAAAATAAATAAGATAGCATACATAATTGACATAGCTGTTCCTAACACCCACAATATTACTAAAACCATAACTGAAAAAATAAATAAATATACAGACTTAAAAGAAGAAATAGGAAGGATATGGAAAATAGATAAAGTATATATTGTACCCATAGTGCTTTCATCAACAGGAGTAATCCCAAAACATTTGCACCACAGTTTGAAATTATTAGATTTGCCCTCATCTAGCTACATAAATATGCAAAAAGCTGTAATTTTAAATACATGCAGGACAGTTAGAAAATTCATGCAAGGGGATGAAACAATAGATTCTATATAATACTAAAATGAGTTAGCTGCTACATCACTTGGCCTGTGCCCGTGATTGTAGTTTACTAATACCAGCGCCCAAGCTGAGAAAAGAAAAAGAAGATGAAAATAATAATAATAATCTTTATTGTGGATCACAGGTAAAAAAGGTCTTACAATAAAGTCGTTCAGCCGTGTCCTTGTTGTTGTCCTCGTGTCCGTGTCTTTCTTGGCAATTAGTTGCGACAGAAGATTTTTTTTCTTTATACGCAAACAGTTGCCAACATTGAATACTTTTGCCGCCGTGGCAACTAAGTTTCGCAACTAGTTGTGAAAAAGAAATATTTATTCTTTCTTGGCAATTAGTGGCGATAGAAGATTTTTTTCCTTTATACGTAACAAGTTGCCAAAAAAGAATACTTTTGCCGAGATGGCAACTGAGTTTCAGCCTGTGAGCCTGCCATCTATGGGTTCCTGTTATTATTAATCAATATAAAAATTTGATTTGAAGATCTGTTTATGAAGATTTTTGACAAAGCGTGTTGCTGATAATCATATTACTTCTTCTAAATGATGATTATTACTCTATTTATAACAAAATTTTCTTGTCAAAAAACATGATTGAAAATAACGAGGAAAAATGTAATAAATTACGACAGCGCGAAAATAAACTGACAAACTCATTTTCATATTCAGTTATTCCAATCGCAAAATTAAAAAGTTTGAAAGAAAGTTTTAGTAGCATGTGCTTCATTCAACTTTGATCGTAAAATATATCTTTTAATAAGAAATCCCGATGAAGGTTCAACTTGGGGGTTGCCCAAATGAGCTTCTTTAAATGTTATTAAATTTAGTTGAAAAGTCATTATTATTTTACGGAGTTTGAGGTACCTATGTAAGTATGTACTAATAGGGATGTATATGTATATAACTTTTCATAAAAAGACAACCCTACTAATATTAAAAATTGCGAAAGTTTGGATGTGAGTTTGTGATATTTGTGAGGATGTTTGTTACTCAATCACGCAAAATCTATTAGACGGATTTCGATAAAATGGTTGTTGCACAAATGTATGGGGAGTCGGCTATGTCATAAGCACCTATCTGAACTTTTCATTTTTGGGTCAGTATCAATGCCTTATATGTAAATCCGTTAAATTCGTAGCCTTTCTATGGTACATTTAGTCAACAAAATCGTAATGAAGGTTAGGCGAGTTCCGCCAAAATGATTATGATTTGACGTTGACGCGCTTCATTTGACAGTTCCGATTTCCGGTACGTTCAAAAATGTACTTTTATTACATACTTGCCCGCGGGAAAGAATTGTTTATTTTATTTATTATACATCTATTTATGTGAAATACACGTATGTTTTTGTGATATTGCATGTAACATATGTTGGGAACATTTACTTTAATTAATTTTCTAAAATATAATGAAAATATCGAGCATTGTATCTGATTTTCTGTATCATAATTTCTGAACATACGTACGGGCGCCATGTCAGTATCACCATTATACAATATTAAGCGATATTAAATGTATTTTTGTACCATAACAAGATCACGAAAAAACAAATATATGATGGTCTTAATTGGTTTTTGATATTATTTCTGATTTTTGGGGAACTGCTCATGATATAGCCTGCTCTGCAACATGCCCTTTGGTACAAGGATAGAAAAATACTGAGAATAACACATAGGTTACTTTTTTCCTAAATTCCCATGGGAGCGAAGCACCGGTCCGCGACTAGTATTTCATAATATACATGTTTTTTTTCCCTTAAACGAGACCTCAGAACAGAAAACGATGCGAACATTAAAATCGAGTAGGGCTTACCTATTTGATGTTAATAGCTATTCTAAAATATTATTTCAAAATGTTCTTCTTCTCAGGATATTTGCGTCCACTGCTGAACGTGGTAGAATGGTCTTGAATGGTTTTCCACTCTGATCTTAATGCGGCGATCCTGGTCCAGGTCGGCCCTGAAATTTATAAATATCTCTTACTAAAAATAAATGTATCAGCAACGAGCTTCGTCAAAATTTCTACAGAAAAATATCAGCAACCTATTTCTTATTTTCTTGATAAAAAATTATAATTAAAACCCATAAAATAAACCTATTTAAATTTTAACTTGATATATAGGTGTAATAAACTACTCCATTATTATTATGCTCCAAAGGCTGCCTTAAAAATAAAGCTTTGACTCCATGACGCCCGATAAATCACTCTTTTCCCACGAAGTTAGCATAGCTTTCAATAATAGAGCTGAACATTTCATGCAGGACTATGGTAAAGATGCACAAAATTTTAGAATAATTTAAAAAAAAAACTGTAGCTTTCTTTTTGTTATAAAATGTAGTACAAGTATGACTTTAGACTGGTGGCAGATTTTTTTAAGCCGCCTAAATGCATTTTAAACCAAGGTTTCCTCAGGTAATAAAAGTGATTCAAGTGAAGTCTCAGTTATTTTTTTTTGTCATACATAAGAAAGAAAGAAAGAAAAATTCTTTATTCGACAAATTTTGCACTAAATTATCATATTTACTAAATTAACACTAAATTTAACTACATTCGTCGAAATGGCGACCAGCTCAGCATGGTGCCAAGGCAAAAGCCAAAGCGCTGATTTTCAGCTGGTACCAAAAGAGCATGAACTTCCGTAGGATTAAATATATCCCTCGTTTAATAAAACATAGGTTGACCTATACCGATTTTAATCTCATACCAGCTTATTTTTATAATCCACTAGCTTTTGCCCACGGCTTCGCCCGCGTGAATTTCCCACAGGAACAGTGCTTTGTCCCGGAATGTACCCTATGTCCTTTTCAACACTTCTAACTATGTGTATAGAAAATTTCAAGAAGATTGGTTTAGTAAATAGAACGTCAAGAGGTAACAAACAAATATAAATAAACAAACAAATAAACTCACTTTCGCCTATATCATATTAGTTAGGATTAGGAATAAGATTTTTGAGCTCTTTAATAAAATAGTTTCTCTAATAAAACACATAGGTATTTCCACCTTTCTGATAAGACTAGCAATCAACCCGCATTCGGCAAGGTGCAATAACGTAAATACTGAAGGTTTATGGGTCACTAGGGAAATTCCAGAAAAAGTGATGATTGATTCTTATAGAATGGACCTTTCACTTGTTGGTCCCTTTTTTCATAGGTTACTTTTTATCAGGAGTGTACCTATGTGCAAAGTCCGATCGTAAATACTAAAACTATCCCAAAAAACTTAACAAGGCTTTTAATTATTTTCATTAGTATTTTTAGGGTTCCGTATCTCAAAAGGCAAAAACGGAACCCATAAAAGATCACTTTGTTTTTATAAATCAGACAGATGTCTCTAAAGAATACTTTATTGGCTCGTTTTCCGCAATTCAAAGTTTATAAGTAAATATTTAAATTAATATTATTTATATCTGCCTTCCTAATTGAATCTAATTGAAGAAAGGCTACTTCAAAGTTTTGTAGACGAAATTGGAATTGAAATATTCGTTAAAGCTGCTTGAAATGGGGGCTAATTGAATCAGTTGCGATTTTGTTATTAAGAAAATTGGTTTTGAAAGTGCGAATATTATTCACACCCGGAGAGTTTCGAATATAACGCTCCTTGATTTGTAAGAAATATCATAGAACAATAAACTTCTTGATAAGTATCTTTGTTAGCATATTTCGAATCTTCATCAGGTATATACATAGCTGTTTTGCAGATTCGTTACTTTGACCATTACTTTTTTACAAAAAGAGCCGTACCTAAGTCATGTCGACTTAGGTACGGCCCTAACTTTGGTATATTATGTTATTATTCGACCGGATTTCAAATTTACATACATACACGCCGTTAAGTATTTTCTACAGAAGAACAAACTTGGCAACTTTATATTATGATAACAATCTCGGAGTGGAATTTGACTGTTACTTGGAACTTCAGTCATGAATTGTTTATATTCAATTAATCGACAGAGGCAAAATAATAAAAACAAAGGATTTTTCTATACCTAAAACGAATACGTCATATGAGGTGAATACGAATATTTGCAGTTCGTCACGTCAAAATAAGTGTATTTTAAAATTATTACTTTCACGTACCTACCTACGATAGAAGCTCTGTACATTTTCCATATAAATTTTTACCTGACGATACGATTATAATCTCGCAAAAATTCGTGCGTATCCCACAGTAAATGATAATAACCACATAGTTGCCTTTTTATCGAATGACTTACTACTTACCTAAAATTGTTTAGCTTCTTCTAGCATTCTTTTTATGTTTGGAACCCTAAAATACATTTTAATCCTGTAATTTTCTTCATTCTGTTCCCCGCTATGGGTTTAGTATGAAGCTGACTCTGTTGATGTCAACAGAGTCAGCTTCATACTTTTACGGCAGTTTGTGAACTAGAAACGTTTATTAGGAAAATAGCTTTGTTGTTTTGGGTAAAATTGTTATTTGCATGAGTATTGATGAGAATAAAACATCAAATTTAGTTTACATCAGACTCAATAAAGATCTATATTAATGAGGATTTTTTGTTTGAAAGACATCAGTAAGGAATTTTTTTAAACATAACTATTATAGTACCTAAAGAAGACCATAATACAAGTGGACAAAGAACAACCAATAGAAGAAGCCATGAGTTTATAAGTAAAATTTATGACAATTTATTATGAAAATCTACCTTGGTACGTACTTGTGGCCTATGTAGGCGGTGTTGTCGCGTGTAATAATATTGACGTGTGAAATTATTATTTTTTTCCGGCGACTGATCCGTTCAATCAATAAGTTCCGTTTTTTAATTATTCCCTCAAACATTTTTTGCCTAACTGTACTCTTTTGAAAAAATGAAAATGAAAAATATTTTATTGATACACTTACATTGGTTACTATTACTACAAGTGGCAGGCGACTCCTTTTAAGTAAAAAATACCTGTGTCTCTTTGGCTTGAACAATAGATTTTTTTCATTTGTGAGTAGTCCCAGTCGCCGCAATAAAAAAAATTAATTAAAAAATCCGGTGACTCGGACCGCGAGTCGAGTGAGCCTAGGTCCCAGTCGACGGAATCTTCGCATCTCGCCGCATTTGTCACATTTAAAGTCCACGCAAGAGCTGATACCACCGCTAGGCTTTAGACAAGGGTCTATAAAACAACAATATTTCCAAAATTATGAATGTAATTACTGATATTCTGAATTTCGCTTCAAACATCAATTTGTGTATTTGGCAGAACGATGATTAAATCCATGAACTTGTGGTTATATCGACCGTATTAAAATCCATTAGAATCGGCCCAGTTTGCGGCTAGTAATTAGTTATTTGATCAGTTTACAGTTAATTACGCATAACCTTGTATATACTAGCTTTTGCCAGCGGCTTCGCTCGCGTTAATCCTTTCTTAGCGGATGCCTACGTTATAACATCTACATGCATGTCAAATTTTAGCCCGATCCGTCCAGTGGTTTGGGCTGCGCGTTGAATCAGATCACTATGTCAGTCAGTCACCTTTGAGTTATATATATATATGTATGTAAGCTATTATAAATTTTATAAAACGATTTGGATAAAAAAGATTCAATTTTTAGGTTTGGGTTAAAAAATAAACCTTCTTCCAATATACCTTTACAAGTTTCTCTAATAAATTAAATGTTTTATCTATACTAAACCTAATAATAGCAGCTATTAATATAACTTGTAGGGCGTTTAAAGGTTCGAACGATGCTTATTAAGGCATTACTTTTTATTAAGGTCATTTTTTATTTATACAGATATTTGTTCGTTTAATTTACTTAGTGAAATTAAGGAAAATCTTTCCTGAACAGTTAATTTGAATACCTATACCTATTTTTTCTTACCTATGTTGTCGTCTGACTCTGACATGCCCATAGGGTCGAAATTAGACTGACAATGAACTTTAACCGATAAAAGTTTTGCCTCTGACACTTTTTGAGCGGGACTGCCATCTATTTGTTTATGATACTTGTCACGTCACTTCCTCATAGCTCGACGTCACGAAACAGAAATTACGAGAAGATTCCATTGCTGGTGATGTTAGCAGACAGTTGGGTAATTGATATTACTTATGAAAGAAGGTCGTTTGTTTTAGACACTTTGTTCGCAGTTGGTTATAACTTTGCGGGATATGGTTACGTGACATTTTTATGTTTTTATTTTTTCATCATGACGGTTGTCTTTACTGTCGTCGGTCGTTCTCTGCTTTTGATTCTCTGCTTTTGATTCTGCTTCCAAGCACACTGTGCGTGCGCTTGCTTTTTGTAACTAGTTTGGTTCACATCATCGCATGACGACGACCAAGGACGCAACACTCCGAATCACATTAAT
>CM031580.1:6306829-6758437 GCA_018467065.1 Ephestia elutella | reverse complement strand
GATTTGATTTGATTTGATTTATGTGCAGGGACAAAGGTTTTGGTTATTTACAACCAAATAAGTTAGAACCTGATGACTTTATCTGCAAATATGCGAGGTTTTCACGCGGACGAATTTTAACATTAGAAAAACAAAACATTTAGATAAAATCTGACTTTTTTGCAAGTAGAAACTGATAGAGTACTTGGTAAACCATCACTATGTAATCTTAAAGAAGATGGAATATCTGTGTCATAGTTTGTTACATACAAACATAATATAAACTAAACAGTTAATGTTTTATCAAACTACGCTCTGCTACCAAATGTTGTCACGCGCTGGGCCCATGATACGTGACCTTCTCCAAAGCTTAAAACTACAACTCACCTCAAATTCTCCACTCTGTCACGAATGTACCGCTGCGCGACGGATCTCCACTCCGCGACGGCAGGTCGCGACACGGCGGACGAGCGGCGAGGAGCGATCTTGAGATGAGTGATGCGTCGAGTGCAGAGGTGACGTCCCTAACAACCCCCAAGGTGGCCATCACCCCAAACTGATAATTTGCTCTCGTTGAAACACACGCGTCACTTCTGCTTACACACTTATGTTATTTTAGTTCAATCAGACACGGTATTGACACAAACTTAGACAAATAAAGTATTTCTGAGGCGATGCAATTAACCTCAAATAGCCGGGACCTCACCCGCCCGGCAACTCAATACAAACTTCAAATTCTTTGCGCGACCACTTGAAACAAACTAGTCAATCAAACAATTCCAATTAGTTTATTAAATACTACAATTAACCCGCCAAACGCTCTAGGGCGATTGCGGTGACGCCACCTCAAGCGCCGGAAGCCTCTCGGTATGCAAAATGGCGGTGCATAAAGCCGGCCACGCACGGCTCAGCACAAAAGACCATGCGATATTGCATAGATTTATAAACAGTTAAACACCCGTTTCCCTTTTAAGTCAAAAAAGTCAAAAGTCAAAAATACTTAATAGAAACTTGGCCTTCACACGCACTTTTTCACGTCAAAAACGAATTACATAATTATATCTTCTATCTATATTATATGTCGGAATGGAGCACATCATCACAACATCAGAATTATCAGATAATCATGGGTTCAGGGGGGCCTAGCTCAGATATCGATGACCAGAGCGGTAAACACAACAGTACAGGTACTTTAAAAACTGGTTCATGCGGAATCTCATGTGAGCATAAAACTCAGATCAAAATATTAACTGTCAGGATGAGGGTATTTCCAAAATAACATGCACAGCTCTTAATAGACAGAGTAAACAACTCCTATCTCAAGTTACAGCCCAAAGCATCCAGAAATTCATCGGATATTAACTAGATTAAGAAATCATCTAGCACTAACCTCTTATTTAGTCCACATGTCACGGCTAGGGTCCGTGCCCTAACCTACCCACGGCAAGGATCGTGCCCCACCACGCACGGATCAATCCATTTCAACCAGTGAGTTCTACTGAATGGTCTTCCGTGCTAACTAGCCAAACACAGTTTAACCATCAAAACTGTCCAACAACGAAGATCTCCAATATCGCGCTGATAACACCATCACACACAGTCATATTGTTAACGCACTAAGTAACACGACAATAACACTATTCAATCACTGACTACATAGCTACAGAGAGTCCGCAACGCGCCATAAGACTGCCTCGCTATAATGTCATATCGATCGCACGTTGATTTTATTACAAAGTGAGGGTAACTCAAATGACACATTTCCGACGCGTACCGTCTACCGTCTTGAAAACTGTTTTTAAACCATTGATTAACTAACAAAATAAACCACAGTTAATTTAACTAATGTAATCGCTCCGACATCCATACTAATATTATAAATGCGAATGTTTGGATGTGAGTTTGTGAGTTTGTGAGTTTGTGAGTTTGTGAGTTTGTGAGTTTGTGAATTTGTGAGTTTGTGAGTTTGTGAGGATGTTTGTTACTCAATCACGCAAAATCTACTGGACGGATTTCGATGAAATTTGGTACAGAGGTAGATAATGACCTGGAATAGCACATAGGCTACTTTTTATCCCGGGAAAAAGCACTGTTCCCGTGGGAAATTCACGCGGGCGAAGCCGCGGGCAAAAGCTAGTATATATATATATATATAACTCAAAGGTGACTGACTGACTGACATAGTGATCTATCAACGCACAGCCCAAACCACTGGACGGATCGGGCTGAAATTTGGCATGCAGGTAGATGTTATGACGTAGACACCCGCTAAGAAAGGATTAACGCGAGCGAAGCCGCGGGCGCCAGCTGGTTGTATTATAAATCTCAAGCAAGTAGATGCAGCAGCTTCTAAAGTCCGGATAGCCACGATGGTCACCAATCTTCGATGAGAAGCTTCACTATAGCAACTTACTACCAGCATTTGGCAGCTTCAAACTACTAGTTTGGACAAGCAGAGACTATAAGTTTCGGCTCGCTTCGACCCTTACGTTTTTTTTTTGCTTTCTCTACAGTTCTACACTGTTTCTTCATAGTAGGTAATAATGGAATCTATACCTAGAATATGGATATGATTATGGATATAAGAGAATAAAGATAGAGAATATGGATGTCTTTAAAGCTGCGGTTTTAGCTAAAAATGTGTTTAAGCCTTTTTAAGGTAGAATAAAAAAGCATTAGAATGATTTTAAAATAAATAATCAATTATAAACTGGGGATTCCTCCACTCATAGGCGATGGGCTAGCAACCTGTCACTATCACTATATCTGAATCTCCATTCCATTAGAGAGCCCACTATTCAGCTAAGTGTGGTCTTCGACTCTCACGACTCTTGGCTCTGTCTACCCCGTAAGGGATAAAGACGTGAATGTAATATGACGAATAATTCCAATTTCAGCAACAACAGTAATTACAGTGTATTATCCAAACGTTCCATTAATACGGGGCTATTAGGCCGGCAGATAATCCGCGGAATGATCTCGCACCCACTCTAAACTGGAGACTCATAAACTGGAAATAGACATACTTTTAAAGTACATAAATAAGTTTTTATGGGTTTTTATTTTTACAAGTAATACTAATTACACTTAAACTGAATATTAGCACAGTAGTGTCATAATATTTACAGTACTTACAACTTCAAAAATAAATAAATATAAGTTACTAGCTTTTGCCCGCGGCTTCGCCCGCGTGAATTTCCCACAGGAACTGTGCTTTTTCCCGAGATGAAAGGTACCCTGTGTCCTTCTCCGTACTTCCAGCTATGTGTATGCAAAATTTCAGGAAGATTGGTTCAGTAGATAAAGCGTGAAGAGGTAACAAACTCACTTTCGCATTTATAATATTAGTTAGGATTACACACACAATAATTGTGTTAAATGACGTAAGTAGTGACATAAAAAAAACAAGCTAAATAATAAAAAAAAAACAATACGACTGACAAATAAATTCATATTTTTTTTGGTGCAGTGCCAGTCTGCCTGCAGTAAAAATATTTAGTCCTTCACTTTCTCCATAGACCCTTTCACATAGCTGTTCACAAGTGGGTGCGAGACCCGCGAAACATGTAGTGACAGTATTCAACAATTAATAACGAGGATAATAATAGTGTTTCGAATGCCTGATTCACATGACAGAGCAAAATGTATTTCGACATATTTGCGTGAAATACTCTACAATCGGGGCGTTTATGTAGTAAAAAGATGTACAGTGGGCCACATGGAAAACTATACCACTTTTTATAGTGGATCGTATTTCAGGTGGTATACTTTTCTATGTGGCCCACTGTACATACATACATATAATCACGCTTTTTTCCCCGTGGGGGTAGGCAAAAAGGTGTACCTATAATTTGAAAAGTCTCGCTCTTAGTATTTAACGTTTATTTAATCTTTCTTTTAGCTAAAAAAAATACAAAGGTGTATAAAAAAAATCAATTTCAATAGTTTATTGAGAAACTAAATCTTCACAGGCACTCATGTCAAATTTCACATGCAATCATACAAATATTATAAATGCAAATTTTGGATGTGAATTTGTGAGCTTATGAGGATGTTTGTTACTCAATTACGCGAAATATACTAGACGGATTTTGGTGAAATTTGGTATGCGATATCGGGAATAGCACATAGGGTAATTTTTATCCCGAAATTCCCACCGGAGCGAAGCCTCGGGGCGCGGCTAGTAATATTATACTTCCTAAAATCATTAACTGTATCAATTAAAATAAGTATGATAATTTAGTTGGATCTTTATTTTTCTTCTTTTATTTAATCAATTTTAGTCTCTTCAGAAAAGTAAGTTAGCTAAGCTATAAAATTAAAGCACCTTGCCGAAAAGGGGTTAACTTCAAAAATATTGTATTAAGCGTTTTACAACTTGATTTAGTAGATTTTCAATGATGTAATTAAAAAGTTTGTGTTAAGACGTCATTGTCTTTTAATTGCTACTGTCAAATTCTAACAAGAATCGTTAATCCTAATCCTTATCTATACATATAATAAAACAGTAAAAATATTTTGTCTGTACATTTAGTATTTTTGACTAAAATGGATAGAGGGACACTTAAAAAGAATAATAGAAAGCAAAAAAATTTTTTTGGAATTTCTTGTCTGTCTGTCTGTCTGTCTGTCTGTCTGTCTGTCTGTCTGTCTGTCTGTCTGTATGTATGTACGCGTTTCACGCAAAAACTACTGGACGGATTTAATGAAACTTTTTTTGTTGTATAGCTATTAAGTCTGGGTAACATATAGGCTATAATTGATTTTGAAAACTGGAACACCTGATGAAGAACCATAACAGAACAGCTAAACTATAAGAAATATGGAAATGGTGCCTTAACAAAAGTCGTTCAACCTGATGAGCATTTTCTGCTGACGTATAAAAATTGAAGATCTGGAACATCTGATGAAGAACTGAAAGAGACCAGCTACACTATAACATATATGGAAATGGCGCCTTAGTAAAAGTCGTTCAACCTGATGAGCATTTTCTGCTGACGTATAAAAATTGAAGATCTGGAACATCTGATGAAGAACTGAAAGAGACCAGCTACACTATAACATATATGGAAATGGCGCCTTAGTAAAAGTCGTTCAACCTGATGAGCATTTTCTGCTGACGTATAAAAATTGAAGATATGGAACATCTGATGAAAAGCTTCAAGAGACCAGCTACACTAAAACATATATGGAAATGGCGCCTTAGCAAAACTTGATTAATCTGATGAACATTTTCTGTAGACGTATAAAAAACGAAAATCCGAAACATCTGAAACAGTTTGGAACACAAAAAGAATTTTTATCAAAGCGAAACTCACGCGGGCGAAGCCGCGGGCGACAGCTAGTCCTTACTAATATTATAAACTAGCTGTCGCCCGCGGCTTCGCCCGCGTGAGTTTCGCTTAGATGAAAAATCTCTCTTGGAGCTTTTCATCAGATGTTACAGATCTTCAATTTTTATACGTCAGCAGAAAATGCTCATCAGGTTGAACGATTTTTGCTAAGGCGCCATTTCCATATATGTTATAGTGTAGCTGGTCTCTTGGAGCTTTTCATCAGATGTTCCAGATCTTTAATTTTTATACGTCGGCAGAAAATGCTCATCAGGTTGAACGATTTTTGTTCAGGCACCATTTCCATATTACTTATAGTTTAGCTGTTCCGTTATGGTTCTTCATCAGGTGTTCCAGTTTTCAAAATGAATTATAGCCTATATGTTGCCCAGGCTTAATAGCTATACAACAAAAAAAGTTTCATTCAAATCCGTCCAGTAGTTTTTGCGTGAAACGCGTACATACATACAGACAGACAGACAGACAGACAGACAGACAGGCAAGAAATTCCAAAAAAATTTTTTGCTTTCTATTGTTCTTTTTAGGTCTCCCTCTATCCATTTCAGTCAAAAATATTAAATGTACAGATATAATATTTTTACTGTTTTATTATATGTATAGATGAGAAAGTGAGTTTGTTTGTTGGTTTGTTTGTTTGTTACCTCTTCACGCTTTATCTACTGAACCAATCTTCCTGAAATTTCGCATACACATAGCTGGAAGTATGGAGAAGGACATAGGTTACCTTTCATCCCGGGAAAAAGCACTGTTCCCGTGGGAAATTCGGGAGGACCTGTAATTGGCTTTTTTAATTCATAAGTGTTAACCTATTGTTGTATAAATGGCTGTTAGTCTTCTTAATAAATACAAATAAAATAAATAAATATATAAGTGGTAAATTTTCATGAATATAGTATGACAATATTATTTAATCATTACTTAGTTCAGCTATACTATTATGTATTCTGTGGTTCAGTAGAAGTAAAATTTGTTACTTTTTGGGAAATCACTAGCAGTTTTATTTTTTTGCAGGTTGACATTAATCATAATTAAGATGCCCGCTTGGCTTAAGAATACCAACGAAAGGAAAACTTTCCTCAAGGTGTCATTTTCATGAGTTTAAAAATAAAATTTAAAAGTAGTCATTAGCAGTCTTAAATTTCATTATCCCGGACACTGTTTTTGCTGCGTGAATCACATAACCAAGAAATGCTAACCTGATTTTAAAAATAATTATCCTGCGAGCACTTTTGACTCCATTACGCCAATTAGGTAGGTACTAGTACAACATCGAATAATATACGATGTTATTGAACTATAGTATAAAACTTATAATTTAAATATTTACCAGTGAAGTAACTCATGTAAATGTGTACTTTATGCTTATTCTATTTCTATTTTATATTTACAAATATTTTTTTCTAGCTTTTGCCCGCAGCTTCACCCGGGTGAATTTCCTTTTCCCGGGATAGGTACCCTATGCCCTTCTCAGTACTTCTAATAATGTGTATACCTATACGAATTTTTAGTAAGATTGGTTCGGTAGATAAAACGTGAAGAGGTAACAAACAAACAAATAAATAAACAAACAAACCGAAAGTGAGTTTGTTTATATTTGTTTTATAATATTAGTTAGGATTAAAATTAGGATAATTATTACAAAAAATGTAGCTATATTTTTTTTGTCAAGCGCAATTATATTTTTATGTACGCAAATTTCAAACTGGTGTCATGCTACGATACTGAAGACTGCACAATATTGCATATGCTATTTCTATCAGGCTTTAAAAAAACTGATTTCTCTTCGTCGGAAGCTGTAAATACATTACTATCTAATTACTTAACGGATTGTAGTTAATATGTACGTACATAGTACAAGTAACGACTTGTGCTCCACTTTACATCTGCATCATCCAGTTTATACAGTCATCCTGAGTAAGCATCCTGATACATCTCAGAGACAGAGATGGGTTTACACCGGGAAGAAACCATTTCTGCCAGTTTATTCCCGGGCGTAAATCCAACTAAAGTTGCGTTTATGTCAGGCAAAAACCTTTTTCATTTCTCATACTCGGAAAGACGTGTATATTTGTTTTCAGTATCGGGTTGAACGTGCTTCTTTCCTCACGCGGGAGAGAATGTTTCATACAAATTCATTTTAGGGAGGGAATGAATTTTAAAAATAGAACATTATAAATTCCTGAATCGGCTCTCTCTCTCAGCCTAAAGACGTCCACTGCTGGACAAAGGCCTCCCCCAAGGATTTTATCTGTGGGGGGTTTTGCCGTAATCGCCACGCTTGGCAGGCGGGTTAGCGATCGCAGTGTGATGGCATAGTCCACGGAATGATGCTGCGGTGCCTCCGGTGTTTTTAATCCTCTTACGACACCCACGGGAAGAGATGGGTTGGTGCTATTCTAGGGCCACACCACAGGCCAGAAATTGTATGATATTGATGTCATCCGACCCTAGTAAAGCAATCTACTATTCTTCCCGTTTATTCCCGGGCATTAACCCATCTCTGCTCAGAGAGCCAACTTGCTTTTCATTAATTTTGATGTTATTCAGAAGGATTCACTTAGTCAAATTCGAATAATTATTCAACATGAAAACATGAAGTTTCGACTATAATTTAAATTAACAACTCTATTTTGTGGTTTAATTTATGAGATGTATATATTATTGAATTGATGTATATTGTATTGAATTGATTTATATGATAAATAAATTTGGGATGAATCACCATCTTTTTTTTTTTTTTTTATAACATAGGGCGGCAAACGAGCAAGCGGGTCACCTGATGGTAAGCGATCACTGCTGCCCATGGACTACTGCAACACCAGGGGTATCACAAGAGTGTTGCCGGCCTTTCAAGAAGATGTAGACTCGTTTTTTGAAGGTTCCAATGTCGTATCGGTTCGGGAATACCGCCGCAGGAAGTTGGTTCCACAGTTTGGTCGTAAGTGGCACGAAGTGTCTTTTAAAACGTACGGTGGTTGACAGCCAGTCATCCAGATGGTATGGATGAAACTTTAGCCTGTGACGGATGGTACGGTGGTGAAATTCTGCGGCAGGTATTACGTCGAACAATTCATCAGAGCACTCCCCATGATACATTCGGTAAAGAATGCACAAGGATGCGACATCCCTACGCAGAGCCAGAGGATCGAGACGGCTGACGAGATTCTCGTCATCGACGATGCGAATCGCACGACGTTGAACGCGATCTAAAGGGAGAAGTTGGTATTGAGGTGCCCCAGCCCACAGATGGGAACAGTATTCCATATGCGGCCTAACTTGTGCCTTGTATAGCTGAAGGCGATGCGCCGATGTGAAATACTGCCTTGCTCTGCCTAGGACACCCAGTTTTTGGAGGCCAACTTAGCCTTTTCCTTAAGATGACCGCGAAATTGAACGTCGCACGAAATCTCGACGCCTAGAATTTCGATCTTCGGCCGCGTATCTAGTGAAGCGCCCTGGAACGAAGGAGATACGACGAAGGGGCTTTTTTTCGCGGTGAACGCACAAACTTGTGTTTTTTTGGGGTTAAATTGGACCAAGTTGCAGTGACCCCAATTTGAAACCTGGTGTAATGAAGTTTCAACCTCAGACACAAGTTTTGTTCGACACTCGGAGACGCGCGCCCGAGAAATGTTAGCTTGACCGGTATAAGAGGTGTCCACCGTGCTATCATCCGCATAACAATGAATGCTGCTGGATTGAAGCATATCATTGATATGCAAAAGAAAGATCGTCGGGGACAGAACACAGCCTTGAGGGACACCAGCATTCACGGGCTTGTATTCGGAGCATGAACCGTCAACAACGACTTTAATGCTGCGCCCTGTGAGGAAACTGGTAACCCATTGGCATAATTTCTCGGGCAAGGAAGCTTCGATAGAAGGGCTTTGTGCCAGACCCGATCGAAGGCTTTCGCCATGTCCAAACTGGCCGTCAGGGCTTTCCCCTTGCTCTCAACCGCTTTCGCCCATTTATGGGTCAGGAATACCAAAAGATCGCCAGCAGACCGTCCATGACGAAATCCGTACTGGCGATCGCTTATAAGCTGGTGCTCCTCGAGGTACAACAGGAGCTGGCGGTTTATAATGGACTCCATTATTTTGGAGAGCAAGGAGGTAATAGGAATGGGCCTGTAATTGCCAGGGTCAGAGCGATCACCTTTTTTAGGTATTGGGTGGACTAAAGCAATCTTCCATGCAGACGGGACGACGCCTAAAGAGTAGGAGTGTCGAAAAAGACGCGTCAAGACCGGAGCCAACTCAGGAGCGCAAGTTTTGAGCACAACGGCAGGGATTCCATCGGGTCCATTAGACTTGTGGACTTCGAGGGAAAGAAGTGATTTGCGAACAGTTTTTTGAGTAAACCGGATGTCCGGCATAGTACTCGCGCAACGTGGTATAGTCGGAGGAGGCTTCCCACCGGCGTCGTCCAAAGTAGAGTTAGATGCAAAAAAGGTGCCCAGGAGATCGGCTTTCTCTCTTGCATCATGGACCAACGTGTCATTTGCCGTGCGCAATGGTGGAAAGGATGGCTGACAAAAATTGCCCTGGACAGCTTTGGCAAGAGACCAAAATGAGCGTGTACCCGAGGGTAGTTTGGCCAGCTTCTCACCAATTCGTCCGATGTGTTTCGCCTTTGCCGTAGTCACAGTTTTTTTTAAAGATCTAGAGGCAAAGTTATACTCCCTTTTAAGGACATTCGCATCAGGATCCTTAGCTGCCATCGCGTTGGACCAGGACTGAAAACTTGCTTGCTTTTGGCAAAACGCTTCTTTGCAAGAGCGGTCAAACCAAGGCTGAGACTTGCCACCAACGGGCACAACAGAACTTGGGACGAAAAGTTCCATGCCCTGCGATATCACATCAGCAACAGAGTCGGCAACGGCAGAAGCATCCCGAAGCGAGAAGCAAACTTCGCCCCAAGGGTAGGATGAAAAGAAGGTCCGCATCCCATCCCAATCTGCTGACTTGAAGTGCCAGACACGGCGACAGCCGGCGGAACGAGGCCGTAATTTGCACGTGGATGGCACCATGCTCCGGATTAGGCAATGGTCTGATAAGCCAATAGGGGCACCAACAGATACTACATACCCATCCGGATGGGAAGTCAGCAGGAGATCAAGCCGTGAGGGCGTATGGCCTTCCACATCAGGTATGCGTGTGGGGGCTGAAACCATCTAAGACAGACTATAGGCCGCGGCAAAGGCGTGAACAGATCTACCCGCATGATCGGTTTTTCCCGATTGGAGCCATTCTATGTGGTGGGCGTTAAAGTCCCCAAGAATTATTATTTCCGCGGATGGAATCTGTCGCAGCACATAGTCCGTTGCAGTGCCAATATGCTCCATGAGTCGGTTAGTTTCGGCATCACCACTATGGGACCTGTAGAGGCAAGCGTAGACGCGAGGGTGGTCGTCGCAATCTACACGAAGCCATAGAATGGACAGGTCTTTGCCTCAAGATTGCATAGACGGCGAACACAGACATCGTCCCTGACAAAAACGCATACGCCAGCGAGTGGCACGAATTTGTGCTCGATTTTGTAGCCGGGATAATGTAGGTATAACGTATCCGCTGGAGACGATATCTGGGTTTCCGTCAAAAAGAATAAGGCAGGCTTTTCTGCCTCCAGATGGTAGTGGACAGAGTTGAGGTTTGAGTGAATACCCCTGATATTGCACAGATGGACATGGTGTGCATGGGGGGGTGCCGTAGCCTTATCTTGAGCAATGACGAGCGGGATTTTGCCCTCCCCAGAGTACGTAGGGCAGCCCAAGCAAGAATGCTCAGGGAGGGATTCTCCTGTACGTAACGTCCGGTACCCTCCTGGGGTACTCTACTATGAAATTCCGCTGCCATATTGAGGGGGTGGGGGGAAGGGGTGGGCCTCCGGCTCTCTCACTCACCGAACGAAGCATAGAAGCGTTAAGGCAACTAGGTACTCAAACGTCGATTTTCTGTGAGAGGGTGGTACTTCCCCGGACGAGCCGGCCCATTCATGCTACTAGCAAAAATTTGGCCAGTAGCGTGGCTCTACCACACGAACTCATCAGTCTAAACTCATCAGTCGCATCCATTTCAATCGATCATCACTACATAATCTATATTATATATTTTTAAAATATATAGAATTGGACGCTGACTGATCGGTACATCAAAGCAGAGACGAAATCGATGAACGTAGAAATTTGAAATGGTATTTATATTTATAGAGTGAGCACTTAGAAATTCCACCCTTACGCAGGTAAAATGGATAAAAATCGAGATTCACTCTGTTAGAACCTAAGGCAAAAGCAGTATAAAGTACCCCTGTGCGTATATCTGTCTGTACTCGATAAACTTGAAAACTACTACGGCTGTTCATGTGGTTTTCTCCAATAAACGAGGTAGTTTTGGTATATTGTTAACGCGGGCAAACCCGCAGTATATATAATTGTGACAACATGAGCATGACAGTCAGAAACACTAAAGTACAAATACTTACTTGAAATATTGCAATTAAATGCAAAAGCGAGCGCATTGAAGAGGAGTTAACTAGTGATGTGAAAGAAAAGACTCAAGTTGCGAGAGTTTACAAGTCAGACAAAAGCCAAGAGTTATGAGACTCGAAGACCACGCATAATACAATACTGGGCTTTTTGATGGAATGGAGATTCAGGTCTCTAAATGGCTTCATTCAGAGATTCATAACTCTAAATGAGAAGCTTGATAGATCAGTGGTTTGTGCGCTCGTTCTACAATAGTTGAGGTTAGGCAACCCTCGTAATGGTCGGTACGGGACGGGTGACCAAAAATGTATTATCTCGAACTCCTCTGTGCTTCGAAAGGCACGTGAAATCGTTGGATTTGATCTTCCTATTACTACATACATAAACACATAATCATTATCACGCCTTATTCCCGTGGGGGTAGGCAGAGACTAGCGATTTCCACTTGCTAGGATCCTAACAGATCTCTCTCGCTTCTTCTACACTCATCACTCTATTCATACATGCTCTCCGGTTATTGGTGCTCCTGTTACTGGTGAAGGAAAATATTGTGCAACTTGCTGTACATTATTGAAGTCTTGCGAGGTTTGACAGTCTTGGTCTCACATCACTATTAAAAGCAGGAATGTCGCAGTTATGATTATGACTAATGTTTCACTTTGCAGAGATTATTCCCATATGAAAACATTCATTTCGAATGCTCGCCACTTGTAAGGAAACTTTATTCATATTGAAGTTTTTAAATTTCACTTCAAGCTCTTTGCATTACAATTCAATCTTTTTCAATTTCGAAAATCTGAGATTATTTGTTCACCTTAGAGTACTAAACCCAATAATTTCGAGATATCTTGATTGAAGATAGAATTAGAAAGTCCCCCGGGGTCTACTTGGGAATTTTTAATTGCTTATGAAATGTTAATGTACCTTAGAACCATTCCGAGGGCATCGGAGGCCGGATTACCAAATGATGTCAAAATAAAGAAAGCTAAGAATATGCACTTATTTGATTATAACTCAAAAATATCATTATTTTGCCCCGAAAATTAGCATGGACCAAACAAAAAGGAATTTGCCGTAAGTGATGTCACGGGAAAATCTTTTCAAAATACTCATATAGGACACGGTATTTTCTGTTTTTAATCTATTTATCAACTAAACTAGACCTAAAATTAAAAATTAAATAAACCTTTTATAAATAAAATCGCTTGTTTTTTTTTGTTTACCGCCACTTGAAAAAGTACATACATACCATAATATACTATTGCAATTTTCTTCCTGATCACTTGAAAACCTTGATCATTTGAGATCCTTCTGGTACATCATTGTTCTGTAGTGATGCTGAATGTGAAATGACCTTGACCTGGACCCCGAAACACGGACAGCTACCTTGTTTTAACCTATTTCTCTCTTGCGAAACACGAGGACCCTGGGAATTGAACAGTATATCAGCTATTGTACTTAATAAACTTTATTATTAACTAGCTTTTGTCCGCGGCTTCGCCCGCGTGAATTTTTCACGGGAACAGTGCTTTATCCCGGAATTAAAGGTACCCTATGTCCTTCTCAGTACAAATTTATGGATTGCAGTCAGTAGATAGAGCGTGACGTAACAAACAAATAAACAAACTCAGTGTCGAATTTATAATATTAGTTAGGATTTATTTTTACTTCTTTAGCTCAGAATAAGCAATGGGCATATTGGGCATTATGTAGGTTCAATTAATTGTAGATAAAAATACTTTTGTTTAGTCTAAACTTGACAAAAAATTACAGAAAAATATTTTTCATAAACCTGTCCAAACAAAAAATACTAAATACCCATTGTGTTTTCAGAATAAATATTTTTTTTCCATTATTACCGATACTAAAAAATGTAGGTGTAAACTTTCTGAACCGTTCGTAATTCGATGAGCATTGAAATGAAATAACTCAATTGTTTATTGGGAATTCTTTGAGGACGGTTGACAGACGGAAATATCCACCCTATACACAAACAAACAAAACGAAAATATGAAAAGGCTCACAGCTATATTGAACGATGGCAGATTTACATACGCTATTGTGAGGTGACTAGACAAATAATTACTTACCTAGATTTATGTCTATATACCTGTGACATCAAACAGTAAAATCCCTATTGTAGAACGAAGTTCTTATTTTTTCCATGTAGTTCGTAGACAAGAAAAACCCTTACCTTCTCTGTCTCAAAGTCAGAGTCGTAAAATATCTAAAATAGAGACTCGGTGGCCACCAAAATAAAACAATAACGTAATGGAACACAGGGCCCTCACGTTCAAAGAAGAAAAATAACATACAAAAATATATACAGCGCACAAACCTCCACGGGTTCACACTTGAATAATATCTTTTACACTGACGTATTCCAAATTACTCTCCGTAAAAGTCGGGATAAGTGAAATGAAAAAAACAGGGGCGTATTTGAGGTCCCAAATTGCGAATAATATTTCACCTGACGGTGGCATCTGGCCAAAGCAAATGAAACACATTTAGACACTGAGAGAGATATTAAAAACCAGATTGCACGTAATTCAACCAAATATGACCACATTATGGCACTAACTCTTTTCATTGTGGACGTGGGAGAGCTCTGATAAAAAGATATTAATGTTACCAAGTTTTCCCTCCAATTTTTCACTTGAATAACTTGTTGAATGGAATATTTTTTATCTCAGAATATTACAGACTTTTTAGGTTAAAATTTATGAAAGTTTCAGTTTGTCATGTTTATTTTAGAGAGACTTAATTGAAGTTTCATAAATAACCATTTATACCATAACCATAATAATATTTGTATGTATAAACAAACAAATCTTGGAAAACATTTATTTATATAATTTGCAAAGGTGCCATTTTTTTTCATTTGTTAAGATAAAGTACAGAATAAATCTAGTGAAACCATGATTAAGAAAAGCTAAAACAACATGAATGTCAAAAATAAGCAAACCTAATTCTTCCCTGTTCTTTTTTTAGATAGACGCAATAAGATTCCTTTGGCAACCGATTAATATCTAAGACAAAGCGGAGTGCGTTAAAAACTGATTTAAATCAATTTGTTAGCCAGCCGATACCAGCCAGATATTTGCATTCCCCCAGTTATTGAGAACTTCAGCTTTACCCGATGATTTTATTTTATCCTGGGCACTCTGCTTCGACGCGGCGCGTTTGAGGAGATTTTTTATTTATAAGTTACAACTTACAAGAATACATTCCTATTAATTAATCGACTTTTTTGTTAATGAATATGTAGGCAATTAGATAAACGGCTAATTTAACCAGTTACTGCGACATATATTATATAAACCATAACCTTACTATTAATTTATTAAATAGAAAATCAATGATCCAGCCAGATATAATCTACATTTACGTCACTTCAGCTGTGGAGATCTCAATTTCCCTCCGAGATACTTTCAAGAGTCAGGAATGTGGAGCGTCATCGCGGGACTGTATTATGGCGGCATTCATGTCCTGATTTTTACAACCCTTTTTCGTGATATACTTTTTGATTCTGATTTCCAAAAATAACCATCTCTATTTTTAGGTCTGGCATTTGTTATTTAAAAATGTAATCGATGCCATAATAGTTTTTTGCAATAAATTACTATACCATAATAAATTACCTGGTTTTCAGTGCCAGATATTCGCTGTGTAACATGTGTTTTACATATTGTCGAAAAACTAAAGTTAAAAAAACTCATGTAAAGGATAATGCTACTCTTCCATAGTGATCTGGGCCCATTTTTTAAAACATGTTGCCCAGATATGAAACTCATGCCAAACGGTAGTTATAATCACCACTAGTAACTTTTATTATGACGTTACCAAAATCCAACCCAGTGGAAAAAATATCTCATACATAGTAATGTTGTTATTTGCTTAAAAGAAATAAATGTTTGATAAATCATATCTTTGTTTCTCTGGGGCCGATTATTTTTGTGTCATAATAAAAAATGACTAATTAAATGTGATCTACAATATGGCATAAGTTTCATTTCTGGGCAATCACTTTTATTTTTTGGGCCCAATTGGTTGCATTATCCTTTGATTTAATAATCCAACTAGTGCAATGCAAAGAAAATTCCAATTAGTCAATTGATTTGTCAATCAATGCCAAAAGTATCAATCTTAATTTTCTATCATACACGCGCAATAATCGGGAGCTTTCCCGGAAATCAATTGAAATTGTCCATCAATAGTAGCTACTCTGGATGTGGGATTACAGGTAACAGGTACGTAACAGGTACAGGGGGTGTCGGGGAGAAGGGGTGCCTGGACCAGTGCTAGCGCCGCCACCGACCGTTCAGGACGCGTGCGACGCACTCCTGAAAATACGCGACGCGCGCCAGGACTGACTGTGGACAAGTGAACATTGAAAAGTGATTCCCGAACGTGTTTGAAAAGTTTCTTTTTTATTTTATTATTTTTATTTTCGGCCAGCATCGTCTTGTTTAATTTTGGTACGTATGTATTTTTTATTTCTAATTTGCCAGTATTATAGAAACAATTATTTAGATATTATTGGTAAATTTTATTTTAAAATATAATTTAAATATTATAGGTTTTCATAGGAACTGAAAATTAAGAATAGATCTTCAATTAAATGTCACTGAGATATATTTGTATTAATACCCTAAAAATAATTAATCGCAAAAAGTATTTGCGATTCATTATTTTTTAAAACGCATAAATATATTTATACTAAGGTAGAAATGTATTTTCAATATCAATAATAGCACAACCAATTAGATAATTATTCCTAACAAATAAAAAGAAGTAGTAACATTATTTTTCTAACATAAAAAAATAATAATTACCACAGGCAATTAATTTAATAATTGCGTCATTAACAAAAGCCCCGAGTAGCGTTGGGTTTACTTGTTGCATTCGCTGAAAACTGGCTGGAAATAATGTAGCTTCCTATTTTAAATATTATCGCCTGCGGCCGCACGAAACCTATTTTTTATTTTTTATTAACGTTCACTGTTCCGACTACCTTCATATTTAATAGTAAAATAATATTAATAAAATGTAATCTTGTATATACGGGCTAAATGGAAAAAGTCGCCTTTGCCGCTCTTCCACTCATTGCTGAAAATCCCGTCAATTTATCGCGGTTCCCGATAATTAATGAAAAATTTGTCGTAAAACTATATTCTCATTTCTGATTGGAGAGACCAAAAATGATAAACGAGTACGTATACTTTTTTAAGTTACTTATATTGCGTCTTTAAGTACTTAATCTAATTTTTGTGGACCTTTCTCTAAAAGGCACATGTTTTTAGCAGAATATGGCTATAATAAAATTCAATCAAATAGAAATTACCAACTAAGAAAACTAACAAATATAATGATTTTGATACGGATACTCACGCGTCTTGTTAGCCGGATTTGCCGACTAGTTTCGACTTCATACGGAAGTCATTTTCAAGGCGAGTAAGGACGCGTGAGTATCCGTATCAAAATCATTATGAATATTTCTCACGTTAGTTTTAATCTAACAAATATAATTTTGCAAATTTTTTGTCAACTTAAAAATAATCATATCATCCGTAAAGATGGCCAATACCCCAATACCCCAGCAGTGGGGGTATGAAAATGGCTGACGATGATGATAGATTACGATCTTGATTATAGTCATCAGGAATAAATTTGCATAATTGGGGTTTTTATGTTCGCGATCTGAGGCAGATCCTCAAATCACTTCCCATTATTTTAAGGAACAGGATCAAAGGTTCATGATCCAATGTCATCAGAATTACTGCTATATACATGGTTTTAACATTATCTATATAGGTTTGTAAGTAGTTTGTTCCACGAGGGCTGCTGACAAACTATTTCACTGTTTGGCAGAATATGTGAAAAGTAAATGTAAAATTTTTGTGTAATAAATAAAATTAAATAGCAATAAAATCGATCAAGATGTTTTTATAGCCACCAATATTTTGCAAACTAAAATTAAAAACGTAAGTAATCTACAAAATTAAAATAACCATGAAAATTCCCTTTTTCTCGCTTGACTCTACCAAAATATTTTTTTTATTAAAACTTGGCCTTTAAAGAAGACTCTTTTTCAAGTCGAAAACTAATTATATAATCATAGTGTATTACGTCTCAAAGCTATAAACTACTAGCATTTCGGAACGACCACTGCTGAGAAGAAATGCCGAAAGAAATTCCTGATGAATCGCCTATTCTGACAGATGGGCTATTTTTATCGATATAAATATCTCTCTGTCAAATTTATGTAAAGTTTTTGAATGAAGAATAGTCTTATTTTATTTAAGGCAAAGCAATTTTTCTTCGAATCATTTAGCTGATGGATACCTGACGTTTCTGCGCAATCATCCGAGTTAGGAGTAGCTCGACTAGTATTCCAATTTTGCCAACGGAAACCTAAATTATTTATAGATAGCATGCTAGGTTCACGAGCATTTTGGTATTCAGAACTTACCTTGGTAACAGCTGTACTGGTGAATATTTCCCTGAAAGTAATAGGACTTTTACATACTTACAAGTTTTATGAAAAAAAGTTTATTTTTATACTATTATTCGTTTGTATTTATTTTAACAATTCAGTAACATTAGTAAAGATTACAAAATAATGTCTAATCATAATCGATTAAGGTTTAAGTGAGGAAAAGTCAACGGGATCAATCGATCAATTTTAAAATATTTTTAGGTCAACTTATCCCGCGGGATACGACCGAGTGGTATGAATTAATTATGAGCCAAAAAATCATACCTATATTTTTAAGACACAGATTTTGTTTCTACAGTTCGTTGAAAATCAATATTAAATACTAGCTTTTGCCCGCGGCTCGCCCGCGTGAATTTCCCACGGGAACAGTGATTTTTCCCGGGATGAAAAGTACCCTATGTCCTTCTCAGTACTTCTAACTATATGTATGCGAAACTTCAGGAAGATTAGTTCAGTAGATGAAGCGTGAAGAGGTAAGAAACAAACAAACTCACTTTCGCATTTATAATATTAGTTAGGATAGGATTATTAATTACGGATTATTAATTAGTGTGAAGTCTACTTTATAATGTTGTTTCCCCACAATTTCACGTACGAAACCTCTGGCATATGAACTGGCACATCCCTAGAGGATTAAGCACATGACACATCGGTTAATATTTAAGTTATTTTCATCGCGAAAATTGAAATACTTTACAAAATGATATTGACTTTTAAATTTTAAAGCAACAATCATATCATAAACTAGCTTGTGTCCACGACTTCGTCCACGCGTAATTCACTATGTTCTAAGCGTATCAAGATGAAACTTACCCTTAATTAAACTACAAGAACTAATGTATAACAGAAAAGTATAATGAATAGTAAATATATTAAGGTTGGCTGGAAGAAATTGCATTTGCGATAAGCCCGCCTTTGCGCTCATTTTTGTATTTACTTTTGTCACTACTTTGTATGTTATTTTGTGAAAATGGTGCAATAAAGTGTAGATTTATCTATCTATATTTTTTACGTCACGCCCATGTGACGGTAGCGAAGTCAAGCCACATAATTTAACTAGGATGTAGAGTTTGTGTAGTTAGGTATCATAGAGTTAAGGGTGGTAGAGTTAGAAGCTTGGCTCTACATAGGATCCAATAAATTTATGACAGCGCGAGCCATTTGGTCTCCTCTTGGCAACACTTTACATTATTTTTTTTCGGTGGGATTTTTTATTTTTTATTTATCAAATAAAAGTACAAACTCATTTTAGTAGTAAATAATAACATATAGAAACCCTGAGGTTTGTCTTAGTGTTACTAGTGTAAGTTTACATCTATGCTATAAATTAATTAATGATCTCTCCCTACATACTCTTATTTACCTCTTTATTTATTTACTCTTATTTTATACTAGCTTTTGCCCGCGGCTTTGCCCGCGTGAAATTCCCACGAGAACAGTGCTTTTTCCCGGGATGAAAAGTACCCTATGTCCTTCTCAGTACTTCTAACTATGTGTATGCAAATTTCAGGAAGATTGGTTCAGTAGATAAAGCGTGAAGAGTTAACAAACAAACTCACTTTCACTTTTATAATATTATTTAGGATTAGGATTACTTTTACATTCAAACGTATGTTATAACAGCCATAAAGTTATTTCCGAAAATGTATTACCCATTTAGGGCAATTTCGTTCAGTTTATCTTGTAACTTCTTTATTTATAACACGGCCATGTGTATACTGGATGGTTGTTCTTCCCCACGGGAAAATATTATGAATTTTTAAATCACAATACAAATACAACGGGGCTATTCAAAAGGCTTGATTTCAAAAGAATTCTTGAATTTTTTATTCTGTCTACTGAAGCGAGCTAATACGCCGTTTTTCAAAACATGTTAATGATTGGAACATGATTCGATGGTATGTATTCAAGTCGCTATACCTACCTAATTATTCGTTGATGAGGGATAAAAATTAGTGAGTCTGCGAATTTGACTCATGTTTTTTTGACTAGAAAGTCAAAAAAACTTCTAGTGAAGGAATACATCATGTGGAAACCTGCACTGTAGTTGATGACTTAAAAGCTAGTCCACTGGAATGTATCGGCCAATTAATCTTGCAACTAGATATCGAGAATTATATCAACAAAAAGCTTTCGCCTACGACTTCGTCCGCGCGTAATTTACTATAGTTTATATCTCAGGTTCCAAGGCATGCTAGATTTTAAATTAGACCTTCAACAATCAACTGTAAAAACCGCATCAAGTAGTTTGCGTGATGCGCGTACGAAAATACAGACAGGCAGAAAGACAAGAAATCTAAAAAAATTGTTTTACTTCTATTGGCCCTATAAAGACCTTTTTGTTCTTAAATATCTCAAAGTCAAAGTCAATTTTTTTTATTGAAACTTGGCCTTCAAAGAAGGCTTTTTTCACGTCGGTAACTAATTATTTATCATGTCTCAAAGCTACAAACTACTAGCATTTCGGAACGACCACTGCTGAGAAGAAATGCCGAAAGAAACTTATGAAACAGTCTTGGTCGCCTAACATGCCAGAGGGGCTATTTATTAACTCTATACAAACACTCGATTGTGTACAGTCAAAAATAAAAATAAAATTAAAAACTCTTAAGTACAGACCAGAGAAAGTTTTATTATCTGTATCATCGATCAATATATTGATGATTTTCTCGATCAGTGTGACACACGGAGGTAGTTAGCATGATAATTTCAACGTAAACGGATACATCTGTAAATGGAATGATTGATGATGTGTCGAAGTTACATTGATTTTACGTGAACGAAGGGTGATCTTTCAACGCCTCGTATTTTAACGGCTTTGGCGTTGGCATGACTAAAAATTTGTTATTTTAAAGATAAAATTTTAGCGTTTCCGTCTGATGACAGCATGGATTTGTTTATTACAAACTTTTAATTTACTTGCTTTGTATTTTTGTTCGGGTCAAATCTTACAATCAAAATTAGATCAGTTTGTTTGGTTGTTTGTTTGTTTGTTTGTTTGTTTGTTTGTTTGTTTGTTTGTTTGTTTGTAAACTCTTTATTGCACATACACACAAGAAAAATACAAAACATAGTGAAACAAAAAGAGAGGCGTACAATGGCGGACTTATCCCAAAAAGGGATTTCTTCCAGTCAATCAAGTGTTTGAAAGGAATATTTAAATGAAATAAGAAGGGAAGCGTTAGGCAAACATCAGAAAAGAATAGAAGAACACGAAGATACATAACATAAAACATGAACTACATAAACAAAGTTATATCTAACATATACATACACCAAAGTATACATAAATATGTACATACAAAAAAATATATATATACAATACATAAACATAAATACATACACACACAAATGTCTAAAGAATCTTTTTTCTCATATCCTTCAAAATTTTCCATGTTGATTTATAATAGCTTGGAAGACAATGTATTTTTATGATAAGCATAACTTGATGGGTTACCCTACACCTCGATAGTAAACATTTTTTAACGCACGTAGATCAATAAGGTGATAATTATAATTTTTTTAGAATTTTCTAATCAAAGTACTATTTTGAATAAACCGAGCGTTCCACTGATGGACAAAGTTTTTTTTTAATTAAAGATGGGTTTGCTCTTGACCACAATCTTGTCTGAGGACAGAGATGAGGTCTACGATGTAGTGAGCTTACCCAGAAGCAGCCTATTTACTCTGATTTTGAAGAGAGTCAGGTTGTATGTGCTCGGAAAAATTCTTAACTACATTACTCAAGATAGAATCAACTCTTTTAATTCTTTTCTTTTCTTACACTCGTATATTTATAAATATAAAGAAGTAATTACTTTTTCCAACACAAGTCTGAAAGGCATAGTTTTCTTTTTATGAGCTACATTTTGCCTACTTTACTAATACAATTGTGCCTTTCATTTATTTAATAGTAATATTTATATTATTTAACAGAAAGTACAAAGGCGCTGCTTATTTCATACTAGCCGCGCCCCGGGGCCTCGCTCTGTAGGAATTTCGAGATAAAAAGTACCCTACGTGTTGTCCCAGAATTTTTTTACCTGTTGATATGAGTTTGTGAGGATGTTTGTTACTCAATCACGCAAAATCTACTGGACAGATTTCGATGAAATTTGGTATACGGGTAGAAAAATACCGGGAATAGCACATAGGGTACTTTTTATCCCGAAATTCCCACGGGAGCAAAGCCCCGGGGCTTGGCTAGTTTATAATATTAGTAGGATGAGCCTTTTGTATCGTCACCTTCAACTAAACTGAAACAGAAGCAGGGCAGTCAAATTCCAAAGTGCACAACCGTTTTCAGTACGAGTATGAGCGTGCTATATATTATTGGATTTATTCTGCTCGGCGGGTTTGTGGGTCAAGAGTTGGAACATTTCGAGTGGATGGTCCGCTCTTGATCGTAAACAGAAAATTCGTTTAGTTGATATGTTTGAGTACCAATACTTCAATCGCAATGTAAGAAAAATATCGTTTTGAGGCACTCCCAGATCTTGAACGGATATTTTATATTTTTGTTAGAACAGAAAAAAATTACGAAAAATAAACATCTATCCCTATTTTTGTAGTAGTCTCGTGTGGTAAGATTTATTTGCGATTTTTTAATCAGAGAGATAAAAAAACAGTTAATAAAATATTTGTGTTTTACAAGAAACATAAAAAAAAACATGGTCCGTTGCACATCAAGTAGGTGTGAGAAGGGTTGATCCTAAGTTTCGTATTCATTTTAAATGAGCGTGAAAATATTTCAACAACCGCTGTTCAAATTACGAGTACCCCGAGTAACCTTTTTATGCTTAAGCATCAAAACTGATATTAAAAATATGACATTTGGTATAAATTTCAATAAAAATGGCAATGAAAAACCAAAACCAAACCAAATTATTAAATTATAAATTATTTTTCCGACTTAATTTCTAAATTCCAAGAGGCACGATGATTAGCTCTTTTATAGTAGGTACTGCAGTGAAACTTGGGTTTCAAAATAAAAGAATCAACAATTAAAATTTTAATTAATCTCAAAAAAATTATTTGAGAATGTCCTTAATATGATAAGTACCGACGTGCTCCGAATCCGTATCCGCCAACACGAAAGCCTGCGGGGATACTCGTCTAAGCACGCGATACTGAACAAAGCGTGGAACACGAAGCGTCTAAAGATTAGAAGCGCGTTCAACCCGACTGAGTCCCACATCCTGGTCCACAGTCTGATTTTCAACACGCTGCAGAATCATCGACAACTCGCGACCGTACATTAAAAAATTCGGGGTGTAAGCAGTAGCCAATTTAATGCAAGAACCAGAGCAACCCGATGCAACACCGTACCGCAATATAACCTCCGACTCTAAAGCCATCAATTGAATGTGAATAATCCACAGTAAGGAGAATCGTCGGGTCGCAGCATAGGCAGCTTCGGCAGGCTAAAACAGAAAATCACAGGATGGAAAACCGCGACCGGTAAACGGTCACCGTCCCACAAAAACAACAAAAAAAAAATAATTGAAGAAAAGTAATAAAAGGTAAAAAACAGGTAAAAACCAGGATTCTTTCCGCAAATCGGGCGCCATTTTTTAGTTCAAAAATTATACTCGTGTTTCAAGCAGTGATTCTTTTATTTTGAAACCCAAGTTTCACTGCAAAAAATGGCGCCCGAACAGGGACAGAATCCTGGTTTTTACCTGTTTTTTACCTTTTATTACTTTTCTTCAATTATTTTTTTTTTGTTGTTTTTGTGGGACGGTGACCGTTTACCGGTCGCGGTTTTCCATCCTGTGATTTTCTGTTTTAGCCTGCCGAAGCTGCCTATGCTGCGACCCGACGATTCTCCTTACTGTGGATTATTCACATTCAATTGATGGCTTTAGAGTCGGAGGTTATATTGCGGTACGGTGTTGCATCGGGTTGCTCTGGTTCTTGCATTAAATTCGGGGTGTAAGCAGTAGCCAATTTAATGCAAGAACCAGAGCAACCCGATGCAACACCGTACCGCAATATAACCTCCGACTCTAAAGCCATCAATTGAATGTGAATAATCCACAGTAAGGAGAATCGTCGGGTCGCAGCATAGGCAGCTTCGGCAGGCTAAAACAGAAAATCACAGGATGGAAAACCGCGACCGGTAAACGGTCACCGTCCCACAAAAACAACAAAAAAAAAATAATTGAAGAAAAGTAATAAAAGGTAAAAAACAGGTAAAAACCAGGATTCTGTCCCTGTTCGGGCGCCATTTTTTGCAGTGAAACTTGGGTTTCAAAATAAAAGAATCACTGCTTGAAACACGAGTATAATTTTTGAACTAAAAAAAATTTGACCAATGTCCTTTAACAAAAAATTAATTGGACACACTAAAGAAATAAAAATAAAAGAAAGAAAAATTAACAACAGGAAAGGAATATTAACAGGTAAAATAAGAAATACATGAATTTGCTTGTTATTTTAAAAAGAAAATTAAATGAGTGAAAGAAATGGATGAAATGATGTATAAAAATTCCAAATCAAAACCGAAACAAAAATTATCCCGACAAAAGGGGGGCCCTTTAGAATTTAGAGGAACAAGTTAGCACAATATGTTTAAAAAAGTCTATCTTAAAAGAACCACAGGCGTCACGGTTACAAACTAAACATTTCGTCGATCTGTGACTCATTCTCAGGTGCAAGCCGACTTTGCCGCGTCTGAAGATTTCGAAGCGCGTTCAACCCGGCTGAGTCCCACATCTTGGTCCACAACCTGATTTACAACACGCTGACGAATATCCAGGTGCAGGCCGACTTTGCCCACTCTCGTCTAATAAACAATCCATACAATACATACATGAAATATTTCAGTGCCACTTCATATAATCCTTCCGGTTTTTTTTTTGACAACTAGATTCAACTTTGTGCCATCTTTAATAGGACACCCCTGAACGGTCTGATCGTCAGCTAATGTTCTTCCCAATAATAGCAACTTTAGATCTTCAATTGGAATCTTCAGATGTGAAGAAATCTGTCGTTTGATATCCAAAATAGATGTCGTTGGGAAAGCCTCTATTGTGCATTCCCCACCCAGAAGTTTTTTCACCATAAAAAACCATTGCTAGAGATCGATACTTGTATGTTAAGAATAGATAAAAACATCAAAAAGAAAAAAATCAACTCTCTAAAAAATCCCCATTTTCTCCCAATTGACAGTAAGTCAAAAAAATCGAACCTCCAGAATTTTAATTTCAAAAAACTTATCATAAAGAAAGAACACAGAAAAAAGTTTGCGTAGAAATAGAATCGCAAACTAAAATAGACTTGACTATGTAGCGGTGTAACGCTACAGTACCTATAATAATAAAATATCTAATAATAAGATTTAAAAAAATGTAGTCTCAATTATAAAATGTTTCTACCTACCGAAAATATAAAAGGTTATTAGAATATGAGAAAAATTATAGGTGTTCAATTTGACCATCACTAATTACAAGTAAATTAACTCAGGATAATTAGTAATTTCTAAAAGCACTCCAAAAGTTTGAAGTGTAAGTCAATTTATAATAGATTAGTCTCTAACTTTTTAGATTTAACCAAGATTGTTTTGATTTGACCAAGATAAAGTGCGAAAACAATAATAATAATAATATCTTTATTTCAGAAATTATTCCATAGAGAATTAAATACAATAGGTATACAAAGCTTATACAATATCATAAAACAGAAACATGCTTCATATAATTTTTCCCAGTCCATTCAAGTTTGAAAAAATCAATAAATATTGCTCTGAATATGAAAAAGAAAGGAAAAATTAAGTAATGTCGCGTTCATGCTTCTAATAATCATTTTATACGATACATTGCTTACTGGGTCCATATTATGTACTCAAGAGCGCGGGAGATTTCCACTCGGCTTATTTTGGGTGGAGTACGTGTTGTGTTTTAGTATCTCGCTGAGAAATGTATCGTTCACAGATTTTTTTCTTTTGTACGGATTTTAACCACAATACACGGACTTATTTTTACTTTATCAGTTTTGTTCAAAGTCAATCTCCTGAAATTTTCGGATTTGGGACAACATTTTTGAAATAACACATAAACTTTGTCATCGCACAATCCAAAATACAGTCATCACATTTAAATCCATACTAATATTATAAATGCGAATGTTTGGATGTGAGTTTGTGAGTTTGTGAGTTTGTGAATTTGTGAGTTTGTGAGTTTGTGAGTTTGTGAGTTTGTGAGGATGTTTGTTACTCAATCACGCAAAATCTACTGGACGGATTTCGATGAAATTTGGTACAGAGGTAGATAATAGCACATAGGCTACTTTTTATCCCGGGAAAAAGCACTGTTCCCTCGGGAAATTCACGCGGGCGAAGCCGCGGGCAAAAGCTAGTATTACATATGTCTTTGGTATATTAAACATGAAATCCATAGAGCTAGGACTATGATTAAATTTTTAAAATCACAAACAATTTATTATATTTCATAAACAATTTTTTAAATCGCGCTAGCTTTACCTGCCAGTAATTTCCATGTATGCCTCTCTTCTGCCATCGATTTGTCCTTTCTATACGACACTAAATTACTCCACCGGCAAGAACGAAGTTCTTAAATTAATTGATTGATTGATTGCCCTTGAGCTCCGAAGTTAGGGGTAAAAAGTCCCACCTACTTACTCGACCTTTGTACCAAATTTAATCAAAATCCATCCAATAGGCACGTAAAGAAATAACAAATACCCTTACAAACTGTCGCATTTATAACATTAATAGAATAAACATCTCAACAAGACCTTCAAACGCAAGGAACGATAACCATTACCGCACTTCACAGCCGGCTCCGATCGGAAAATGTCCTGGAAAATGTAATAATAAAAGTTGAATGTCCAAAACCAAGATAGGTCTACCAATTTCTACACCATTTGTCGCGAAAAGGGTCGACGCAGTAGAGGCAACCTTCTCAATGATCTATTGTATGGCGTGCGGCAAGGTACCCTTGTAAGTGAATATATTTTTCCAATTTCATATGCCTTCAGACGACTAACGTCTTTATGACTTCTTAAGTGAAATTAATATTCATTTTTTCATCGCGTGTAATTTAAATGTGACATAAATGAATGATGTATAATTTCAGCTTTAAAATATATGATTATGATTTAAATAAAAGTCTGTGCAATGTGTATTTCAACAAGTATCAACAAACACTTTTTAAAATTAATAGGGTTTAACCTAGAATTATACCAGCATAATCCATATTGTTCAACTAGGCACACAGTTTAAACTTTTTAATGGCACAGCACAGCTCAGCATTTTACGTTGTTGGCATTTTTCTAAGTACATTTAATAGCATTTTTAACAACCCATCGTAAATAGTGGTATACAAATAGGCAATTATAGCAAACAGTATTCAGCAACAATGTAAACTAGAAGTAGTAGAAGGCGTGAAATTTTATAACTTGTTGTGGAAATTAAGTGGTTTGAAAATTTATAAACTTTTGTGGGAATTTCGGATTTCGGATTGAGTAACAAACATACACCTCACACATATCTAAACTATCGTATTTATAATATTAGTGCGATGATATAGTTGAGAATTTAGACAAATGACCGGTATTCACTACGAAATATCAATACTTACTGAAATTAAGAGTAAACCTATCTTGTATAAAAAAACAAATAACGAAGCAACTGACATTATAAAGAATGGCGTAAATTGTTACTAACCGCACCAATCATTGAGTGCATTGCTGATAAAGTCCCTACAAAGCTTGACAGGGTATGGATTCCCAAAAATACTTTAATGGTTTAGAAAGCATAAATTTAAACGATCCTTTTTTTTGGTTTGTTAGCCTTCTAAGAATCATGAGTAAAAAAAAATAAAGAAGTGTTGTCTTAGAAATGAAACTAATTTATTGACGGCCCGACTGTTTGTAGAATTGTTAAACTCACATCTGTTAACCATTGTAATCTTGTGTTAGCGGACATAGACGCAAAAACATTGTAAGTTTTTACGTAAAATTCCAGAATTGGACAATGAGGATAAATATTCTCTGTTCCTTTCACACATTGCTAAAACAAATATGTTTTGTTTCATGGTTATGAGAGATACGCCCCGGATGACTGCAGAGCCAATGAGAAAGACAGAGCACGGACGCACACGCACCACCGAGGGATGAATGCGGGGGTGAAAAATCAGGCGATGGAAAAAGAAGAAAAGGCATTCATCGTATCGCAGTGTGTTCGTTTAGACGTGTTTGCAGTGAGACGTAATAATTACTTTTTGTGGGAGATTTAAATATTTTGCTTTTGTTGGGTCGATATGAGCTTAGAATTGAATTGGGGTAGAAGTGTGCTGTATATTGGCAAGTCCTAGAAAATAAGTTTTCAGTTTTGTCAAGGTTTGGCTGTAAATATAAAAAGAAAATAAGTAAATTACAAACCTTTACGAAACACTTAATTTTACCGAACTAAAACTGATCTTGAAGGTGTGGTAGCAGGGGTGAATTATGGTAATAGATAACTCACGTAAATCCTTAAGAGTTTATTCAGAACAAGCACAACAGTTTTGATAGAATAGATAGTCACAGTTCAAGATACAGCACAGCACAAGCACAAGAGAAGACACCGTGTAGAAGAGCAGAAGATTAAGAAGAGATTGGAAAGATTAGACATAAGATACAGCAAAGTAAGTATATGTAAACAATATGCGTAAGCTAGGGCGGCGCGACAGAGCGGAGCGACGTGAGTCTGCGACGGAAACGTGTGGCTGACTGGTGGGCCGATCTCGCTGCGCAAGATTCTCCGAGCGGGCGCCGGGCGGCTGGTGCGGGGCGCCTCATACCCCGCGTCCGCGGTCAGGTAAGTACTCGTCATACGGCGGCGTGTTGCTAGGTACATTTAAACTCATCGACGCGGGCCGGCTCGAGTAAGTATTTAGTTAAGTATTTTATCTTTAGTTTTATTATCTGACATGTTACTGAATATGTATGTACTATTTATGTTCAGGTATAGTGGAGTACGCCACACCACTCCCCCCCAGAGACCGTCTACGGGCGATAATAATTAGGTAACTTGACAGTTCTTCCGAATCGCGTTTTCTTTTCAGGTCTTTCATCATTCTGAGTTTCTTTTACAGGTGGCGATGGAGTCTCAGCGTCTGGAGAGTTGCTGCTGTCGTTCGAGGTAAGTATATACGCAGGTTTCAGTCTTTCTATGGTTACTGTAACAGGTTTTCCCTTTATCAAGATTTTGAAGATTTTGTCATTTCTCTCTAGCACTTGGTAGGGTCCTGTGTATGCTGGCTGAAGTGCACCTTTGACAGCATCTTCCCGAAGGTAGACGTGAGTGGTTGTAGCGAGGTCTTTAAAGATGAATACTGATTTTTTACAGTGTCTAGATGCAGGTTGCGGTTGTAAATCTTTTGCTATTAATCTGAGTCTAGCTATGAAATCGACTATGTCTGTTGTCTTATTCGTAGATGGTTGAAATAGTTCTCCAGGCAGTCTCAAGGATTCTCCATAGACGAGCTCTGCTGAAGAAGCTTGTATATCTTCCTTGAATGCGCTTCGGATGCCAAGCAAGACGAGTGGGAGTGCCTCCGTCCAGTTTGTGTTGGAATGACAGACTATAGCTGACTTCAGTTGTCTGTGGAATCGCTCGACCATTCCATTGCAAGCAGGGTGGTAAGCGGTGGTGCTCTTGTGTTCGAAACCAACAAGTTCAGAGAGGTGTTTGAAAAGTTCTGATTGGAATTGTCGTCCTCTATCTGTTATGATCGCTGTGGGACAGCCGAAGCGTGCTATCCATCCGGACATCAGTGCTTTAGCTACCGTTTCTGCAGTTATATCTTCGATAGGGTAGGCTTCTGGCCATCTTGTAAATCTGTCCACGGCTGTTAGGCAGTATCGGAAACCGTTGTATATAGGCATAGGTCCGATGAGATCAATATGCACAGTAGAAAATCTAGCGCGTGGAAGATTGAATGTTGCTGGACTGGTTTTGACGTGCCTCGATATTTTCGCTTGTTGACAGTTGTGACAACTCTTTGCCCAGTCTCGGCAGTCTTTTCGTACTCCAGGCCATACGAATCTTTGAGCTATCAGGTTTGCTGTGGCATTCGCTCCAGGATGGCTCAGGGAATGTAGGCTGTCGAAGATTTGTCGGCGAAGTGACTTAGTTACGAATGGTCGTAGTGTTTCTTTGATTCTGTGGCAGTAAATTTGTGTCATTGTCCCAGGAATCGTCGTTTGTTCGAAGATGAGTGAAGTTCCTCCCTCAAGAAGTAGCTTCAATTCTGGGTCGTTGACTTGTGATTTCGCCAGTAGTTCCAGATCGACGGGCTTTGCGAGTTCCTCCACTCTGGATAATGTATCCGCCACAACGTTATCTCTTCCGGAAATGTGTCGTATATCCGTCGTAAATTGTGATATCAAATCTAAGTGTCTGAATTGGCGCGGGGAACATTTTTCTTTATTTTTGGTGAATGCGTAGCACAGAGGTTTATGGTCTGTGTACACTGTGAAATGACGAGCTTCCAGCATATGCCTAAAGTATCGTATTCCTTCGTAGATCGCAAGTAGCTCCCTGTCATATGGTGAGTATTTAATTTGTGCTGGACTAAGTTTTCTGGAGAAGAATGCTAGGGGTTCCCACGTATTGTCCTTAAACTGCTGTAGGGCAGCGCCTATGGCGGTGTCTGAAGCATCCGTCACAAGTGCGAGCTTGGCGTTTAAGTCTGGATGCGCTAATAGTGTGGCGCGGCACAGACTTTCCTTGCATCTGTCAAACGCTCTTAACTTGTCGCCTGTTATATCCACCGGATGTGCGCCTTTCACCTTATCTGTGAGCAATTCATGTAGTGGGGCTTGTATTTCAGCGGCGTTGGGTATGAATTTGCGATAAAAATTAATCATACCCAGGAATCTTCTCAGTTCCTTTACAGTCTTTGGCACGGGAAATTCTTTGATGGCTTCGACCTTTGTTTCTAGAGGCTTCAAACCAGCAGACGAGACTTCATAGCCTAACAAGGTAATTTTTTTAACTCCGAATGTGCATTTCGCAGTATTTATCACCATACCGTATTTCTTCAGTTTTTCAAAGATTTGTCGAAGGTGGTCTTCGTGCGAGGCTTCGTCTACACTAAAGACAAGAAAATCGTCGAGATATGCATACACAAAATCCATTCCCCGGGTGATTTCGTCGACGAAACGTTGGAAAGTTTGACCCGCATTTTGTAGGCCAAAGGTCATCCAAGGGAATTCGAATAATCCGAATGGGGTTGTTATTGCTGTCTTGCAAATATCGTCGCTATTAACTGGTATCTGGTTATAGGCTTTTACCAGGTCTATCGTGGAAAAGACGTGGCATCCAGCAATGTTGTGTGTGAAGTCCCCGATGTGTCTTATTGGGTATCTATCGGGTACGGTTCTCGAATTCAGCATTCTGTAATCGCCGCATGGACGCCATCCGTTGTCCTTTTTAGGTGCCAGGTGTAATGGTGACGACCATGGGCTTTCAGAGGGTCTTGCGGTTCCATTCTTGATCATTGCCTCAAATTCCTGTTTGGCTATTTTAAGTTTGTCCGGTGCTAGACGACGCGGGGAACAGCATACGGGTGGGCCGGGCGTCGTTCTAATATGATGGACAGTGTTGTGTGTAATAACTCGATGAGTGCCTGGTGGTCGAGTGATCTCCGGAAATTCTCGAAGAAGTTCGATGTACTTCGACTCACCAACGATTGTCTTGACAGATGAAATGGCGTCAGATGAAAAAGCAGGTGCTGCAATTGTCGACAACGAAGTGTGGTTATCGATGAGACGGCGGTTGCGGCAATCGACGATCAAGCCATAATGGGACAGGAAGTCGGCGCCGATGATAGCCTTGCTGACGTCAGCAATGATGAAACGCCATAAGAAAACTCTGCGAAGGCCGAGATTGAGTTCGAGCTGAATCATTCCATATGTGGGGATCGGTGATCCGTTAGCCGCGAAGAGCTCGTAAGCAGTTTTTGGTCGTCTTGTTTTCAAGGCCGTGCGGGGAAGACGCAGAGATCGCTACCAGTGTCGACCAAAAACTGGGTCTTCGTATCACGGTCCGTGACGAATAGGCGACCAGAAGAGATGGGGCAATCACCTGTCGCCATTAGCGACTGCCGCTGGCTTTTCCCTGCTGGTAATCGCATGGTTTGGCACACATGCGAGCGTTATCACCATATTTGTTGTGGTAGAAGCAGTTGGGGAACTTCCGATAACTCGATTGTGAGCGGGTACGACTTTTGATGTTCTGGCCGTCTTTTTGTCGTGAGCGGGATCTTCCGGCATTGTTCATGGAGAGGGTTTTGACCTGGCGGCTGAGCTCTGCAATCTCCCGGGTGAGCTTTTCTAGTAGGGACCCTGGTACTGCGTCTGCGGATGCAACTTGGGGCGCGGAAGGCACCATATCATGCACCTTGTCAGCGAGATCTGCGAGTGCCTGAAGCGTAGACTCAGGTTGCGACGCGATGACTGTCTGCAGGCTGGTTGGCAAACGACTGGTCCAGATCGTGCGGATAAAATCGTCCGGTATATCCTTGCCTGCTAGGTGACGCAGGTGGCGAAGAAACTGCGATGGACGTCGGTCTCCGAGCTCTTCGTGCATCAGGAGCTGAGTTACTTCTTTCTCCCTGGATGCCGATAGCCTCTTGATAAGTTCCGCCTTGAGGGTTTCATATTTACGAGTTGCCGGTGGATTAACAAGAATGTCTTTAACCTCCGCCGCATATCGGTGTTCCAATTGTGCGCTGACGTAGTGGTATTTCGTCTCATCATCCTTTATTTTCGATAATGCGAAGCTGCTTTCTATTTGCGCGAACCACACAGCGGGCTCTTCGGGCCAAAACGGAGGAAGTCGGATTCCGACACGGTAAAGATCGTGCGGTGTAAACGATCCTTTTTCCGGTTCTGGCGTGGCGGCGGCTGCGTCATCGGTTGTTCTACCGTCTTTCGACATACTCGTATTATTCAAATTGCTTACTGTTTACTGTATCCTCTTGATCTTATCTGTTTATTCTTTCTTCTTGATTCGTATTCAGTTTGTATAGGGTCACCAGTGTGGTAGCAGGGGTGAATTATGGTAATAGATAACTCACGTAAATCCTTAAGAGTTTATTCAGAACAAGCACAACAGTTTTGATAGAATAGATAGTCACAGTTCAAGATACAGCACAGCACAAGCACAAGAGAAGACACCGTGTAGAAGAGCAGAAGATTAAGAAGAGATTGGAAAGATTAGACATAAGATACAGCAAAGTAAGTATATGTAAACAATATGCGTAAGCTAGGGCGGCGCGACAGAGCGGAGCGACGTGAGTCTGCGACGGAAACGTGTGGCTGACTGGTGGGCCGATCTCGCTGCGCAAGATTCTCCGAGCGGGCGCCGGGCGGCTGGTGCGGGGCGCCTCATACCCCGCGTCCGCGGTCAGGTAAGTACTCGTCATACGGCGGCGTGTTGCTAGGTACATTTAAACTCATCGACGCGGGCCGGCTCGAGTAAGTATTTAGTTAAGTATTTTATCTTTAGTTTTATTATCTGACATGTTACTGAATATGTATGTACTATTTATGTTCAGGTATAGTGGAGTACGCCACAAAGGCTTTGCCTGATTCATGTAAATAATATTCTCAGTTTTAGTTCCATTTTCCCTTTTATTGTTTTGATTTCCTGAAAGCTTTCAAGCTAATTAAAGTATAACTAAAAATATGTGTCTGGTAGGGACTGAATATTCATTCTGAATATTCGGCAGCCCGAGGTCTAAGGGTCCTATTTCAATACCACAGTCATGCCGCTGCCTGGATAAGATACGGGTTGATCTTTTGGGGAAACTCAGCCGAAGTCCAGGCGGTATTTGTGATGCAGAAACGTTGCGTAAGAATAATAACTTTCACTAAGCCGGGAGAAACATGCCGCGAACTGTTTAAAAAACTTAATATTCTTACGGTAACTAGCATGTATATTTATGAATTGTGCCTAGAGATGGGTTAAGGACTGAGTATTTATCTAAGGATGAGTAAATACTCATAAATACCCATTTCTACTGAGTTTTTATCCTTCATCGACAGTAAATATTTTTTAATGAGTTAGTCTCATAAATTGAATTGGAACTGTGAATTTACAAAATTATAAAGAATATAGAACTTATTGGGGTGATTAATTAATAAGTACTTAATGGAAAAGTACCAAAATTGCAATGCATTTATTCTAAATCCACAAATTCTGTCAATAATCGTCTGTAGGATTACCCTTTTAACTACTCATGTGGTAGGATAGTGTTTTTTAGGGTTCCGTACTCAAAGAGTAAAAACGGGACCCATTACTAAGACTCCGCTGTCCGTCTGTCCGTCCGTCTGTCTGTTACCAGGCTGTATCTCATGAACTGTGATAGCTTGACAGTTGAAATTTTCACAGATGATGTGTTTCTGTTGTCGCTATAACAACAAATACTAAAAAAAGAATAAAATAAATTTGGGGGGAGCCCCCCAAATTTATTTTACAACAAACGTGTTTTTGTTTTTGCCGTTTTTTGCTATATTTTTTAATGTTGTATAGTATAGTTGTAATGGTATAGGATAGGACCCTTCGTGCGCGAGTCCCACTCGCACTTGGCCGGTTTCATTGTTACTTGTAACAACACGCGTACCTCACTTGGCGTTGGCTCTCACCAGTCCTAGAAAGTGCACGCGATAGTTATTGAAGGACTGGACTTAACCTTAATGTTTATAGTTAACCTTTTATTCTAACCCGACGAGATCAATAAATGTACCGCGGCTAGTACTTAGAATTTTAATGTTTAGTTAACCTTTTAGTACGGCTCCTTGTCCTAAAAAAAATCGATTTTATGGTCCTATCCGAAAGAAAGCATAAAACTTGCATAAATGTAACTTTCATATATGTATTTTAATATTGATATGGAAACACGTCGAGAAATGATTGTTTCCCCCCCTTTCCCTCCCCCATTTTATATCCCAAATCGTGGTTTTTCTATTTTTTATGAAAACGGTAAAAGCTACGCAAAAACTGTCGAAGACCAATAAGTTCTTCATTAAATTCTCTATAATATTGCCTTTGGATGTATGTTGATAGGAGTTCTCTCTCTCAGCCGAAAGACGTCCACAGCTGGACAAAGGCCTCCCCCAAGGATTTCCACAATACCGGTCCTGCGCTGCCCGCATCCATGCGCGTCCCGCGACCGTCACCAGGTCGTCGGTCCACCGAGTGGGAGGCCTTTTCTACCCCAACGGCTATCTGTTCTACGAGCTATGTGCCCCGCCCACTGCCACTTAAGTTTGGCGATTCTGCGGGCTATGTCGGTTACTTTACTTTTCCTACGGATCTCCTCATTTCCGATTCGATCACGCAGTGAAACTCCGAGCATAGCGCGCTCCATCGCCCTTTGGGTGACCTTGAGCCTTCTTATGAGGCCCATAGTAAGCGACCACGTCTCTGTTCCGTATGTCATTACTGGCAACACACATTGGTCAAAGACCTTAGTCTTGAGACATTGCGGTATTTTAGACTAGAAGATATCGCGAAGCTTCCCGAACGCTGCCCAGTGGAGTTGCGTGTGTTGGATTCGACGATTGACCTCTTTCTCAAAGTTGGACTTAACTAACTGAACTGTTTGTCCCAGGTATACATAATTGTCAACAACTTCGAGTGTAGTCTCCAACCTTCAGAGGAGTGGATGCGACACGGATATTAAACATAATTTTCGTCTTGTCCATGTTCATTTTTAGACCCACTTGTTGAGAGGCTCTACAGAGGCCATCGAGCACTGTGCCTAGGTCTTCAAGGTCTCAGCAATGACTACGATATCGTCAGCGAATCGAAGGTGAGTGATGTACTCGCCATTAATGTTGATACCGAGTCAGCTCCAGTCCAGAAGCTTGAAAACAACTTCCAGGGCGGCAGTGAACAGTTTCGGAGATATCACGTCTCCCTGTCTCACCCCTCGCTGCAACTGGATAGGTTTCGAGCCTTGATCCTGGAGACGGACCGACGTGGTGGCGTTTTCATACAAACACTTCAGCGCTTCTATATATCGATAGTCAATTTGACACCGTTGGAGAGACTGTAGCACAGCCCAGGTCTCGATCGAATCGAAGGCTTTCTCGTAGTCCACAAACGCCAAGCATAATGGCTGATTATACTCCGCAGTCTTCTGTATAATCTGCCGCAGCGTATGTATGTAGTCTACGGTACTAAAGCCTTTTCGTGAATAAGGACTTGATAGGACTTACAGTTTACAAAATATACCCATGCTAAAATATTTTTTTTCTTTAAATACGAACTTTTACTATTACTGCATGGCCGTAAAAGTGGCGGAACACTTTTTGGGTACAATCTGAATGGATCGTTGGAATGTAAAATCTCTTTTTACTGAATAAATGATTTTGTATTTTTTCTTTTTAAACTTTGTTGGCGATGGTAACATATGTCGACACGAAGTCTGGGACCACTATATCAGAAATCGAATGCTGTCCGTGATATTAAATACGAAATTCTACCAAGACCGTGCAGTAATAGTAAAAGTTCGCATTAAAAAAAACATTCTTGTAGCATGGGCATATTTTGTAAACTATAAGTCCTATCAACATGCATCCGAAGGCAATAGATATAAATAATTTAATGAATAACTATTGGTCTTTGACAGTTCATAAAAAGTAAGCTAGTAATAGAATTGTAATGTTTAAAGTACCTAGTTAACCTTTTATTCTAACCCGACGAGAACAATTTATGTATCGCTGCCAGTTCCTACTAAGAATTTTTACATTCAAGTTAACCTTTTATTTTTACCTGAAAAGAACATTAATTGTTCTGATGATCCCATTTTCAGTGCTAAAAATTAAAGGTTAACTTAAATAAAGTATTAAATTAGGGCTCCATTGCATACAAAAGTTTATACTCATGCTTTTGGATAAATACTCAGTAAGAATGAGTAAAAACGGATAAATACTCATATTTATCATTCTTACCCAGTAAATACTATTTAGTATTTACTGACCGCCCATCTCTAATTGTGCCGCTTCGTACGGAAGCACCCGCGCTTTTTTGAAAAAAATGCTGACAAACCTAGCCGTTACGTCTCACGCCGCGGTAATGATTTGGTGGTACCTACCCCACATCTCGCATTGTACAAAAGTAGTCCATATTACATGGCAATAAAAGCCTACAACCATTTGCCAAATTCAATTAAAACCCTTCAAGGTAAACAATTTGACAATGAATTAAAAAAATTAATGATTGCTAAAAGTTATTATAATCTAAACGACTATTGGACTGACAAACTGTGATATTAATAATTTACTAAATGACGTTGTAACTATTCCCATATATTTGTTTTTTTATTTTATTTTTTGCTATAATTATTAATTTATTACAGATAATTTACATTTTAGGATTGACATGGAATATGATTTAAATTATTTAATACTGTTTTGTGAACTATATTTATTGAAAAAAGTTGTAGATTTTCCTGTACCCTATATTCACAACGCCTGCAAAGGTAAATTTGTAAATATTATGTAGATTTAAGATGTGCATGTACGTTTACAAATTGATGTGAATAAATGAATACGAATACGAATATGAATAGAAATTCGACATTTGCACGCAATCTTAAATTCGGATATCTAATGAAATATAGTGGCGGGGGACACAATTAAAACCATAATAATGCTGTGATTTTATTTCAGCTAGAATTAAGATTGTCTGTGTGTATACTTATCGTTTAAGATCTGTTTATTATTTTCCTAAATTGTGTGCGAGAATCAGAATATAAACACCATTTATTTCCTTTGAGTCTTTTAAATCACTATCCCTCTAATTAGGACATTTTCACTATTTAATTGATCACTTAACATTTTCTTTCATAATATAAATGCTATCATCATCCTAGGCCATAAGGTATGAAGTAGTTTCTAATTAGTTCACAATAGGCAAAGACCCTGATAATTATTAAACTAGTATCCTAAATTAAACTCTTTGCTATTACTCAAATTTTAATTGTTTTTACTTGTCCATTCAGGACTTAAAGAAATATAATATTAAATCTATTTCTCAGGGCAGAGTTCTACACCGAAAAGGTGAGGATTCTACAAAGAATTTATTTCATTTGCCAATAACATCAATATTTGTATACGGCTCAAATAAAAGAATAATAAAGGTATCAGCCCAAAAGACTAGCTAGCAAAACGCTCCATATAATGGAACGTATATACATTTATTGAATACCAACGGTGCGCACCTTCTAATTTCAAATAATACAAAAAAATAATAATTATCATAAAGTTGGTATTCAGAGATTATATTATCTCCAAGATCACATATGAATGGGCGGGGCACTATCTGCAGGTAAGTGACCCCATATCATACCTGTTACTCTATCGAGTACAATTTATATGGTCTGTAAACAGTACCAATCAATAGGCTTACAAGCCTTTATTTGAACTTGATTCATTGACAATCCTAACTTCATTATTAGTTTACAATATCACTATTTATCAGATTATTGAGATATTTAAATGTATGAGCAACAGACATGTAAATCAAAGATAGTCCATTGTCATACGATAAAGGCTGTGTCAATTAATCAGTTGTTCTAGAGCAATATATGAGCATTTATGTTATTGAAGAGGGCTTTGATGTAATTATTTCGTAACGTCTCCAGTACGGGGTAATGGCCATATCCCAGGAACATGAGGCGACGTGTTCAAACACCCTAGCTTTGCGAGAAAATATTATCATACCTATTTGGCAGAATAGCATTTATTAGAAAATAAAATACGGACCCCAGGGGTAACCGTTACACGTGGTGACGTGGTCCAGAATTCAGTATCTGCTACTTCTTTGAATTAGCAACTGGATAAAATTATTTGGTTTACTACTTAGATTTTATATTATAAAAAAAAAAAAACACAACTTAGATATTTTTATTTTCAAATTATTATTCAGACGATCACAAAAGATGAATAATACTCAGATTAATCAAACGTATTAACTGAGCTTAAGCTTAATATATTAATAAATTTATTGATGATAAATATATTTTCCTTATTAGTAGGAAATAGATATAATTTGATTTATATATACAGTATTCTAACAATTTTAATTCAACAGAATACAAGTAAAGTCCTAATAAACTAGGAGGGATCTTAGTCTTCAATATTGGAATAAATTATAATTGGTGTTTTTATTTGCATTCTCATACAAATACGTCAACATGTCCCAAAACACAAGATCACGAGGTCGTAAACGGCGCATTAATGAAAATTTATCAAATCAAGGTCAACCACAAGATGTAGATTCACAGAATCCTATTGTTGATACGATTAAGCAGGTATTCCGCGAAAATTTAGGTGACTTTGCTAGAATTTTATTGGCTGAGACAAATAGGCAACGTTCCTTAAGTAATTTACCTTTATTAGCAGATAACGGGTTAGGCCAAAGTGATTCAGTACGGCGAACCACTCCAGACACCAGTAATCTAGGTAATAGAAGCGTAACCGGCGGAAATATAATTGTTCTAAAGCCTGAGGTAGAAAAGCCTATTTTCAAGGGCAATAAAGGGGCTAGTGCAAACCCTATGCGTTTCCTATGTAATTTGAAAAAGGTACATACGAAATATTCGTCGAGAAGATAGAGCTTGCGATATAGCTTTAGATTGTATTAAGGGCTCTGCATATAATTCCATAGAAATCTATAGCGATAATTGGAATTCATTTGAAGATTTTGAAAAGGACTTTATTAGGCTTTTCTGGAGTCATAACGAAGTACTTTCTTATCTTAGCCGGCAAAGTTCAGGTAGAGACACACGTGTTACTTTTAAGAAGTTGCTTAGGTCAGTTATTGTTTATACTTAGGTTAGATTTTTTTTTTGAACGAATGAAAGACGTTATTACTTCTGGAAAAAAAAAAAAATTTAAAGATAAATAAAAAGAGGTAAACATTCAGATTAAAATTAATTTGATTAAATATAACGATGAGTTGAGACAGGCAATTAGTTGTTTGATAAGGCATAATATTGCAAGCGAAATACAAGAATGTTTACAGTCGATAAATAATTATAATGATAATAAAGTTTTGTTATTCTCAATTTTATGAGATATAAGACAGTATTTTATCATAGCACCCATCCCATTCAACACCCATTTGTACTATGTTTCAAGTGAATAAATATATTTAATTTCATTTCATTAGCTATTATTTTCGTAAATTTATAGGTAGGAACGGCGAATAAACTAAGTCTTTGTGTCAACTTTTAATAAACAAGACTTATACAGACAAGACAAACAGATAGATAATATAATGTATAATGTAATCGGGTTTGGTAATAAGTAGACAATATCGGAGCAGGAATTGTGGGCCATTATTTTTACAATCTGTCTAAATTCTAAGCGTATGGAGATAAAAAGTCGTAATTGGCACCGATCTTATGAGTCTTATCTTTTTACATTCATGGAATCTTTTCACTCCGAAGGGTACACTATTTTGGACGGTTTGAATATCAGGTACAATAAGTAAAGGAGACAGACAATGTCATATCTGATGTTTTGTCTCGCAACATAAAGGGAGTTAATGTCTTTATTATTTTAAAGGTGGCTTGCCGACAATAACAATTGTTTGAGGCAATAAAAAAGGGCGGTTGTTTGAAAACAATTTTTTGAAAATTATGAGAGTTGCAGATAGATGATAACAGTCTTCGCTCAATCATAAAATGTTTGCTCGGTCAAGGAGGGACGAATAATAATGAAAACGAAATAAGTTTATAGTTTATTATCGAGTTGGAGCAGTTACGCACAATAATGTTTGTACTCAGTGGACTTAGACAGTTATGCGGTTATGCTTATGCGGTTTATTTAGCACGTTACTATGGATGAAAATTAGATAATTAACGAGAATATGTAAATAAATGCAGTAAGTTAGTTGTATGAGGTAGAATAGTTCGTAATTAGTTTAGATATAAGTTGTTTTAGAAAGAAATAAGTTTGTCGCTGAGTTCGTAGACGGCGTTAGGTTATTAGACAGTGTTAGGTTAAATGAGTTAGGCGATTAATTAATTAGGTTATCAGCTTTTAATAGGGTTAGGAAGTTAATTCGTGATAGGTTTAATTTAATAGACAGTTTAATTTAATAGTAAACTAGAAAGAAAAAAAAGTAGGTAGGTATATATATATAAAATAGGTTACCTTTAAGGTTCTCTATCGTAATTGTTATGTTAAAATAAGGTTCCCAGCTCACATAATATTGGCATTCTATATGAGCCGGAAAAGGAGGGAAATGACAGGGTATGGATTCCCAAAAATACTTTAATGGTTTAGAAAGCATAAATTTAAACGATCCTTTTTTTTGGTTTGTTAGCCTTCTAAGAATCATGAGTAAAAAAAAATAAAGAAGTGTTGTCTTAGAAATGAAACTAATTTATTGACGGCCCGACTGTTTGTAGAATTGTTAAACTCACATCTGTTAACCATTGTAATCTTGTGTTAGCGGACATAGACGCAAAAACATTGTAAGTTTTTACGTAAAATTCCAGAATTGGACAATGAGGATAAATATTCTCTGTTCCTTTCACACATTGCTAAAACAAATATGTTTTGTTTCATGGTTATGAGAGATACGCCCCGGATGACTGCAGAGCCAATGAGAAAGACAGAGCACGGACGCACACGCACCACCGAGGGATGAATGCGGGGGTGAAAAATCAGGCAATGGAAAAAGAAGAAAAGGCATTCATCGTATCGCAGTGTGTTCGTTTAGACGTGTTTGCAGTGAGACGTAATAATTACTTTTTGTGGGAGATTTAAATATTTTGCTTTTGTTGGGTCGATATGAGCTTAGAATTGAATTGGGGTAGAAGTGTGCTGTATATTGGCAAGTCTTAGAAAATAAGTTTTCAGTTTTGTCAAGGTTTGGCTGTAAATATAAAAAGAAAATAAGTAAATTACAAACCTTTACGAAACACTTAATTTTACCGAACTAAAACTGATCTTGAAGGCTTTGCCTGATTCATGTAAATAATATTCTCAGTTTTAGTTCCATTTTCCCTTTTATTGTTTTGATTTCCTGAAAGCTTTCAAGCTAATTAAAGTATAACTAAAAATATGTGTCTGGTAGGGACTGAATATTCATTCTGAATATTCGGCAGCCCGAGGTCTAAGGGTCCTATTTCAATAGAAATTCGACATTTGCACGCAATCTTAAATTCGGATATCTAATGAAATATAGTGGCGGGGACACAATTAAAACCATAATAATGCTGTGATTTTATTTCAGCTAGAATTAAGATTGTCTGTGTGTATACTTATCGTTTAAGATCTGTTTATTATTTTCCTAAATTGTGTGCGAGAATCAGAATATAAACACCATTTATTTCCTTTGAGTCTTTTAAATCACTATCCCTCTAATTAGGACATTTTCACTATTTAATTGATCACTTAACATTTTCTTTCATAATATAAATGCTATCATCATCCTAGGCCATAAGGTATGAAGTAGTTTTTAATTAGTTCACAATAGGCAAAGACCCTGATAATTATTAAACTAGTATCCTAAATTAAACTCTTTGCTATTACTCAAATTTTAATTGTTTTTACTTGTCCATTCAGGACTTAAAGAAATATAATATTAAATCTATTTCTCAGGGCAGAGTTCTACACCGAAAAGGTGAGGATTCTACAAAGAATTTATTTCATTTGCCAATAACATCAATATTTGTATACGGCTCAAATAAAAGAATAATAAAGGTATCAGCCCAAAAGACTAGCTAGCAAAACGCTCCATATAATGGAACGTATATACATTTATTGAATACCAACGGTGCGCACCTTCTAATTTCAAATAATACAAAAAAATAATAATTATCATAAAGTTGGTATTCAGAGATTATATTATCTCCAAGATCACATATGAATGGGCGGGGCACTATCTGCAGGTAAGTGACCCCATATCATACCTGTTACTCTATCGAGTACAATTTATATGGTCTGTAAACAGTACCAATCAATAGGCTTACAAGCCTTTATTTGAACTTGATTCATTGACAATCCTAACTTCATTATTAGTTTACAATATCACTATTTATCAGATTATTGAGATATTTAAATGTATGAGCAACAGACATGTAAATCAAAGATAGTCCATTGTCATACGATAAAGGCTGTGTCAATTAATCAGTTGTTCTAGAGCAATATATGAGCATTTATGTTATTGAAGAGGGCTTTGATGTAATTATTTCGTAACGTCTCCAGTACGGGGTAATGGCCATATCCCAGGAACATGAGGCGACGTGTTCAAACACCCTAGCTTTGCGAGAAAATATTATCATACCTATTTGGCAGAATAGCATTTATTAGAAAATAAAATACGGACCCCAGGGGTAACCGTTACAAGCTGCATTTCTTTTAAATTTTAATTTCGTCGTCTCCCCGTCATATGATAAATTCCGCCAGTAAAATGAATATTTTGTTAATATTATGTAACTTTGAATGTAGCCTATATTTCAGAAATAAATACTTACCTAAGCTAACTAATAGTTTTTTGTCACTTCTTTGTATGTTCTTTTCTGTAAATGGTGCAATAAAGAGTTGATCTATCTAGGTATCTATCTAATTATAATAAAAAAATAAACTAAATAGAACTGAAATTAAATATTTACAAAAACGCCAGTCCCGACAATTCGTTGCCTAGAAGTAACGTGCCCAGAAGTCTTTTAGATATTATCTTGAATATTATACTATACATCCATTTATAATCATTTAAAGTAGATGGGAACACAGCTGCTCACTGATATCCACTGATGTGCCGTAAAGGGTCACGTCACACATCATGAACGGATCCTGATAGTTGACCCATGACATGTCCTGCCTCCCCGATGGGCGGAAATAACTTGGAGCGTCTGGATTGAGCAAAGATAGAGATATATTTACCATACCTATGTTATACAAATTTGTAGTTTATTAAAAAAATAAATTAATAAGTTTACTGGATATTTTTAAAATAAAAATGCTTTATTCGTACTTAAAAGTAACTTGTTACTTAAATTATAGAAGGCTAGGGAACTCTTTTAAGCAAAAGCCTATGCCAGAGTTCCTCGCTCTTTCGTGAATTGGTTAAGTACTATTTGGATATATATAGGTTTGGGTTTGGGGGTTATGTTAATTAAATGCACTAGCTCCGGAAAAAGAATAACATAGGTACATATGTTTTGCGATCATTCATCAAAATGAATCAAAACATTTGATAAAATTAATTAAGTGCTTGGGAATGTTAAAATAAAAAAAAATTGTACTACTAATACACTTTAATTGTCTCAATTTTAAAATTGACTGGATGAAATCAGCCTTAATTTTATATTTGCTTAACAACCCAAATAAAAAGTGGGATAAAACAAGTTATCACTTTGAAAACACTTTGGCATTCGCGTTTCTCTATCACAGTACCAACCGTCAGTACTTATAAGTTATCAACAAAGGGAATACCAAACTACTGGAGTCTTCCTGTTGCTTCGTTTGACTCCGGCACAGATAATAATAGAAGTTACTCCTCCGAGTGACTTCTAAAACTACTACTATCTATAGGGGAAAATAGATGTTTGTTTATTCAAACAGAACGGGGTAGTACTGAATGAGTTTCTTAAGGATCTTTTGGAAATTAGATTTGATTGATTGAAGAGGAGTACTAAGAAATAATTTCCCGAAATTTTTACGGTTACAAAGTCCCGGGCCTTTGCTATTAAGATATAAAAAAAATTCGACCATAAGCGAGCAACTTCATTAGTTATTCTAAAATCAGCCTGATTCGTCTCGTTGCTAACATAATTCCACAAAACTCAGCCACCTTGACAGATCATAATTATCACGAGAAAGTTCGTACCGTGAAAAAAGAAAATGAAATTGTGAAAGACATTTTCTTTAATTATCCAAGAAATGAGAATCTGAATGAAATGAGAATGAGAGTATGAAAATCCTTTCGACGCATAAAGTCAAACGTTAAACTTATTATTTAAATAGGCTTAAAAATAGCACTTTTAAATCGTCATGTTCTTGTTTTTTAGTTGACGTCATAAAATTAATTAAAGCTAAGGTTACCACCGCCTCCAAAGCGCAAGTGGAGAAGAGGCGGCGCAACAAACTCCACTGCTGCATTTTGTCCTATTTCTTTTAAACTATATGTTACTCTCGTACAATTACATTCAATGTGAAAACTATATGCAATTTTCATGTCTTCATGCAATCAATGATATTCTATGCAGCCGGTGATATGGCATTACATTTATGCTGTAATTCTTGTCTATATTTAATGCATGACGGGTTCTTGGAATACAAAGAAAAAAAATTATACCTTTTCATATTCATCGATTTCTTTTAGTCCAAGTTTTCGAATCGATCATTACTTCGCATATTTTTACAGCCAAAGCAATCCAAACTTTCTTTATCATAAAAGTAATTTATTTCTCGTTATACCGAACAACAAATTATTGGCAATAACATCAATTCGAGAGTTTATCCAAAAAGTCTTCAGAGGTAAAGTAATATGTTATTTTTTTAGTATTTTTGTCTTAAAACTAAAGTATTATACAGTACGTGACACTAAAACAAGTAAACGATATTTATTTAAATAACAACATAAGATGATAATAGATAAAACTTAGTATAATCATAAAAAAGAACATGCAAAATCCCACAGAACATATAAAAGAGGTTAGAAAGGAGTTGTGGGCGTGGCCGGCGCGCCAAGCATGCGAGCGACCGCTCGTATCTTTACAAAAACACGTGACCGCGCCGTTTAGTCGCTCGCGAACTCTAGCGGAGTAAGTATTGCGAAGCGCTGCTACAAAATTGTACGAAAATGCCTTCATGTGCGGTAATTACTTGTCGAGCGAGAAGCCAAGAGCTTAATATAAACAAAGGATGCGTTTCTTATCATCGGTAAGTAAAAAAACCTCTAGTAAATACGATATTTTAGTCAAAACCTTTCAAAGGTCATTAAAATATTTCTCTTTCTCCAAAAATATACATTGCTGTCTGCATGCGTTCGTTATTTTTGCAACGTCAAACGTACCGCGTAGTGGAGTTCGCGGCAACAACGTGGCATTAGCTCTAGTGCTGGGCGTAGTGAGAGACGATATTTATCGATATCGTCTTTCAAAGTCATATATTTATAAATGTTATAAATTAATGTTAATGTGGAAAGACTAAATTAAGTAATGCGAATAATAATAATTATAATAAGCTTTTATTTAACTTGCAATATACGTATGTATGTATGTCCATGTAACGGATCTAACTAAAGTCGTTATTGAGAAATATTTAAACATTCGCTTACACTTTTTACTAAAAAATTCTTTAGAAAAACAAACCAAGCGACAACTTCTTAATAAATATATCTTGTTCCAAGGTCAATAAATATAAGATTGTAAGAAATGTACTTTGTTTTATATTCCATTTTACTATATCACTTTTGTATGTAACAGTATTATTGTTTGAATTATGTTATTGTTAAATAACAAAATTCAATATCGATAATTAAGTCATTTAAAGTTTAGTCAAGCACTAGCGTAGTTTACAAACACAATCACACTAATTGTACATCGATTGATTGGTTCAGCGTGCTTGCGTATGATTGGTTCAGTTTGAAATTGCGTGATGACGTTGCGCTATGATTGGCTAGATTGGAAATTGCAAGAATGTGCGAAGCTTCGTACTCATTATGGCAAATGTGTGGTAACGGTGAAAGGTGGGGCGGATTAGGCGACACTGGTTCTCATAGAAACGGCGCATTATAGCCATTCTAACCTCTTTTACATGTTCTGTGCAAAATCCCAATTAAACCAAAAAAAATAGCATCCTATCAATTATATGTACCTCGAACAGTACTACCACAGAATTAATATAAGGTACTACGTTAAACTAATTTAATTAGATACAAATCCCGTATGATTTTAGAAGCTGCTCAAAACACCTAATATACGATGTAAGTTGGAGCTGTCAAGTAATGAAGTTTGATTACGGTACAGTGTGACGATTTATCAGGCTTAAGGTCCAGTGGGATCTCACACGATTCTCATTTCCATCGGCCGGAGACATTTTGTTTGATTTAAAGCAGTGTCGCTTTTGATTTCAGTCTATTTCTTCTTTTTTATATGAGTCACACATGACTATTCAAAATATTTTTTTCGTAATGACACTGTCTCTTTAATATGGAGGAAAAATTGGATTGGAAAAATGATACTCATAGAATGAAAATTAATACAATTGATTGAAGGTAAAGCATAAAAATACAGGCATGATAATATCTATATTTTTATGCTCTACCTTCATGATATTTCTTATTAATAAGCGATTTTTCTGACAGCTAATTAAGAAAAAAAAATCAGTATAAAAAAATCTCAACCGATGGAGTTTTATTAAAAGCCGAGTTGTAATAATGGCTGTACCAATATTGTGCGCTTTTTATTGGCAGCCAGAGACAGAAGAATAATCACCTAACAGTTTGACAGTTGCACAAATCACAATATTGATACTTTTTAGATGTTTTTTTACTAAGTTTTTTTTTTAATGCCAATCCCGTGAATTTTTGCTTTTTGTATGGAACTTTTTCTTACGCCTTTGCTTTTAAGCGCCATCTATGAAGTCATTTGGAACTATTTTTTTTTATTTGGGTCTCGGAAAATCCCTCATCCTATTTAAGATTTTTTTAAATCTGCGCTCGATTCTAGGTCGACCCAGCCACAGACCCTGACACTAGTAGTAGTATACCCTACCAAACTCTTATATTTACCTTTGCTTTATAAAAAGACACCTTTCGTTAGTCTCTGTTAATTTCTCAAATAAATTTCTAAAGAATTTCGTTTTGTATAATGGGCTTATGTACTTCATCGTTTAATATTCCCTTCCTCGTATACATAATCATGAGATCTCATTCATATTGAAATAAGGAATACTTGGAAAACCGATATGTGGTATTAGTATGCATTCATTAATATGTTAAAGATAGACTGAAGGCGGGAAAAAGAGCAATTTATAAGGAAAAGTGTCGATGATGAGGGAAAGTATTAGAATAACTAATTTTGATTGCACATTGGAGTTCTAAACGGCACACAGTCTATGTTACCATAATGTAAGGAATCTAGGATACCTTTTATATTATATCTATACGTATAATCGTTTGTACATTGAATATAAACTTTAAAAAATTATACTAGGGATCTTCAACTTCATACAAGTACTAGAAGCCAAAAATATGATTTTTGAAATTCTTGTCTGTCTATCTGTCTGTTGTTCGCTTTTCACGCAAAAACTACTGGCCGGATTTGATCTCACATAGATAAATGCATAGATACATGCCTGAACCATGAAAATATAAAACTCCTTTTTTGGCAGATATAATTTTGTTTATCTGGGTAATACCTATAGTGGATTCCACAAATCAATCCAGCTTTTAAACTAATCCACCACTACACCAGCTTATCACTGAGGGTATCGGCACATGTTCTAGCGTGACAATTTACCTTATCGAGTGGTGTGGTATAAATAGGTCAACGTAACAGTGTGTATAGTATTAAATAGATAATACCTTCATTTGTTGTTAAACTACGTGCAGAACATACAATGAACCACATAGAACCTTATGGTGACGAATAAATTAGTGCGTTCACGTTAAAAATTACAAAAACATATTAAAGTTACATCAGTTCTAGGTTGGTTAGTTATGAGAAGGTAAAAGAAAAGGTTTTATAAATGGCAACGCAGCTCTAAAATGATGTGGTTAGTGAAACAGCCTACAACATTGCACGCTGAAGCAAAGCGCCCCGGCCGTGCATTATATATGTTGTATACATATGTTGTAAAGTGACGTCTTTGGAGAAAATGCAGCAGGGGAGTTTGTTGCGTCGCCTCTTCTCTACTTGCGCTTTGGAGGCGGTGGTAACCTTAGCTTTAAGTAATTTTATTACGTCAACTAACTAAAAAACAAGAATATGACGATTTATAAGTGCTATTTTTAAGGGCCCGTACTAGATTGCTTCACATGATCATCTGTAATATCTATATTAATGTAAAACTGAATGTAAAATTAAGATATAGCAAACTTCAGGACTAGCACGAGGGATTATGTTACTCAAAAACACGATTGCATAAAATTTTCTCGATAGAAAAAAATTGCAAAGTTGCCTCCAAATCACCTATAATTAACACTTTAAACTGAAATTCAAAGTAATAAATTAAAATTAAGATTGAAATTTTTGTATAAATTACTTTATAGATAAGGCAGGGATTATGTTACTTACTTTTTTAAATATCTTTTTATAAAGCTTTAAAAAAAATAATACGTATAATTGTCCGCATGCTTCAACCATCCATCTCTGAGCCGCCGCGCCGCCCGCGATCCCGCGAGCATTTGTCTAGAACGCGGATTGGATGCGTGCGCGCGAGCTGGGTAGCGGGTAGCGGGGGAAAATCTTAGGGGCGCCACTCTCAAGTCCCTTTCGTGCCGGACGTGATACGTGAAACCACGTGATTTGTGCTTGTGTGTAGTCCTACCGAATACACACAAGCATAAAACCGCATCCAACCTCAACTAACGGGTCGATTTGACAGTTACACACCACTCCGAACGATCGTCGATCATCCAATCACAGGAATCCCAGAAAATTTTACACACACAACTGCATTTTTCGACAGCTTGTCATTTGATTTTGACAACGAAAGATACGGAAAAGCGAGCACTTTCAACGATATTTTTCCGTCAGCCCAAGATAGCGCGGAGCAACTACGTGCAGCAAACGTGACCTCTTTCTTGGCCTATGATTGGTTGTTTCAATTACTAAATTGAAAAATTTTGTAATCGAGAACAGCCAACTAATACGTCACGTCTAATATGTTTATACCATTGAGTTAGGTACGTTATTAGACGTTATTAAATATATAAAATATCAATAAATATAGGCATTGTTCTCATGCTTTTGTCAATCTAGTAGCACTTACTAGTGCTAGACTATAATAAAACGCGTGGAGAAAGTACATAATTTAAATAAAATAGCCTAAAGTATCTAACAAGTGGCTGATCTGTAATCTTGATCACTACATAAACGAAATAATATATTAAATCAAATATTATCGTAGGAAAGGCATATACGTGCATTTGCTTTCAGTGTACAATAATTTTGTACTTTTATCATAGTTACATAGTAGATTTCTTTAATAAATAACAAGTTATATTTTACATATATTTAATCATTAAAAACAATGTATTTTATATAAAGTAAATAGGTATAAGTGTTATCATCTCTTGATCTCTTGTTACGCAAAATAGACTATCATTAAAAGATGAATCCGTTCTTGAATCTTGTAATTTCATGAATCAAGCAATGGTTTAATGTTACATCGGGCTTTTGATTCCATCTGTGCATTCCACCTTAAAATACAGCTATATTTGTTTATTTTTATGTTTTATAAAATTTACTAGGTAAAATGTAGGTAAATACCTAACCAATTATATTGAACATATTTTACTACTTGAAAATGTTTTGGGTTTCATGTATTTTATGACATATTATCAAGCTTGTCATATCCACAGAAATATTTTATTTTTAATAGAAGAGTATTTTATGTCTGTGGTCAAACAACGTCAATAAAATGTGGCCATCTCTTAAAAAAAATTACCAATCATTACAAATGAAATAAGTTGTGGGTTTGTCAATTTTATCCACAGAATATCCTAATCCTATCCTAACTTCCTAAACCTTGACTAATCCTAACTTATATTATAAATGCGAAAGTGAGTTTGTTTGTTTATTTATTGGCTTGTTTGTTACCTAATAGTATATAATAGGTATAATTCAAATAAATATTGCTTCCTTTTTTTGGCATTTATAATTTAATAGCTTTTGCCCGCGGCTTCGCCCACGTGAATTTCCCACGGGAACAGTACTTTTTCCCGGGATAAAAGGTACCCATTTCAGTACTTCCAACTATGTGTATACAAAACTTTAGGAAGATTGATTCAGTAGATAAAGCGTGAAAAGGTAACAAACAAATAAACAAATTCACTTTCTCATTTATAATATTAGTTAAGTTAGATAACCTAGTTAGAAGAAAAAACTGTTAGAGAACATGGAATGCAAAATAATAGGATTATTTTTTTTTAAAGTAAATAAGTGTTGGTAGTGGTTAAGTTTGTAGCAAAAATATTTATGTAAAATTGGATTTATATTTTTCGGACTTGGTGGCAATTTTTACCATAAATTTGCGCTTTTCCCGAAATTTAGGGTAAACGTCAGTGTCTTTCTTCAAAGTCAAAAATTTGAAAATTTTATGTATTTTTTGTAGATGATATTTTATTTCCAGCCATGAATATTTCACGAATCAAAGTCTTTAACGATAAATACCGGTTGCAATCTCTACAACATAGAATTTTCCATAGAGTATTTTCTTTTTACGAAAAAAGCGGACAACCGTACGGACAACGTATTATACCCTTAGCACAGACTAATACTCTTTATTTAAAAAATAAATATTTCTGTGACCGCTAGGTATTTTATAACTACAACAACGGTACAATATAATAACTTTATGCCCGGATTCCCGTGTGCGAAAGTCCTTGTAGCTCGAAGTATTTTATCTTACAGATAAATAGATCTATGATATTATGTAGAAAACAAAAAATATTTCTGTGGTAGAAAACGCGCAGTCATTTTGTCATTTTTCTTTTGATCTTTAGGTATATATTTGGATGGTACCAATAGAACATTGTTAAAAAAAGCTGAAAAATTGTCGTAGTTAGATACTATTCTTATTTGTTCCATGGTAGATACCATAGAGCAACAAGGCGTAGTCCGTGTTGCTCTATGGTAGATACCTAAAATTTTTATTTTTTACAAACAAAATGTATAAAACTCTTTGGTACCTATTACTTTATCATTTTAGTTTTCTTGACAATTCCTTGATGGATTGACTTTTGACACCTTCACTGTTGCCAGCATAAACTTAGGATGTAGAAGTCTATGGTTGCCAGCTGTTAATATTTACCCCCCATAAATAGGTAAAATGGAAAAATTTATACAAATTTTTGTGGTATAAATAGTGGGTAACACGGCAAACCGCAGACTAGAAATTCTAAAAAAATAAAAAAAATAAAGTAATTATTTTCAAAAACCTTTTTTGTAAATCAAATTGTACTTGTTTAAAAAAAGCAGATATTCAATATTTTATCTAATCTGAAAAAGCGATGTAATTTTTAACGTGTACCTAACGATAACCCGAATCGAACATTCTTAAATTATGGCTCGTTTACACAGTGCGAGCTAGCATGCGAGTCAGCCTGCTGAGTAGCTGCAGTGCAGTAACTCGCAACGTATGGACATATCTTACGTCCGGCAGTAGCTCACCCGTGTGTCTACGCGCGTTCACAGCATTTACTCGTAAAATGGCTGCGGATAGATGTTCTTCCAAAAATAATATTATGTTCATGAATCTCTACAGAGAACAACAAAACCTATGGAATTGTTTTGATAAAAATTACAAAAATAGAGATATGAGAAAAGCATCTTTAGAACATACTGCAAAGTAAATATGTCTAGAAAATAATTAATCTAGCAAAAATTTCTAATTCAACACATAATATTGGGGTCATAGACAGTTTTTATAATCAAAGCACATTGCCTCGACATCGCGACAACTCGCTAGATATTGGAGAGCTACTATTATTGTGTAAACAGCTAAGGCGAGCCGAGCTACTGGCATACGACTAGAAAATGCAAGTAGCTGCGTACTGTCTAGTCAGTAGCTCGCACTGTGTAAACGAGCCATAACTCCCTAATTTTCTGGTAAATCTGAATAGGGAATCACTTAAATATGCAATTTCATATTTGACTCGGCTTATAAAATTATTCACATAGAGGCATATTGCGGCAAAGATTTGATAAAGCAAAATAATAATTTAGTTTTACGTGAATCATATACACAGATTGCCCCGGACTTCAGGAAATTATAATCTATCTTAAAATTTTAACATATTTCTCTAAAAATTGAGTTTATCGGCAAATACCGGTTATTTACTCATGCATTCCCACATTTTGCCAATATAAAAAAAGTTGTATTGTCTATACATTCCAAATGTTTTTATTTTATAATAGTGTGTGTGGGCGAATACACACACCTCTAATAAGTATGTGTGTATCCATCTGTATCCATCCATCTGTGAAACGAAGTACGTGATTTACTGTCAAATTTGAATCAGAGTCGACACCTAGTTTTCGCTGGCCTAGGGCGGGCCCTTAAGCCTATATAAATAAAAACAATTGACTTTGACTTTGATACTCGACTCGTCAAAATTATTCGGAACATAAATTGTCTATTTCGGTTTATTCTTAATAACCAAAGGGCGAAACCCTTTGGTTATTAAGATTGGTGTTTTCTTCAGAACGAAGAAAACATATTCGTTCATGTTCGTTTCGGGATTCATACCTAGGTACATTTGGTGCGTCACATGGCATGTAGCACGTTAGCATTTCTTCTTCAGAGTTAGGCCTGAATCTTCTGTAAATGCCCGGTCAGCATACAAAACAAAACTTTTTGTTTACAACAAAGTTCTAAAATAAGAGCTGGTTTGCAAGAACTTTTAATTGCGTTCCTCTTATTATTGTTCTTTTCTTCAATCGGCAATTTGAATAAAGGTAAAGCAATGAAAACTCGATTCTTCAATATATTTACAGCCAAATTTTGTAACGGTAAAATGAATCTTGCAGAAATACACTTATCATGAGTTTTCAATTCAGGGTAAATTTATTCTTCTCAGTTTCTGATCCAGGCGGAAAAACTTCATTGTTATTTTCAGATATAAAAAAAAATCATTTATTTTTCTAATAGACTGATTTATCCTAATCCTAACTAATATTATAAAAGTGAAAGTGAGTTTGTTTGTTTGTTTGTTACCTCTTCACGCTTTATCTACTGAACCAATCTTTCTGAAATTTGGCATACACATAGTTAGAAGTACGGAGAAGGACATAGAGTACCTTTTATCCCGGGAAAAGGCACGGTTTCCGTGGGAATTTCACGCGGGCGAAGCCGCGGGCGAAAGCTAGTACTTAAATAAATGCATAAAAAGTTGTTTTTCGTACAAGCTATTAACTTTGACATCATTTAAGCATTACATATACACAATAGTTTAAATTACTGCATTAGATGGATCAGATCATATTGTCCGCCATTTTGTATATTATTATTAAGCTAGACCAATTGCCAATTACGAAATTTAAAGTCAAGCAAGGTCTATAAAAGTGAAAGCCTCATTAGTAACGAAATGTTTCTCCGTACGAGGCACTAGGTATTCATTGACAATAACGAAATGTCATCTTCATATCTTGGCTGTAGGCTAATTAGTGCTAGAACTCAAAAGTTCGTAGAGTGGGTCTGGTATCGTCGACTAATGAGGTACGTCACTGTTTTGTAAAGAAGTTACTAGCGTGAAGTTGGTGAACGCGAATGGATGCAAGTTGGAATAGAGAATCATGTGAGTCAGGTGTACTATCACACTTATGCCTTAAAACCAATTCTTACATTGTTATCGCTACAAATCGACTAGTCAACTTTACTAGGGGTATATATAGTACCTAAATAAAATATGAACAATCTTTACCATCGGCTATCTATTGACAGTATGCAATTAGTTAATCTCTCTCGCTTTAGTCGTATTTCCTTATGACTGAGGGTCGTGATCATTATATGGAATGAAACACACACAACGACTCTCTTTAATGGAATGGTTTGCGATTGCCTTCTCCATTTCACACACTAGCTGATTATCATCAATTAGAGTGTAGGTGTCCTCACGATGTTTTCCTTCACCGGAAGCAAGTGGTGGTCGAAGGAAACTAACATAGGGATGGTTCATGAGTCAGATTGGTATACAAACTCAGCAAGGGCAGGGTTCGAACGATTCCCTACCACTCTGCTACCACCGCTTCGTTAAATTAAATTAGTTAATAATACAATACACGAATGCATTATTTGCACACAATTAATTACATGATATACTCGTAGATACATAAAGTAACTTTAAACTAAAAAGACAGGATAAGATGCGCAAAATGCAGCCTAAACCCAATTTCTTCCAGACAACCATTTGAAAAATTGCTGAAGATATTAAGTTGTGCGGTTTCTGTTTAATATGGTATGGTATAGATACCATTGATAAATATTTCACTTTATCGCACCATCTACTCTCTGATTGGTCAAATGGTTGACTGGTAGAGAATGCCTTATGGCGGCGTTAAAAAACATTTGTACATTTGTTGAAATGTGCAATATAGTATTTGAAAATTAGTCTGTATATATAAGTGAATATGTCCTTTTTGTTTTGCTACAATACACACATTTAATAATTATGCCATCATATAGATTTTTTTGTTTCGAAAGTCTCGTATACTTATTTAATAACATAGGTATTTGTATTTGTTTGTTTGTAGCATCAAATAAACGATTTATCTAATATCTTTATTTTTGTTTCAGGTTTTGTTTTGTGACGTTAAAATCTGATCTTGAAGTGAAGTTGAAGTGCTTCCTTTCAATTAACGAATTCCTTAACAGGTAAGTCTCATAATATCATAGAAGCCTATGAAAATCTGTAAAAATAAAGTAAATATTTGCCCGTATGCCGTATATTTACCTAACTATCACCCATTACGCCAACGAAGCTATTGCGTTTTTGAATGCCCTAAACCATAACCCATCAAGCATAATCAATTTTACCATCAAACTGACATTTCGAACGATTATAAACTCCATATCAACGTTATCATATAAACGCCTACCTAAAGATCTTACCATTCATTACGGTGCCAGGCAACGGCGACATAAACAAAAGTCCATTGTTGCCATATAATCGGCACGGAAGAAGATAAAACAAGAGATATTTGTATAGCTATGGCCTAGTTTGCTTCCCAGGGTTTGTGGAAGATGCTATTGTGATCTGTGACGCATTTTGACGCAGCTATACCTAGTAGGTACTACATGTCAAATTTTAAAATCTATACTTATTTACTAGTAGTTCGCCGCGAACTTAGACCTCGCGATTATTACTCGCGTTTTTATTGATTTACTCGTACGTATGTATGTATGTATGATTGAAGAGTGCTGATGAGCAGGGTAAAATCACAGTTATAGAAATAGTATAATTTACAATATAAAAAAAATTGGAAGACCTCTTAATAGCCCAGGCGCTAAAATAGTATCAATCAATCATCCAAATATATAAAATCTTGCGTTAGGGAGTGACTGACTGAGCTGACTGACTTACAGACAATGCACAGCCGAAAACGACTGGGCATACGAAGCTGAAATTATTATTTAACTGTAACACGACTTGTATTTTCTTTTATGTAAATTATACATATAAATTATTTTTACCAAACGACTAACGAGACGAACGACCAAACCAAACAAACAAACAACAATATGAATTAGAACGTTTTTTCAACCCTCAAAGTCTTTCCGGGTGGTCATAAAAAAATAACCTAAACCTAACTTCTTCTCCGCTCTCAAAGTGTTTCCGGGTGGTTATAAAAAAAAACCTGAACCTAACTTCTTTTCCGCCCTCAGTCTTTCTGGGTGGTCATAAAAAAAATAACCTAAACCTAACTTCTTCTCCGCCCTCAAAGTCTTTCCGGGTGGTTATAAAAAAACCTGAACCTAACTTCTTTTCCGCCCTCAGTCTTTCTGGGTGATCATAAAAAAAAATAACCTGAACCTAACTTCTTTTACGCCCTCAAAGTCTTTCCGGGTGGTCATAAAAAAAAATAACCTGAACCTAACTTCTTTTCCGCCCTCAAAGTATTTTCGGGTGGTCATAAAAAATAACCTAAACCTAACTTCTTCTTCACCCTCAAAGTCTTTCCGGGTGGTCATAAAAAAAATAACCTGAACCTAACTTTTCCGCCCTCAAAGTCTTTTGGGTGGTCATAAAAAAATAACCTGGACCTAACTTCTTTTCCACCCTCAAAGTCTTTTCCAAAGGTGGTTTCTTTTCCAAATAAAAAAATAACCTGGACCTAACTTCTTTTCCGCCCTCAAAGTCTTTTCCAAAGTTGGTAAAAAAAAATAAACCGAACCCAACTTATAATCTGCCCTCAAGTCCTTCCAGGTGGTCATAAAAAAAATAACCTGAACCCAACTTATTTTCTGTCCTCAAGTCTTTCCGGGTAGTCATAAAAAATAACCTGAACCTAACTTACAGCTCAGATCGTTTGGAGACAAACTTTCTTTTTTTTATAAAAAAAATAAAAATAGTTTATTTACTCCACAACAAATGGCCTTGGACTACATTACATAGGTATGTAATAAACATTAATTAAATTTAATACCATAAAGGACAGTATCGTTGTGGAGATCTGGTGCCCGCTATGATACCTAGGTATCATAGATCCTGTGTTGCAGGTTACCAGCTCCCCCACCCGGTGTGACACAATAAAAGGTATTAGCATGTTGATATCATGTCACAATACGATTTGTGAGTTAATTAACAAATAAAAGACGAGTAATGACTTCTGTACCTAACCCTACGATAAAAATCTTGGGATCAGTTTAAACTTGAAACTTCATATCTTCTAGTTTTGGTAAATAATATTTATCAAACGATGTATTTGCCATAAGATATTTTGTCTAACGTTGTTTTACCAATTGAAAATTTAGTTAAATAATTTGTTAAAATGATAATTTAAAAAAAAAAACAATGTTTGTCTAGTAATTAGTTTGTAAAATGATTACATTTTTAAATGGATGAGTTTGTCAAAGCATATGATTTTCAAATGTATAGTTTTATAAGCGCTGTTTATAAAATGATTGTTTTTTAAATAATAATTTATAATATGAGGGTGTACCTTACAAATCATCTACAAGTCTACAACCGTTGCTTAGATCTGATTTCGACTTTTCTAACTAAATCAGTTCCCTAAGTAAAATGTAGATGGCGCTATCCAAAGTTAGAACACGCTATGGTTTCGTTTGCTACGTAATCGCGGACATTTTTATTAATATTTCAAAAACTACTGAACCGATTTTGATGCCCAACGAACTTAAAAATTCTATTGATATTTCCTACATGCCTACCAAATTTCATCAAAATCGGACCATCGGTTGGGCAGTTATCGCGGTACAAACATACATACATACATACATACATACATACATACATACATACATACATACAAACAATGTGTTTCGCCCCCAACTCGATTTAGAGACCTTCGCTCGCTTCGCTCGCTCGCACATCCCTATTACTTGCTAACGAAAAAACAATTATTTAATCCAGAAGTAAAATTTCGCGACAGTTTCCATTAATACCTAAATAAAAGTTCCTAAAAACGGTTAATTAATATACATACATACATAGAATCACCTTACGGGGTAGGCAGAGCCAAGAGTCGTGAGACTCGAAGGCCACGCTTAGCTAATATCTCTGTTTGGTCAAATGGCTCTCTGATGGAATGGAGATTCAGGTATAGTGACAGGTTGCTAGCCCATCGCCTATGAGTGGAGGAATCCCCAGTTTAAAGCCCTTTCCCTCGATTGACTTTTATAATCTGCACGGGAAGAGAAGCCTTTAATTAACGGTTAATTAAACCTTAGATAAGTTAAAATTAAGTTTGTGACCCTAGGTTCATAGAGTTAAAATATAAAGGTGGGCCCTGGACTTTTTCCCGTGGGAATTTCGAGAAATTCTCTATTAGTGCTCCCCTATACACCCTAAGAAACCTACATGCCAAATTTGAGCTTCCTACGGCCAAAAGTTTTGGTTATGCGCTGTTTGCGAATTACTCAGGCAGTCAGTAGGTATAATGGAAGAATATATATTGGTGATTGATGATAACGGAAGAATTTTATATACATTGTTTTAGATAATAAATTTATAGAAAAAAAATATCATGTTTCCGAATATCATTTCATAAATATGGTTCCCTAAGTGACACATAGCTTAGCCAAAGATATTCCCAGGCACGTCCGAAAATCTCAATTTGAAGGCGACCGCCTTGCGTCTGATACCTAAATGTTTTATCGTTCTGTCATTCTCATATATTCATGTATTGTAGAACCTACAACTATTTATTTTTTCAAGTTACATTTTAAACGTATTTAATTTAGTAATCAGGTAGTGGGGTTACCTACCCAAAAAAAGGTTTTTGAAAGTATATTCCCACAAATCTATGCATAATGAATTTATGAATAAAATGAAAGTAATAACAGTAATATAAATATCACGTGCTCTTAAACTTAGAAAATATTACACATACATTTTTTTTTTTAATTGAAAGAGAAAAGAGAGGCTTTGCTAAGCAGTGGGAAAACTCAATAGGCTAGGAAGAAAAGCAAATATTTCGATATTAACAATATTTGATACCGATTTCATATTTCGGAAATGCCGCTCACTTTGCGATGAAATTTTATTTATGATTTTAGGGCACAAAAATCAATTCACTCTAGAAAAACTTAAATACTGAACATTGCTCAGTCGTGCGTAACACACCCTAACCCAAAAATAAAATAAATTATATCCCGCTCGAGAGGTTAACATCGTGACAGGAATCGGAAATCGAGGAGGAACTCCGAACGAGCACAGATTATATAAAAGTAACTACTCGTCTCACTAAATCACATATCAAATCCAGATATTTTTCATTCCTCTCTTAATATCGAGGTAAAAAAATTCTAGTAATTCTAAAATAAGCTTTCAGATTCGGGTGCGACTTCTTTCACGCACAAGATGAATGGAGTTGCTTTGATAACATTTTTGTTGTCTTCTTTAGTAAGATGCAATAATACTTTTTTATGGAAATGGCAGAAAAAGTTAATTTGCACAAACACTACATGGTTCTCTTGACATTTACTAAATTCCTATAAAACAATTATATTCATCTTAATAACAATATTTACCTATATATTTTACACGATAAGTTAATCTCCGACCATGGAAGTAATAAGTACTTTGTACAACGTACTTATTACTTCCATGTCTCCGACAGACTAGGTACCTAAAATCGATGAATTTCAAAGGATTTGTTTGTTTATTCGTCAAAAAGCACTCTGCATTTCGAATATTTTATGCATTCTGACACGTTGTTAATATTTTAAACTTGTAAATTGATATTTTAATTTAAGTATTTGTTTTTAACTTTGCGGTGATAGAAAAGTTAACTGCAAGCACTTAGCACAGCTGCAAGTCAAATTACCAAGAAAGAATTGCAATGGTGACAGGAATCATAACGAATAATAATTTGTGTAGGATGTTTGTGTGCATTAAGTATTCTAGATTCATGAACATACTGAATGCAATAACTCCAGAATTAGATTTCCATAGTTTCCTTCAATAGCAGGGGTACTTTAGAAATGTTTTCAAAAAAGAAAGCCACCGCCAAAAGTATGTATGATTTTCAACCGACTTCCCAAAAAAGGAGGAGGTTATATGTTTCGATGTATGTATGTTTTTTTTTTATGTATGTTCGCCGATTTCTCCGCCAATTGTGGACTGATTTCCAAAATTGTTTTTTTATTCGAAAGGGTTTATTCCCAAGTTGGTCCCATTTTAACCACGTCCGAATCTGTTCGGTAATTTTAAAGATACCTAACAAATAATAAAAATATCAACATTGCATTATAGAGCAAAAGCCCGCGACAGCATGCCCTTTTTTATTTTATTAAAACTCAAGATTTTCTGTGTATGTCCCCAACATAGATATAGCAATTAGCGACTATAAAAGTTGGATCATGATTACTTATAGGCAGATAATTTGTAGCAATAGCATATAAAGTGGTAGCTCAATTTCCTCAAAGTAAAGTTTTTTAAAGATTTTATTCAGAATAATATTAGAAATCACGCCATCCATTACCAGGCAATTGGTGCAGATATAAACCCCTGCCAGACATAGTTACTTTACTAAATTATAGTTATATTTGTTTTATTACAAAATCTGAATTTACGTTACTTTGGGAGGCCCCAAGGGTGCTTTTTAAACCTATAAACATCATCCTTGCTAGCCATATTACCTGCATAAGCAACTAAGATCCAAACTTCATACCTAGTCGCTAATATTTTTACCCGTATATACCACGCAGAGAAACATTCAGCATTTTTAAAATAAGGAAGGTTTGGTCGTCGCGGGCTCTCGGTCTATTTATGTGCCAAAAATAACAGACAATTTGACATGTTTGACATTTCAAATCAGACTGACATAAAAAGTTTCGAATTCTTAATTCTTTATTTTTGGCCAGAAGAAAAGTTTAAGTTTTTATTAAAGAAAATTAGTGTAGTAGCACTAAAAATAATAAAATAAAACTTTTTTCCAAAAAAGTGAACCGACTTCCATCATAAAACTTAAAATCAAGAAATAACAATAAAGAAAAATGTATTGGCATGCTACCTACTGAATGAGGTGAAGTCGGTGCCGAAAAAAATAATAATCTAAATTTACATTAGAATCGTGTATACATATACGAGTATATAAAATGCCTAGCTAAACAATTACATAACACCCTTACTCCTGCACTTGGCACCGACTTCACCTCAATCAGTAGGTAGCATGCCAATACATTTTTCTTTATTGTTATTTCTTGATTTTAAGTTTTATGATGGAAGTCGGTTCACTTTTTTGGAAAAAAGTTTTATGCTCTAGAATTTCGCGTGTTGAATAAATAAATAGTATTTTTTTCCAATAAAGAGGATGTAGGATCAAAGTAGGAATAGGATCATCCTATTCCAAGAATCAAGGCCTGCCCATAAATCAAGATTATTGTTATGGCAACAATCCAGAAAACCAATTGTGTCTAAAATAACGTTATATTCTTATAAATACCTACTTGATTTCGTTCAGTTCTTTTGTTGCATTGTAATTATTTACTAAACCGAATCTCAAATATAACCTAACAAAGTCTTTTGTTTGTATTTTAGATAGGTAATTCAGTAAAACATATATAGAGGTAGGTACACGGAATCGTAAATAATAGAATTGATGATTTGGTTGTGAAAATTAAAATTGTATTTCGCTAAATTAAAACTTAAATAATAATACCAAAAACTTGATTTATCTATACATATAATAAAACAGTAAAAATATTTTGTCTGTACATTTAATATTTTTGACTGAAATGGATAGAGGGAGACCTAAAAAGAACAATAGAAAGCAAAAAAATTTTTTTGGAATTTCTTGTCTGTCTGTCTGTCTGTCTGTCTGTCTGTCTGTATGTATGTACGCGTTTCACGCAAAAACTACTGGACGGATTTGAATGAAACTTTTTTTGTTGTATAGCTATTAAGCCTGGGCAACATATAGGCTATAATTCATTTTGAAAACTGGAACACCTGATGAAGAACCATAACGGAACAGCTAAACTATAAGTAATATGGAAATGGTGCCTTAACAAAAATCGTTCAACCTAATGAGCATTTTCTGCCGACGTATAAAAATTGAAGATCTGGAACATCTGATGAAAAGCTCCAAGAGACCAGCTACACTATAACATATATGGAAATGGCGCCTTAGCAAAAATCGTTCAACCTGATGAGCATTTTCTGCTGACGTATAAAAATTGAAGATCTGGAACATCTGATAAAAAGCTCCAAGAGAGATTTTTCATCTAAGCGAAACTCACGCGGGCGAAGCCGCGGGCGACAGCTAGTTCCGCAATATGGTTGCTAAATAGGTAAATACATGTTTACTTTTTATTGTGTACTACCTGTTGGTTTGTACGTGCCGATTTAATTGTGGCATATAGCATTTTTAATAATCAAAATAACCTTTACATTGTTTCACGAATTAAGAAAACATAGATATAAATGTCGAAAATCAAATTTGACAACGACATATGATGAATGTTGAACAAAATGGCGGTGATATGACAAGCGCCGCATATTGTTCATGCACTGGCGGACTCAGGACATGCTGCGACACATGTCACAGTCTACGTATTCCGGGGGTTAAAACGGACAATTTGATTCATCGAAATATGATCCATTTCTTAGTTCCTAAATATTTAAAAATGAATCTTATCTTACCTCAAATAAGGCTCATTTTAATATTTTCGGAAATAAGAAATGAACCTTTTACGATACATAGACACCAATGGAGATGTCTTACATGCACACTGGTTTATCTAACTAAAGTATATGTATACTTAGGTGGTTTTAAACACTAAATATTTTATGAGAGGGTTAGACAGCGGTACTGATGAAATTCCCCAATAAATGGTTCTAGTCTAAAGTATGTACAGAAACATGCATTGCTGTGTAGTCAAAAGTGCAGTCCTAATTTATAAGGCATTATGATCATTAAGGCTAGTCAATAAGGTCTTCGAGGTATGACTGCACTTATGACGCTTGACTGTACCGATCCAATTTTAGACCTTATCCGAATATTAAAAAATAAACTGTAGGAAAACTTTCTGAAAATCTCAAGGGAACTGAATAAAAGCGGTAATTCTCTCCAAATAATTCCAAATTCCATGAACTTTGGCCGTGACACGGACATACAAACAATTAGATACTGTATCTTCCTTGATCTGAACCGACATAGACACTAAAGACTTGCTGGACATAAGTTTCCTATAAGTAATGAATTCTAGTAATGGTGATTTTGAACTTTCCTTGTGCATGGTGAAATTCTTATACATGCGATGTGATAAAACTAGTACAAGTATAATAGCAAATCAGCCGGGCTAGCATGACCACCAAAACACGATATGATATAGCGATTTATCCACGCCAACTGTCAAAATATGATAAATATCGCCGCCATGTTGAATTTTTATCTTAACAGCGAGCATCACCGTGCCAGTGACGTCACCGTGTTATGATACGATATGATAAATAGAAGAGCGAGCACGACAGTTGGCTATTTATCGAAAATTCGAGCATGACCAAATATAAGCGATAAAAATATCGATTTTTGACATTTATTCGTGTTATTTTATCGACGATGTTTAGAGTGCGTGATACGCTCGATATAATAAAAATTACAAGTTTATTAGCATTTATTCATTCTCCGATTAAAAGGTAAGATTTATTTTTAGGATTGTTGTGTAAATGTTTATGAAATAAATGCAGAAAATAATCCTTGATATTTTATTTTTTCAGTTACAACTTCACAATAACATGGCTAGGTCATATCAAAGAATAAATTTACCTGCTGCAGAGGAGAAAGAAGTAAGAAAGAAAGAAAGGACCAGTTGTCTCCTCTCAGGCAATAAGTTTTAAGAAATTATAAAGTCTCTGTAGAAACGATTTACTACCTATGTTCGGAGTTAGAGGGAAATTTGGCTCCTCAAACTTCTACAGGATATCCTGTAGAAGTTTTAAAAAAATAATTAAATAAATAATCAATGAGTGAATAATAATATATGAATTATTTTTTTAACATTATATGAATAAAAGAAAACGATAATTAATTAAGTGTCAAAGTCACCTACTGACGTCAAAAACGTGAGATTAAAAAAAAAAAAGAACGAGTGAAAATGAATGATAATTGAAAAATTTTATTATTACATTGGCGGCATTGTTATTTCATATCGCGAAGCTAATCATTTCGTATCATATGGTAAATTTTATCATATCATGTTGCTACTTTGGTCATGCTCGCGAAATCGATAAATATGTTGGTGATATATGATACGATATATTTTATCGTATATCTACGACGCGTGGTCATGCTAGGGGGGCAGGAATTCATAAGGTCTAAACTAAAATATAGACAAAAAATTAAAAAGTTTGTCTTCTCTAGCTCCTTTATCTTTTATTTGGGTGAGTTATTTAGGTTAATTGAAATATTTATTAGCTTGTCCAGAAAACAATACACATTGATACATAAAGAAACATAGGTAGGTTCTAATTTCATTCAATGATCCCTCGAAACAAAAAGAGTACCTACGTAAATTCGTTGCATTTGAGGTATCTATACATATAATAAAACAGTAAAAATATTTTGTCTGTACATTTAATATTTTTGACTGAAATGGATAGAGGGAGACCTAAAAAGAACAATAGAAAGCAAAAAAATTTTTTTGGAATTTCTTGTCTATCTGTCTGTCTGTCTGTATGTATGTACGCGTTTCACGCAAAAACTACTGGACGGATTTGAATGAAACTTTTTTTGTTGTATAGCTATTAAGCCTGGGCAACATATAGGCTATAATTCATTTTGAAAACTGGAACACCTGATGAAGAATCATAATGGAACAGCTAAACTATAAGTAATATGGATATGGTGCCTTAACAAAAATCGTTCAACCTGATGAGCATTTTCTGCCGACGTATAAAAATTTAAGATCTGGAACATCTGATGAAAAGCTCCAAGAGACCAGCTACACTATAACATATATGGAAATGACGCCTTAGCAAAAATCGTTCAACCTGATGAGCATTTTCTGCTGGCGTATAAAAATTAAAGATCTGGAACATCTGATGAAATGCTCCAAAAGAGATTTTTTATCTAAGCGAAACTCACGCGGGCGAAGCCGCGGGCGACAGCTAGTCTATCTATAAGAATGTCTATGGTTTCCTGCAATATTTTTCAGTAGAGAACAATTTACGAGTCATGCTCACGCGCTTGGTTATGTCCGATTTTATTTTAGGCCAATGATTCACTGGCGCAGACGTTCCGTTTGATTTTTCCAAACATTACATGTATACTTTACAGTTAGACCAAAAAGTGTATGGAATCTTAGGACGGCAATCATGCTCAATATTTGAGCTTTTCTCTAATGTATACCTAGACTCACTTTACACATAATTTACGGGCTTGTTACTATTACCTAATCCTAGCTAATATTAAAAATGCGAAAGTGAGTTTGTTTGTTACCTCTTGACGCTTTATCTACTGAACCAATCTTGTATTTACATACATAGAAGTCTTTATCCCTTACGGGGTAGTTTCTGAAAAATCGTACAGAAACGAATTACATGATCAAGAATTGTTCTAGACCTTATATGGATATTATGGATGATGACGAAGCTGTGAATGGCAGTAAATCCATACTAATATTATAAATGCGAAAGTTTTGATGTGAGTTTGTAAGTTTGTGAATTTGTGAGTTTGTGAGGATGTTTGTTACTCAATCACGCAAAATCTACTGGACGGATTTCGATGAAATTTGGTACAGAGGTAGATAATGACCTGGAATAGCACATAGGCTACTTTTTATCCCGGGAAAAAGCACTGTTCCCGTGGGAAATTCACGCGGGCGAAGCCGCGGGCAAAAGCTAGTATATATATATATTTAAATAAAACAAAGTGATCTTGTAAGGGTTCCGTTTTTTCTTATTGAGGTACAGAACCCTAAAAATGGCTAATTGCTAAGCAATTAACTCGAGAATGGGCGGACCTATAGGGAATTTATTTTTCTGAATAATTCGTTGAAAGGCCATAAAAGGTACTTATGAATAGAAAAATTTCAAGTTCTATGGAAATGAAGCAGTGTTAAGTAGGTTTTATCAAAATAAAAAATGATTAAAAACGACATTAAATTTTCTCCTCGTATTGTACAAGTGCAATGAGAATATCAATAGAACGCATTAAAATAATTTATTTGTAAAACTTTTACTAGTTGAACATAAATTGAGACTAAATGAAACCAGAATCGTAAATTCGTTTAACGTGTGTTCTCTGACTTCAATTAGTTACTGAAGTTATTTTAAAACAACTGCAATTACAGCGACATTAGGGGCAGCGCACACTGAAAAAGTCCACAAAAAGCCTTTCACTGTAAACCTCGTTCACTGAGACCTTTTTCGTTCTCGATCGTTTCATAACTTTTTTTGCGGTGGCTAACTGCCAGGATTACAAATGGGTGGAGTATTGTAAATACATTCGGTTTTTAAAAGTAATGTTGTAAAATGCAAATGTAGTATCATTACCTATATGAGCTCTACTATAACTAACGATACTCCTTTGACTTCGATAGAATTGTTACTCTGTAAATAACTTAAAAGACGACTAGTTAATTTTACGTATGATAGAGGCGCTATTCATTTTCCCTAAATTGTTTTTTATTTATTTATTTTTGTAAACAACAAATACATAGATAGAAAACATAAAACATAGTAAAACTAAGTACAAAGGTACTACTTATTTCTAAAGAAATTTCTTCCAGTAGATCCGCAAAAAAAAAGGGAAAAAAAGGCATTGGCGTGTACTAAAAAGAAAAGAAAATATCTAATAGAGAGTAACAAACAAACAACAGAGAGTAACAATTGTTAGACGTGACGAAACGATTACGTACTCGCAAATATTCGTAGGTACTCACTCCATAGCATGGCATCTACCTGATTCCTAAATACCTAAACCGTTAAGGGGGGTTAGGCGGTCAGCGAAAATTCATATGAAGCGGCTGAGGCGGGGGGGGGACGTCCCGGTTGCGCGCCATTCACATTTTTATCAAAAAGTTAATAGATATGTTTAGTTTTTCAAAAATTTAAATCAGTCACGAAATCGAAAAGGTAAAATACCTTTGTGTTGGTGATTTTAAAACATTTTTTATTATAAAACACGGATGTTATCTGTATTCATATGAAATTTTAGAGGTAACTTCAGGATTTTTTTCTATCAAGCAAAATTTTTCCCATCGTGTTTTGGAAACAGTCCTCCCTTTGAACATACGTTCTACAATACATATCAGAAATTTCAGGGCGAAAACTCTTCAATTCTTTAAACAGCAGCTTATAGAAAATAGCCAATATTGCCGTTTTCACTTACTGAGAGCCCTTAATACTAATTATATTATTACCACAAGATAACAGTCTTAATTAAAGGCAGCAAAATATCAGACACCAGTTGGCCGCAAACACGCCATACTTTCCAACCCGTCCAACTCGTCGATAAAGAGAAAAAGCGATAAGGGTGGGTAGAGGAAATACGATAGTGGCTAGCGGCCAGCGGTGGCGGAAGCGGCGTAGATATCACGCGACCTCACTACCTGTTTAATTGACCTGGAGTGCAATCGCCATAAGTAAATTCATACGAAACGCAACTGAACCGCGATCGTTACGCCATTTTTTGGATGTATCGGTATCGCGGTAATATTTTGACAGCTGCTTGAACCGAAGCAAGATCGTAGATCAACCGAACCGTTGTCAAAATAAAAAGTTCCGAAGAGGCTGCTTTTTTTCGATCGTTGCTTAAACGTTGAGGTGTTTTGTGGAAAATCTATCACTTCCAATATTATTTTCATGGAAATAGCTAATGAATTTGATGTGGCAAAAGCTCGGGCCACAGGAAAACATGAGAATCAGTGAGAATATTAGTGATCGTATTTAGACAAAATGCTTTCATATAGTATAAAGACACAAGCCATTCGAACCATCACAAGCTGCAGCTGCTCGTGAGAACGGACAAAAGGAGCCAGTGGCAGCAATGCAGCATGCCGGCGGCCAGAGGTGTCCTTCAGCTGGAATTAGGACGCGCACGAAGATGCTCTCATAAATCGTTTGTGGTCAAATACGGGCAAGAGCGGTGCACAATTAAAGACATTTTTACATTAGTTTAGCTATTTTATAGTGAATTTTGATTACAACAATAATCTATACAAGTACCTACCTAGTTAAGTCCTTCAATGTGTTTACTTATGTGTGCTTGAACATATTAAAATTGTGTAACGCCGGCCAGTTACTGTGTGCCCAGCCAAGCCAAGCCAAGCCAACCTGTGATACCAGACAATCACAAGGTCCTAGCCAATGCCAAGGTGGCACATGCCAATTCCATAGAAAAACCCGAGTCCGAGCAGCCGGGCCCTATGAATAGCTGCGGGTCCTTTTTTTGGGAGTCTATTCGCCTTCTTCTATGTTATTTAAAATTCAATTCTATGTAATTAGAATAGGAAAATCTGTGCGTGTTTGTGTGTGCTAAATAGACTGCTTTGTTTGCAAAAGTACTTTTATTTATCCTCTTTTGATGCAATTGATAAATTTTTTGTATAACATTTTTATAGCTATTTTGCAAGTGACTCACTACCACAATATAACATTTTTTTTTTAAATTTGTTTTAGATTAGATTTTTTTAATTGTGGAAAACTTGCAATTTTTTTTTCCAAATAGTAAGTAAATCAATGCTATCATATTATTATACATTCTTCAACATAATCCAACATTACCAATACTACTAGGGTAATACAATTAAGCAAATAAGAGCTTAACATTATCAAAATTTTTCTGAACTGAATGAACAAAAGAATAAAACAAATATGTATGTAGGTATCATTGCCTTGTAATAGATTAATGTAATTTTAAAAAGAACTGAGTATTCCACACTCTATGAAAATATTGCATTGTGCGAGCAAGAAAATTATTGATAAGTGGAAATTGATCTTAAATAATATGAATAGAAAATAGATAGATAGATCAACACTTTATTGCACCATTTACAGAAAATAATGTAAAGTAAGACAACCATTTATTTTAAAGCCATTTATTTTTAATTTAAAATTACATATAGGTAGCTCTATTAATTAGGGAACTGTTTTCAGCCCTTAATTTATTTCCATACTCCAGCTTTTCTGGCTTGTCTGTGGGTCCTGGATGTTCCTGTTGGTGACTATGACTAGACCGAGAGTACTGAACTGAAACAATGCAATAAATACCATTAAGTATAAGGGCCGAGACTTATATGTGTATGTGAAATTTCAGGAAGATTGGTTCAGTAGATAAAGCGTGAAGAGGTAACAAACAAACAAATAAATTGTTTTATAAGCTTGTTGATTAGCATTTATGCCAACCAATTAGGCACTTTCAATCATCCCATACATGAAAAGTACAAAGAAATTGGTAATAGTTTATACATAGTATTACAGCATGGAAATCCTTGGGGGAGGCCTTTGTCCAGCAGTGGACGTCTTTCGGCTGAGAGATGATTACAGCATATTTATCCTTACTTATTACAAAATAAAATCCCATACCGCATCTGTCTGTTTCTCAAAAAAATGGGGTGGGTCATAAGGAAAGTTTTAGTTTATAATTGACGCGGGCAAAAGTAGCTAATATTAAAGGTAGCAAGTGCATAGATCATACCTTAGCCCATTCTTTGCTTGTTCTAGTGAGCATTTAATCTTTTCCTGCATTTTCTCCATAAGCGTGCCACTGTTACACGTGCTTCCTTTGACCTCACTCTTTTCAATAAGCGAGGTCTTGGTACTGCTCGAGATAGTTCACAGGGAGCTGCAATTGTTCGACACTGGCTTGCCGACGACGTTCCATTTTCAGCAACCGTACCAGTTGGATATTAAATATAAACAATCTGCCTCTTCCTCAAATAATTTCATAACCCTAAGTCCTAGCCCTTCACTTGGGCGACCTTCATCAAACAAATACTATTGTTTATGTCCACTTGAAATGTGAACCGTAGAAGACTCCATAAATTAGTCCCAAATCACATTTGTTTCCTCTTTAATTCTGCTCATGTTGATAAACAACCATTGTTCCAAGAAAAGCGATAACAGATGAAATATGAAGAAATATCTTGAGAGAGATATCTACCTCTAAAGATAGGTAACGTAAATAAATATTGAGGTAATTATGTAAATATAAAAACAAGCAAATGATAGACAAAATGTCAAAATACCTAGTGCGTTCAACAAGGTTCAACATAATCGATTGTCGATTATACTCAAATCACAGGTATTTACAAAAATACTTTACAAATATTAGCGTCCAACTCTAACGTTTCAAGAGTGATCATGTTCCAGTTGCGATTCAAGTTCGATTGTGGTTTCAAAGTTAGTGCGATTCTGAAATCGGCTGAATTGGATCGCAATTCTACCACGGCCGACGTTGAATCGTAACCGATCCTTAATCGAACCGTAGTGTTATAAATTAGCGCGATTGCACAGCTGTGCTGTTCACAGAGATCCCAGCTACATATTGGACATAGGTAGTCGTACCTATGTCCAATATGTAGCAATATGTCCAATATGTAGCAATATGTCCAATATGTAGCATAGGTCGTCGGACCTATGTTAGTTTCTGAACGTAAAAAGAACTAATCTAAAAGCTAAAAGTCAAAAGCTTTAGCTTTTTAGGGTATTTTTTTCCGATTATAGAACAAAGATGTTGGTCATTTGATAGGTATGACCGCAGAAAAAGAAACTTAATTCGATTTCTATGGATATGACACATATATTCAAAATGCTGCACGTGCGAGTTTAAGAAAGATCAAATTATTGTCGTATCTAAACTATCTAAGAAGTGAAAAAATATGTATATGTATAAAATATGAAATCAAATGTAACGATTAATATAGAACGAATATGTGATTTTTTTTTTTCTAGCATTTTGTCGTGTTTCACTGTTGGAAAAGTATTTTTAGGATTCGGTACCTCAAAAGGCAAAAACGGAACCCTTATAAGATCACTTTGTTGTCCGTCTGTCTGTCAAACTTGTTTTTCTCAGAAACGCTTAAAGATATCAAGTTGAAATTAATATCGAATACTCGGATCTAAAATCTCTTTCTGCAAAAAAAATAATTTAAATTATACGTCAACACGATCAAGAAATATTACCGTAAATGTTGCGAATTTTCGCATATTTTGCGATTTCGGGCAGCAATCAAAACATATGGGGTACTTCCCGTTGACCTAAAATTATGAAATTTGGCAAAAAGCAAGGTCTAACAGTACTTATACAGGAATAAATCTGAAAATTGTAAATATGTGGTTGAAAGTCTAAAAAAAAGTGTTACCAAGTTATTTTTGCGCTGGATTCAGTATGAATCTTGTGGATCGAACTGCAAATTTAAGTTTGTTTTTGAAACTAGTTGGCCTTTTAGTTAGAGCTATAATGTGAGATGCTTTGCGTGTACGGAAACCTCGGTGCGCGAGTTTGACTCGCACTTGGCCTGTTTTAAATAAATACAATAGTTATACCTAATTTATAATATTTTACCAGTCAGTCAAAACATTATACAAACCACGCAATTACAGCTCGTAACGTTAATGGTGAGTAAACAAATTTTTATCATAATTAATTATAGCAATAAAGCGTAATCATAAATCTAACCTAACACAAAGTTGGCCACTAACACAGAAAAATACTTACTTTATTCTATTTTCAAATTTCTGTGTTAGCCACAGTCTACTAGTATAATCAGTACACTAACTACAGTCTACAGGTATACCAAGATAGCTCACCTTGCGCCTTAATCGAGCAGTTGTTGTTTACAGAGCCGGCACAAGACAGGGTAAACATGTTTATCCCGCATAGTTTGTGGATACAGATCCTTTAATTTGCCAGCAGCGTGAAGCGAGTAGTATTTAGCATTAACTGTGTGGTTCACATATAATTATATGATGTTCTTTATGAGTTCTGAACATCGGGTTTAGTTTTAGTCTAAGATTTGTTTCTACAAACATGGAATTCATAGCCATCCAAACTATGAATATCTTTGAACTACTCGTAACTAATAGCAGACTTTGCACCACTTTCTATATCACAGTAAAAGGCCCTTCCTATTTCTGCCCCCAATTAATAAATGGTAGGTATTTGCAACTTAACTCATCAATATGTGAATGGCACCTAATTTTACTCAAACATATATTTAGTTTTTGCCAAGTTTTGAATCACTCTAGACAGTGCATGTTTATCAAAACTATTACATTTGTACAAAATTGTACCTTTATACGAATGAAATTGCAAATAAACCTTAAGGCGGTTAGTCCATAGATCTTGAACTATTATGTACGCAAGTTTCCTGAAGCAAATAATTCCGCCGGCGGGTATCTTTTGCAACTGGGTTACTGGGTTGTCGACAATACAGTTGTTTGCCCGAACCCACCAAAGCGTTAATATCGGATAGTATAAGAATGACGGTTAAAGTGAGTACGGTTTCTACGGTGAAGATAGTAGACCAGACATACGACTTACATTATATTAATAATTTTTTTTTAAGAATGTAAAACTTTCATAATATTTTTAGCATGTGGATTACTCCTTAGTGGTGGAAAATAATCTTGTAAAAAAATCTGCCGGCAATCTGTGGAAGCGCAGATTGAAAAGAAAATAAAAAACTATGTAACCTTTGACTGCTAAACGTATTTATTATTTATTTTATATATTAGATTTGAAAAAATTGTGGTTACTCTTTTTAAAACAAGAACAGAATGTTAGCGCCTTAAAAAGATTTTGCAAGAGTTTATGAAGTTTTATGAATAAAATGCTACAAATTTGGATAAGATCCATGAACGCACACTGTTTTTTGGTGTATAATAGTAATATTTAGAAATTAAATTTGTTTAAGGCAGTACAATAATCGGGTTTGCTAAATAAATTCAGACCAGTAAACAGCAGGATTTTTATTTGCATTCGTTCGGCGATGCTACTTTTTTATGCTTTAAAATTAATTTTAATAAATTAACTAAAAAAACAACACATAGACAACTTAAGGTATAGACAAAATGAACCCACGTATGCAATGCACAGGAGTACGCTGAAAGTAACTGTAAGTAAGAAAACTAAAATACACTTTTGAATGCCGACCTTTTAATATCAAGAAATCATCAATTAAATATCTTCTTTGATGTACGATACAAGTTCAAGTCTTTCTTTATTTTAGGACACTGGTTTATAGCTGTTTCACAACTATAAAATAGCCATGAAACGCGTCAAGGGTCGCTCTAATATTAAAATTTAATTTAGAAACATGAATATTAAAATCGTTGTTTTACAGCCGGGATTGTACCCTTGAAATTATGTTTACAAAATAATTATATTAACTTTTGGATAGTGAAGTACCTAACACACATAATATTTGTAAATACTTAATGTAAATATTTAATTTTAGTTTTATTTAGTTTTTTTAGTTTTTATTTTAGGTTGATTTAGTTATAATTATTGTATGTTTTCCTAATAAATACTTAGATATTGATGTATAAAAGTATTTATATTATCACGTCAACTTTAGGCACGGCATGGGATCTTGTTGCACAATTTATATTCAAATTAGTGATATTCGGGAGCTTTCGGATAATGATCATCAAATACAATCGAAAAATATATCTCTCCTCTCTTTTTACATCTGACCAAAAAAGGAGTGTTATGTTTTCAGGGTTCACGAATGTTTTTATGTATGTAGGTAAGTTTCTTTATTTCACCATAAGTCCTGAACGGCTTTACAGATTTTGATGTACGAGGTATTTATAGATTCCTCGCATTCCTCCGAGTGACATAGGCTATGCGAGTTGTCAGTCGTGTTTTTTATTTTAAATAATTAGCTTGTTTTGTTTTTGTATTTTTCTACCCGTCGTCGTGTACAAAATTTCATCGAAATCCGTCTAGTAGATTGAGTACCAAACATCCAATCAAACTCACAAACATCCAAATTTTCGTATTTATAATACTAGGATAACGTGTAACGTGTTCACTATGTACAATTGATTAATTATTTCTTCCACTAAATTATCCATTAGCCAAGGTTTACAAACTTAGTTATTATAAGTAACTAAGTAGTACTTATCTCGATTTGAGGTCGAGCCCTCATGGGACGAGACCCTTGCAATCTTTGTGTCTTAACTGATAACCCTTTTGGATAGGGCTACCACCACTAATGAAGCTTTTTGTTTAATTTTGACTCCTATATATAGAGCTATAAGACGCAAGACTGCTTAGTTCTGTTTTGCAAAACGTACCATTCGTATGCTTGATAGTTAGTCAATGGTGTAAAACAGTTTCAAGACGGTACTCGTATGAAATGTGTCAAAGTGACAATGTCACTTATGTCACCCCCTCTTTGTTATAAAATAAACGTGTGACCGTTATGACATTATAGCGAGGCAGTCTGATTTGTGGCGCGGTGCGGAGCGGACGTGTCGTCTGGTTGTGTTGAATTCTCTGTAGCTATGTAGTCAGTGTCAGAATAGTGTTATTGTCGTGTTACTTAGTGCGTTAACGATGTGACTATGTGTGATGGTGTTATCAGCGCGATATTGGAGATCTTAGTAAGCACGGAAGACCATTCAGTAGAACTCACTGGTCGAAATCGATTGATCCGTGCATGGTGGGGCACGGTTCCTTGCCGTGGGTAGGTTAGGGTTGGACCCTAGCCATGACACGTGGACCAAATGAGAGGTTAGTGCTAGACGATTTCTTAATCCGTTAATATTTGATGAATCCCTGGTTGCTTTGGGCTGTAACTTGAGACAGGAGTTGTTTACCCTGTCTATTAAGAGCTGTGTATGTTATTTTGGATACCCTCATCATGACAGTTAATATTGTTTTCACGTTAACCCGTTGTTGAAGTACCTGTACTGCGTTTACCGCTCTGGTCATCTATTTCTGAGCTTGGCCCCCCCTGAACCCATGATCTGATACTGATGTTGTGATGTGTATATCCGACATACATAATATCTATTTAAAATAACTTTTGAAATATGTTGTAATACATCAAAGTAACTGAAAATATATTCAAAGTTGCATAATGTCTACACTTCGTACATCAAAATAGTGAAATGTAGTACCATTATATCCAATCTTGAGTGCTTGCCTTAAGCTGAATTTGATTGACGTAGCAACGGAACGGAACTGAGAATATTCTGATATTCTAGCTGACGAGCTTGATGTCTGTCGGCTGCATACAGACATGACATGTTGCCTTAATGGAATGGTACGATTTATTTTTTACTAGCTACGCCCCGGAGCTTCGCTCCCGTGGGAATTTCGGGATAAAAAGTACCCTATGTGCTATTCCCGGTATTTTTCTACTCGTGTACCAAATTTCATCGAAATCCGTCTAGTAGATTTTGCGTGATTGAGTAACAAACATCCTCACAAACTCACAAATTCACAAACTCACATCCAAACTTTCGCATTTATAATATTAGTAGTAAGTAGTATAGTAGTAAGTAGTATAGTAGTAAGTAGGATAGTAGGATATTGAAATACCGATTTTTTTGAATAGACTAGTTCAAATTATCTCGATGGAATAGATAGATTTCTTCACATCAGTTTCGTACGTTAAACGGTTGCCAAAACAACTACTCAAATCGTAGTTCGTAACGATACCACAAGCAGGCATAATGGAGTCTAGCTACTTTTTACATGGAGTCGACTAGCAAACAAGCAAATATAATAGCCATGCGAAGAGGCAGCTTTTTTCTCTTTTTACCTTTCGTTTGCGTCGTGACGTAAAAAAGATCTTGACTGAAACATTTCTATTAAACCAAAACGATAGACTGAAAGATGTTCCTTGGTTATTATTTCTCAAAGTTGACGTATCAATCATCAATCACCAAGTCAGTACTGACGCGGCGGGAGTATTCAACGACACAAAATCAATAGAGTCGGCATTCGAGTTAGATTGAAATCACGAAATACGAATCAATCATAGTCGGGAATGCTGTAATGGCTTCCGTTACGACCTTTTCATGTTCTTAAGTGGGTAGTTAGGGCATTTGTTCTTTATTTTTGTTTTATGTCTTAAAGCCAGCTTATTCTCAATTGCACGCCCAACGTTAATGTATACCACGACTAATCAAAATAGAGCCTCAGAAATTAAATTGTCTCTATTTTGAGTTTTTAACATCCTATCCACTAAAACTAATCCCCTGGGTATCCGTTTTCTTATATTATTTTTTTATCAACGGATCCTCTGTTTATTGGATCAATAAGGAATCGTTGGGCAAAATATGGGTAGCAAAATACAAGTTAAGTATTGAAACTGTCGATACATCAACGTAGCTCTTAATTTTAAGAGACGGTCTACAATTGGTTTTAAATATCATCGTCGCTCTCGAAAAAAATATCCTACAAATATTATTATAGCGAATTTTTTTAAAGAACGTTGTTCATTTGAAAATTTAAAGCGTTAATTTATAGGTAAAACCACAGAAATATTTTTATAAAAAGTATTTATGTCTGTGGGTAAAACATTAAATATCTAAGTTAATAAAAAAATACAAATAAAAAATTCCTGTACTTAGACAAACAACGCAGAGTTGTCTCCTCAATTTACTTAACTATGCAAACTAATCAATGAGGCGTCACTAATCCATTAATACGTAATAGTCACAAGTGGAGAACGCTCCATTTCCCTCACCTTAACACTTGCCGTGTTTGACATCGCAATGTAAATACGAAAATAATTTTGAATTCATTAGTAATAAGTACTCATTCAATTAGCACCCTCGTAGTTTCGTTTCGATGTATTTGGACGTCTTTCGGCTGAGAGAAGAAGAAGAAGGTATAAATGTGTTTTTGTTTGTGTATAGAAAAATGTACTGTTACTATGTAGAAGCTGTTTTATTTTAATAATATTATAAACTAGCTGTTGCCCGCGGCTTCGCCCGCGTGAGTTTCGCTTCGTAGTAACCTAAACTCCAGTACTCGAAATCTCAGCCGTTATCCCGTGTCCCGCGGGAATATATTATTATGTTGATGAACGGGAATAGATGTTCCAGATCTTTAATATTTATACGTCAGTAGAAAATGCTCATCAGGTTGAACAACTTTTGCTAAGGCGCCATTTCCATATATGTAATAGTGTAGCTGGTCTCTTGGAGTTCTTCATCAGAGAAATCCGTCCAGTAGATTTTGCGTGATTGAGTAACAAACATCCTCACAAACTCACAAATTCACAAACTCACAAACTCACAAACTCACATCCAAACTTTCGCATTTATAATATTAGTATGGATATGTTGCCCAGGCTTAATAGCTATACAACAAAAAAAGTTTCATTCAAATCCGTCCAGTAGTTTTTTCGTGAAACGCGTACAGACAGACAAGAAATTCCAAAAAAATATTTTTGCTTTCCATTATTCTTCCATTATCTCTATCCATTTCAGTCAAAAATACTAAATGTACAGACAAAATATTTTTACTGTTTTATTATATGTATAGAAGTTAAATAAAACTGGTACCTATTTATTTTATACTAACTGAGTCTCTAGGCTCCACTTCCGTGTGAACTTTGGGATAAAAAGTATCTTCATAGAGTATATATATAAGTTTACTATATTTTACACACACACCGGTGAACCGCTTACCATCAGGTGACCCGCTTGATCGTTTGCCGCCCTGTTATTAAAAAAAAAACACTTGTACAAAAATTAGACTTTACTCTCTAATAGTAGTATTTTTCCGTGGAGTAACCATGGAGCACCTAATGACAAGTTAGTCGCACTACAGTTTCATTTTAGTGATGTAGTTTGAAATTTTCGATACATATTATAATATTTAATAAAAAAATACTCTTGACTATTAGAGAGAAAACCAGACGCTTGCATTTGACCTCAGTTCTGTTTACTGTAGCAGGCCATTCCCATGATTCATAGTATTAGTTTGACGCCATGCTTTCGTCGGAGCCAGCCGTAAATCAACCTTCATAACAATCCACGTCGGATCCCAGAAAATTACTGGAAAAAATCAGCTGCTATGAAAAGAGATACCTACTTTGGTGCTTGAGTAAGCAATATATGAATCATTCTCACTAGTTCCATTGGCAAATAGTTCCATGGAATAAGATAGGGTGAATTCTTAAACATTGGCATCCTTAGTTAGTTAACTATTAGTTTTTTAACGTTATTGTATTTGTTAATCGTAGTTCTGTCTGCGCCGTACCTGCTGATCTTATGATCTATAAGTCCTACCTGTCGGTTGCCTGTAAGAAATTGCTGTAGCGTTAAGGCCGCCATTGTACATTAGCCTTTAAGACACATTGTACTCCTTTTTCTTTTTTCATGGTGCAATAAAGAGTTACTTACTTACCTATCCTTTCTACTAGTGAAAGTAATTATAGCAACTTTTTGTATGGGACTGACTCAATCCGAGAGAAAAAAATATCAGCTATTCCATACTATTTTACAATACATACTTGCCTAAAATGTATGGCACAGCAATTCTTTTTTCGGTCATACAAAAAACGTTTGGATTTTAAGTTATTATGGTTTCAAATTTTCATAGTCATGCGATGCGATTCATTTTTCTGTTATATTACCGTATTAAACTCCATTTTTTCTTAATTGTCCTATTAGGTAAACAATCTTCACAGTACTTTTTAATGAATTTTGTTGAAAATAAATCAAATATTAGTTCAAACCTAAACATTCTAAAGTAAAACATTTATTAACCACGAAAGTAATTTCCTAAAAATTATATTTTAATTTATATTGTTGTAAAATCAGAAAAAGACATGGTAAGATTGTTTACATAATAGGATCATGTCTGTTTGGTCTAATGGTTGACTGGTAGAGAATGCCTGATGGCGTTAAGTCCACCATTTGTACATAATTTTTGTTAAATTTTGTGCAATAAAGTTTTAAATAAATAAATAAATAATTATGGATAAATGGACTTTAGTTAGATAAGTTACGATTATATATTTTTGTCGGATATCTATTTAATGTACTTCTTAATACTCTTGTTGTTTAAAATAATACAACACATTACAATTCCTCAAATTCAAATCAAATAATCTTGTTCATTACAGGGACATTAACCAACAGAAATTTGCAATCAGAGCGAGATTCCATTAGCTAATGTACAATCAACAGCATATCAACTTACAAAAATTCATTGCGATCTGGGCCCTATTACCGTTGCATAGAGCACCATGTAGGTTACCTTGTCATGCAGTCGACTGTACAATCGATTTCGCCGATCATATTACGCGTAAATCTGCAAAGCGCTTGAAATTGTCACAATATTCGGCTAATTAAATAGTTCACATTATGTATTAATTTTTAGTTGATTCAAATTACAGTAAATTTTGGGTAAACTCAGTATCCTTTGTTTATATACCTCATTTGAATAATAAGAAACTAATTAAAATCTAGATAATCATTAATTATTTTGATATATTTATTGGTGACTAGCTTTCGCCCGCGGCGTCGCCCGCGTGAATTTCCCACGGGAACAGTGCTTTTTCACGGGATAAAAAGTACCCTATGTCCTTCTCCGCACTTCCAGCTATGTGTATGCGAAATTTCAGGAAGATTGGTTCAGTAGATAAAGCGTGAAGAGGTAACAAACAAACCAACAAACAAACTCACTTTCGCATTTATAATATTAGTTAGGATTATGATAAATTAATTCAAATTTGTAAAAATGAAACAATTTTTTTCCCAAATAAAAAATTGCTTAATATTTTTTTAGCTACGGGGCAAGGCTCGTATTTTGGTGAAGACTTAGAATTGATACGAAACGCAAACAAAGGTTGTTGGATCCAATTTTTTCCACTCGAAAATACATTACTTTGGTCAACATTGACCCTCTTGATTGATTATATCAACAGAACAGCTTACTGGGATAAATAAGTTTTTTAAAACGTTTTTTTGGAAATACAAGGTTTGTAAAATAAATTCTACTAGGCTAAACAACTTCTGTGCACGTCAATAGCCAACAACACGTACGGGGAGCGAAAAGCCCGCTATCTCCTCCCGCGGTTAATTAACGCACTACCCACTTCGTTAAAAAGTGTCATAACGCCAAGCAATATTAAAAGGAAACTTAAGGCGCTACCCAAGGCTAATCAGAGGGGGTACGTAAGCTCCGCCTTAAAGCAGACACTATAAGGTTACTTTTCGAATTTTCTATAATTCGTGTTTTTGCTAGCGAGTTTTCGTCAGGCTCTTAGGGTAATTATTTTAGCGGTTTTCTTTTAATTATGATAAAACACTACATATATTTTAAAAAATAAGCCACTATCGTTTTAAATAATTGTATTCTTTATTTAATTCTTAAAAAAAAATCTATTGTTATTGCTTAAATTACGGTGATTTTCGTTTACGGTGAAAAAAAACCAGTATTGTCATGCTCTTAGGGTAATTATTTTAGCGGTTTACTTTTAATTATGATAAAACACTACATATATTTTAAAAAATAAGCCACTATCGTTTTAAATAATTGTATTTTTTATTTAATTCTTTAAAAAGAAATCTATTGTTATCGCTTAAATTACGGTGATTTTCGTTTACGGTGAAAAAAAACCAGGATTATATATTATTTTTTTATCTAGTCTTATTAATTTTATTTGTGATTTAATTTGATTTTATACAATGGTATAAAGGGCGGACTTAACGCTAATTGCTTTCTCTATCAGTCAACCTTCAGGATAAACAGAAATAAGTATGGCATGGGTGTATAAAGTGACTAAGTAAGAATAAATACATAATATAAAAGCAAATAAACATACATATAATCTATTTTGGTTCCTTTTATCATTCCTTCTTTAATTTTTAATAAAAAGTCATCGTGATTAAATGAACAATAAGTATTTTAATCACATTTTAATATATTTTTTTGTAAATATATTTTTCTTTATTTATTTTATAGACACACTTTTTATACAATTTTATTATGTGTATAAATTTTACTACAAGCCAATTCGCGTCCAATGCTCCTCATATCCGAAATAGTATCGAATAGTAAACTTCAACTGCTGGTCCGTAGTGACTATTCGAGAACTATTCTGTTCCAGCCGTCATCCGCGCTGTTGCATATTGAACCTTATGTTACTGCGGAATCGGTTCAGAATTAATTTGTATTGACTAGATGAAACTGTCGCAGACGCGTACAGCGACCGCAAGGCTAATACTCGCCTCACATAACGACCGGCAAAGTGCCAAATGTGTCGAAACCAAGCAACTTAATTACCATAAACTTTAAGGAGAGGTCCAACCTGAGCTGCAAAAAACAAAATTCATATGCGCTTAACCGCGCCGTGTGCGCGTTGCAATAACAATTTTCGGTGCCTTTATGAATTAATTAAGCCGAAAATATGTATTTTTATTAAAAAGTACACGATTGAAACCTTAATAAATATCATAATCTATATCCTGTATTATTTTTCCACTTCGTAATTAAACTCTAATTAGGAAAATTTCTTCATGAAAAATTACAATTTTTTCGAATGTGTGCTACGACATGGCCTTAACTCGTGTGTCTAATTTGCGTTTGTAAGCAAGGAGTAGATAAATTAAAAAACCGGCCAAGTGCGTGTCGGACCACGCATAAAGTAGGGTTCCGTAGTCATTTTTGGCACCGCGCTGTTTTGCATTTCTTGCAAGAAGAAAGTATATATTTTTATTTTATTTATAATTTCAAAAGTATTCATCACAGGATACCCGAAACAATTTAAATAAGAGTTTCCACGCCTGTTTCTTTACGTGAGTGATTTGAAGTTTATAGGTCCAAGACTTTAAAAATTACAGGGACACCGTGTAAACGACTTTGGCGGGCTATATCTCGCAAATGGTAAATGATAAAAAAGGGTTGTATGGAAACCCTACTTTATTTTCATAGTCCTTTTCAACGGTATCCCACACAGGGGGTGCATTCAAAAAAATAATTCACCCCCCCTTTACATGTATGGGGAGGTACCCTTAAAAAGGGGTAATTTTAATTTTTTGTATTTTTAAAAATAAGATCTATATGTGAAGTATCCTCGAACCAAGTTACATGCAAATCAGTCCATAAACGTAGAAGATATTCTGCTGTGACAGACTAGGACGGACGGACTGAACGATCTTATAAGGTTTCCTTGTCGGACTACGGAACCCTAAAAAATAGAGTGTGCCTTAAACTTGGTGTCAGTCTCTTAGGCAAGGTCCGAAACAAGCACATCAGAGGGAGTTTCAGAGTCACGCCTATCGAAGATAAGCTATCTGAAACGCGTCTACGCTGGTATGGGCACCTGATGAGAAGGCCAGAACATCACATGCCCAGAAAAGTCCTCAATATAGCCGCTAGTAGAAGAAAACCAGGTCGACCCCTTCAAACCTGGATGTCCGTCATAAACAATGACCTAAAAAAAGCTCGAGCCGACACAGCGACGACCCGAAACCGCACCGATTGAAGGATGCTTTGATGAATTCTCCGTTGATGGCCTGTCCCGATTTTTCGAAGCCATTCATCCTTCAGTGCGATGCTAGTCAGGTTGGTCTAGGGTCGGTCTTGGCCCAAGAGTTTGATGGAGTTGAACATCCGATTGCCTATTATTCTCGTGTATTTTCTAAGGCTGAACGCGGATACGTGACGACTGAGCACGAGTTACTTTCTGCCACCTGGCGGAGGATTACGAGGAGAGCAGACTCCAAATGAAACAGGAGAAGGCTAGGCTAAGAGAGAGAGAGAGGTCAAACCAAATATCGTGCGCTTCTGGTCACACACTTTCGTTTCATCTTTATCACTAAAAATGTAAAAAATATTACATGTGAAAAATACTTCCATATACGAACAATCTCTACATATAATTAAACTGTATCTGGTATTTTGTCTGTATATAGGAGACATTTAAAAATATGTATGAGGGGTCTATGTAAAAGACAACATTTTCAAAATTTTGTTTCTGTCTTTCTATATTTACAGTTTTATTGTTGAAGATATAACTTAAATACTTTGCTTAAGTTCCATCTAGGTACGCCGTTGCTTAGTAATAGTAATAACATGCGCCGTTGCTAAGTAATAGTAATAGCCGCAGGTAAAAGCTAGTAAATAAGTACATATAAATGTGTGTATGGCATCCATGGTGCAAATGCAGAATTAAACTCGATTCCATTCATGGAAAAGAAACTGAAAAAAAATATTTCAGAATTCTGTTAAATAAGTGTAATGAGGCGGTTGCTGGGGAGTCGAACCCCGACCACTGTCTTCAACATAAAATCCCTGTTACCAGAAGGTATGACAGGGTTTGATTGAGCCTGATTTGAGTTTGATTGAAACCTATGGATCAAGGTATCTTTATGAACTCGTTGTGGTAACATATGAGTTTATTTATTACTCTAACGCGAGTGTAAACAAATACGACTGCTTTGAGAGATTCCCGGTAATGTATAATGTTAGAACCCGATATTAGTGATTATATTTTGATGTTCGTTTTCAAAATAAATAAACGTCATTATTTATAATGAGTTTGTTGGTTTGCATTATTAGCATTTCGTGTTGTAGCAATAACAATATGAATCATAAAAGATATGTAACGTGAAAATTTGAAAAAAAAACATATATTATTATTCCAAAATTAATACCAATCCTTCCTAAATTTCTACTAGCTCTGGGACTTGTTTAAGATGCAGCTTGTGTGCGCCCCGTAAGGGAAAAAGACGTGGTACTGCACTGTATGTATTGTTGATTTATACGGTTTCATGGATGTTAGCGAAATAATCATACAGTTAGAGAGTAAGTATATCTGAAATAACATTAGGATTAATTTCGATATATAAAACTTCCACGAATATACATATACATATACATACATAAATAGAATCACGTCTATATCCCTTACGGGATAGACAGAGTCAAGAGTCATGAGACTCGAAGGCCACGCTTAGCTGAATAGTGGGCTCTCTGATGGAATGGAGATTCAGGTATAGTGACAGGTTGCTAGCTAATCGCCTATGAGTGGAGGAATCTCCAGTTAATATAAAATATACAACATATAATAAACAAATATACATACATCTATTTCTATTCTCTCCTACCTCTCCAATGATCCAGTCTATATTCATTATTCCCGCTGGCATGCAACGATTACATGTTTATAGAATTTCCATCCTGTGCAGTTTATAATAAGCGCCAAATTACATGGAGTCTATTTTTATAAAGTAATACAGTGAACCTCATGACCACCGCGACACAACACTTCCATTGTATTCCAGCCTGAATTTAGGGACGTAGTGAGATCAGCTTAAACTGGAAATGTTTCAGTTGACTTGTGGTTAACTGTACCTGTAGTAATACGGAGCTATTTAGACGATTCGCCTCGGCTCTCAAAGGCGAGGTCAGCGTGGTTGCTGAAACACTAAATAAACTATGAAATACGTTTTCTATAATGTTTGGCATGCTTAGATACTGAATCAATTTTTCTTCATACATTAATTTTAACAAATATTATAAGGGCTATTTTACTCGTGGATACGTTATTAAGAGCCACTGATGGTAATTTTTAAATGTGTTAAGCCCACAGTAATACCTATACGTATTTCGAAGTTATTCTTATTTTGGCTATTTTTTATTCTGTCTATCGCATATCGGTTAAAAACCTCTCACATGCCAAACTTCAGCTACCAAATTTAGTTCAACGTAACAAACGTCTAAACTTTAATATATATGTAGGTAGGATTTACGTGGGTGACGCAAACGCACCATTCGTCAAAACATGTACACGCGTCAGACGCGCGACGTCATGTCACTGCGATATTATCACGAATACTTAAATACTCAGCTTAAATAATATATGTGTTGTAAACCTTTTTAATGTAGAGTTCTAGTGGTGTTGAGGTTTTCTGAGTTAATAATAATAACTTTGTTATAAAACTAATGTTATCTCAAATATCGTTACACTGTTATTTAGAAAGCCACAAATCCATTGACCGCAAACCTCATGAAACTGAACAACTATTGCGGTTTTCCTCCGCGAATCTAACAAAAGATCTGAATGAATCTGGATGAATTTTCATGACGAATATCATGCCAAATCGAACCAGCGCACCGTCTGCTCATATACTAAAAGAGAGTCGGACCAAATAACATGCACAGTTACTTTTTTACAAAATCGTATGAGCATTGTCACCGTTAATTTGACGAATTATGCTGCCTTAAAAAATCAAGAAACAAACGTAAAATAATCTAGATAGTTTTAAGCACGTTGTAAAGTAAGGTGACCAAATATAATGATGTTGATGCTGTTTCAACACTCTTGCCAAGTCACCTCAAGACAGGATAATCGTCAAATTAACGGACATTTCATGAAATAATGAAAATCTTTCAAATTAATAATATGATCGTTCAATTATATAATGTGATCTTGTCTAACGATCTCAAATATCTTTACGGTCCCATGATTTAGAATCCATAGACCGCAAACCCACGTTACCCCACAACTGTTGCGGTTTCCCCCGTATCCCACAAAAGACAGCCGAGATCGGTACTCGTGCGTTGTAAACATTCGCTAACAATGCCCAGATGATGGACACGAAAATAGAACGTAAAGTAAACAATCGGACAAAGCGATGCGGAGTCGACGCGGTGGGAATTGTGAGATTAACCAATGCTGAGCGCTTTTGATATCCTACAGGGATGCGGAATCGGTGGACGCGTATTTTTTGCTCGACTGCCCATGATGCGATTTTCGATCTTTTGTAAGTTACCATGGAAACATTAATGTGAGCCGCAAGCAAATGATAGGCCATATGAAACGGTAAATAAGGTGATATTCAACATATTCTCAGTATGTTCACGTGCAAATCTGCTAAAATTTGTCAAAATAAAAAAAGCTTATTTAAGCTTAAGTGATATTTACATCATAGGTTTAGCAGTTTAGCACCCCTGATCAAAGCGTCATACGAACACGTGCACAAAAGGCCTCCACACAATGCAAAAACTATTCTCATTTCTATCACGCCACCGTAAAGCCTATTATATTCAAATATAGTTATGGCTTTTCTCAAATTAAAATCAAAGATCGAAGGCAAAATCAGAAAAAAAATTGACGGAAATATAAGTCTTTAAAGTTTATTCATTTAATTTAAATGAATTTACTGCGGCTTTAAATCAAGCGATTGGATGATCGAGCTTTGCTCGACTTTTACGAAACCCGAATCGAGACCTAGCTAAATCGTTTCGCACCCGTAAACTCTATATAACAAAATTCATATTAGCCCCAATTTTTTTAACCAAAATAAAAACACTTTTCATGAAATAATTTTGTTACATACGATATAAAAATTGGCACAATAAAACGGTCACACATGGTAACGGTCAACTGGACCCAACTAAGCTGAGGGTATACTAAGTTCTGTTTATATGTTTTTATTCATAATTTCTTTTTTCAAACGCAATTTTTAAATAAAAAATTGCTTATAGAACACAGTTATATTGCTCATATAACACATTTGGCAATATCTGGTGCTCATATAACACTCTCGATTAAATCACCTTGTAAACAAAAAAAAGAACGAACAACGAACTGTCGGGGCTGGCATTTTAGAAATATATTTAATTTTAGTTTTATTTATTTTTTGTATTTAGGTTGTTGAAATAAAGTCATTCAAAAAAAAAACAACAAAAAAAAAACTAGTTCAAAATACCATAGACAGACATACAGAATTACAGATACACAGACACGTCAAACTTACAAAACCCCCGTTTTTGGGTTGGGGGTTAAAAACTTATAACACCCCTCTTTTTGGGTAGGGGTTAATAAAATAACCTCTGATGTGCCCACCACCGGCTAGCATTTGCGGGCTATTTCACACTGCGGTGGTCGTTCCATCAAAATACTGTGCATAACACATGAGCAACTCCGGCAACTTCCTGGCGCCGATGTGGGGTTAGCCTAATAAAATGTAGGTTACAAAGTTGACAATGTTGCGACTAATATACGTGGACCATGGAAGTAATAAGTACCTAAAGTACTTACTACTTCCATGACGTGGACCCAGTACATGACATGACCTATGTCATGATATATTCATGATCATGAAGCTATATACTAAATTAAATTAGCTTTTGCCCTAGGTTTCGCTCGCGTGAATTTTATTTTTCATCTGTTTCGCTAGATATTGCTCTTTTCGGTAGCAATATTTGCGAAATATAAAAATAAGGAATTGTGTAATCACCATAATCATCTTCGGTTATGTGATGTGAAAAAGTTATACTTAAACTGTACTACAATACTTTGAAATATTATGTAATCTGTACCTGTAATCTGATATTCATAATAGGTATATATTTGGATTCAAACCTCTATTATACCGAGTATTTTTTTTGTAATGATACTCCTATCTCCCGTTCATATGAAAAGCTATCACTACGGGTTGGGTAATTTGGAATATATAATAGATAGGTATACTTACAAAGTTTTTAACGTTTTGTGTTTTGTTTTTTTTTGTCTAGGTACAATATTAACTGATGATACTGAACTGAATAAAGGAAATTCCTTTCAATTCATCATGATATCCAAAAACCTGATTTAGGATCAGCGTAAAGTATATTGTTTGGTTTTAACTCCTAATCCTAACTTAATGCGAAAGTGAGTTTGTTTGTTGGTTTGTTTGTTTGTTACCTCTTCACGCTTTATCTACTATACCAATCTTTCTGAAATTTCGCATACACATAGCTGGAAGTACGGAGAAGGACATAGGGTACCTTTCATCCCGGGAAAAAGCACTGTTCCCGTGGGAAATTCACGCGGGCAAAGCCGCGGGCAAAGGCTATGTTAATTAATAATATTCAGTGAATTCATTTTTATAATAGTATATTTTAACATAACACCTTACCCCATCCATTAAAAAGGCTTTTAGCTGGATAGAACAGATCCTATAAGTATCACTTATAGGATTACTTGGTCCCACAAAAAAGAAAGGAAAGAAAGCAGGCGACTACTATTTCGTTTTTAGGTGTGAAATGCAAAAACTAGATTGACTTCCCATTTACCACATAGTACTTATGTAGTGTAGTAGAATCACATCAATATATTGCCAAAAAATATAAAGCTAGCTTTTGCTCGCGGCTTCGCCCGCGTGAATTTCCCACGGAAACTGTGCTTTTTCTCGGGATGAAAGGTATTCTATGTCCTTCTCCGTACTTCCAGCTATGTGTATGCGAAATTTCAGGAAGATTGGTTCAGTAGATAAAGCGTGAAGAGGTAACAAACAAAGAAACAAAGAAACCAACAAACAAACAAACTAACTCACTTTCGCATTTATAATATTAGTTAGGATATAGGAAGTCAAAGTCAATTTTTTTTTTTGAAACTTGGCCTTCAAAGGAGGCTCTTTTTCACGTCGAAAACTAATTATTTATCATAATATATTATGTCTCAAAGCTACAAACTAAAACTAAATGCCGAAAGTAACTCATGAAACAGTCTTGGTCGCCTAACATGCCAGAGGGGCTAGTTATTAACTCTATACATACACTAGATTGTGTACAGTCAAAAATAAAATAAAATATAAGAAACAAATATGAATATAATAAAACATGTTATGTTTGTGATCGAGTAACCACAATGAAATAGTTAAGAACAAAAAATAAAAATAAAAGTCGAATCAGAATCGAGCAGACCAGTTCCCCCTGGCAACACCCGTTCACGAGTTGACGCGAGGGTCAGCCATCGCAAAGGTCAGAGATGGTCTGATGATTTAAAGGGATTCGATAAGAACTCGAAGGAAAAGGCGTAGGACAGAGATGAGTGGAGAGAATTAGGGCAGGCGTTTGCCCAGCAGTGGGGCAATAGCTAGAAAAAAAATAGCGTCCTTCCTACGGGTGAAAGTACTCATTAAGCTGTTCTATACTATTTTACAATACCTACTCGCCCCAAATGTAGAACACAATTTTTTTAGATATAAGAATCGGTCCCATACAAAAAGTTGCTCATATTCATGAGCAATATTCATGAGTTTCCATTAGAAATGATGCCTATGATTTAGTAATTTTAGTTTTACTTAGTATTCTTTATGGGAACTAAGATTGGACGTACTTTTTCTTTCTACCGCATTACATTAACATTAAAATACATTATCCGTATCTCTGGAGCGACCCTCAAAAGGACAGCATCATTATCAATTAGAAGTCGTAACCCGAAAGAGGGTTTTATTTTTGCCGCCGCAAAATAAAAGGTGTTATTCGCCATTTTGGGAGATGAAATTATATAAACAAGGTTTAAATTCGCAAACAGTTCATTATCCCTTTTATTTTCTGTGTTTAAAATTTATAATTTTCAAATTAATAAACATCTCTGATTGTTTGGTGTTTTTAATTAGTATTTCTCATACTAGTTAACAATAATTAAAGGTACGTTATTTTACGTGTGGTAAATTTTGATCTGCCTATCCATTTGGTTAACTGAACGGCTACCATCTACCGATTCAAAGAAGGCTCTTTTTCACGTCGATAACTAATTATTTAATCATAATATATTATGTCTCAAAGCTAGTAGTTTGTAGCTTTGAGACATAATATATTATGATTAAATAATTAGTTATCGACGTGAAAAAGAGCCTTCTTTGAAGGCCAAGTTTCAATAAAAAACTTTGACTTTGATAATAGATTGGACCAAAACGACTATATTATGAAGAGGTGCCTGACTTTCTTTGCAAAATAGATACATTCATTAATATAGAGTAAGATTCTGTGATAAGTAATCGCTGCTGGTGTCAGTTGTTTGCATTATTAATTTTAGTATTTCTACAAAACATCTTGTATTTACCACCACATCATTTGATTCAGATATACATAGGATAAATTCCCTTCGAACTGTACGTTCCACTACATGGTTCCACCGGTTGGTCTAATTGGATTTCAAAGTACTCCTAAATATGGGCGGGTCCAATATGATTCTCAAGTACTCGTGTTCCTACTGCCACTTTTTTTCCACCAAATAAGACCCACCTTTATTTAAGGTGGGTCTTATTTGGTGGAAAAAAATAACAAACAAAGCTCTTTGAAACGGACTATTTATTTATTAACATAGCTTACAGGTACGGTCGATGTTTATAGAATTGGGTCACATCTTAACAGCAGGTTTCAGGCCAAAGCACCTTGTCAAGCATTCTGAAACCGAATGTGGCTGTAAATCGGTCAGATAACTTGAGATACCCACAAACATTGCTATTTGTACGAATAGGTCAGGTACTTATAAACATTTTATGATCTTATTTCTTTTTTACCGATTTTGTCCAATTTGTTACATGACTTTAAGTAACCTTAAACTTGGCTATCAAAACTGTACCAAATAGCAGGAAGCGTAATCAATACTCCTGTCATCCTGTGTAAATGGAATACTTTAATGCATTTTCAGTATGTAGGTATTTCGCATCTTCACCCCTCTCTTATCAAACACCCTTCAGTGTCCTATCAAAAAAACGTTAAAAAATAAAATACATACAATACCATTGTAAAATAAATAAATAAAGAGTGGACAAAAAAAAGAGAAAAATTTTGAATTTTTTTCTAAATTTGAAGAAACTTAAATCGATTTAAGAATGAAGAAAGTGATGAGTGTAGAGGAAGCAAGAGAGATCTGTAAATATCGTAGCAAGTGGGAATTGCTAGTCTCTGCCTACCCCCACGGAAAAAAGGAGTGATAATATTTATGTATGTATGTATTAAATCGTTTTACTAAAACGTGTTTCTTTTCATGATCTTTAAAGTCAGGAGTCAGGACCCAAGAAGTTTCTTGGGATACGTGCAGAAAACAGAAAATATATTTCTTCGCAAGAAAACGAGGGATAATTTTATTAATATCTGACCATTTCACCAGGTCAAAATAATGGCACCGTAATAAAATAGATAGTTACAAGAAATTAACCCCCATAAAGGCCCTATGCTCGTCCATGGGAAAAAATAATAACTTCCGTATGCGGCCACCGACAAACTACGACCATCCATCTTGATCCTTTAGCTCCTCCCTATTTGGACCGCGCGCATTAATCGTTGAAAGGATACTTTGGGAGATTTATAGCTATTGACAGTCCTAGTTGTGGCAGCTGAGTAGTTGCCATTGGAACCACACATTGCCCAGGGATTGCAAATTAATGAGCGGTAAAATGACAAATCTATTTCAACATTTCAAAATGAGACTTAAGTTATGAGAATTAATGTAAAACTAAGTATATTAGCTACAGGGTCATCCCTGTAGCTTATATACTTAGGCATTTTTTGATGTAACAGCTTCACGTAAAAACTATACTACGGACATAATTCAACAGAATTTATTTTGTAGTCGTATAGAGTAAAAACTAGATCAGGTCATGTTCCTTTTTTATTTCTAAATTTCAATGGAAACAGATCCCAGGGGTGCATCAAGTAAATAATGGAAAAAACTAGTAACGAATTTCACCAATCCAACCACGCTCTATTTCAGCCAGTACACACAACAGCATATCAAACAATTCAAAAGCTTTTATTACAGCACACAACATGGATGCCCATTCGCTGGTGCCTGTACCACCACCGCAGTTTGATGCCCGGCTACCCGTTAATAAATGACAGCTCAATCGGCAGTTGCATGCACTCTAGTTGCTTTGATACCCAACTCGATGCCAGCTCCAATATGGTCTGCTTTGAACCAGCGTTTGATCTGGCTACGTAGTGGTTAACGTTAAATTCCAATCAAATATTTACTTCTTTGATTTTTTGATAAACCATCTTTTATTTGTGAATCTGGTAAACTCACGTATCTTATGATACTTTATAGCCTTGAATTATAATATTTCAAGGATATTCACGTCATTCTATCGCTCCATTGCGACGCGAAAGGAAGAAAATAAAAACACACTTATAACAAAAATATCCTCATAAAACATATATAAGCAATGCGAAAGTGAGTTTGTTCGTTTTTTTGTTTGTTTGTTACCTCTTCAAGTTTTATCTGCTGAGCCAATCGTCCAGAAATTTCGCATAAACATAGTTAGAAGTAGTGAGAAGGACATAGGGTACTTTTTATCCCGAAATTCCAACGGGAGCAAAGCCCCCTACACAGCTAGTATAATTTACTAGGTTGCGTAACTTATAAATATTGCCTAAGAGTTGAAATAAAAGCTGTGTTTGCAGGAGCCAGGAAATTTTCGCGTCCACAAACTTTGAGTTTGTAATAGTTCCGTTCCGTTGAAACTCTGCCGTTAAGCTATGAAAATAAACCCAACTTAAGTGGTGTATTAACTTGTAGCTTTCCTGAAACAATCCTATTAATAAACTAAACGCAAAAGTTGGGTTGGATGTTGGAATGGATCATTGTTGCTCTTCCACGCAAATTCTACTGAACGGATTTTGAATTTGGAGTCGGTTGGAGCATAACCTATATTATATATCCTCTCAATCTATCGCCTATTGACTGGAAGAGATCCCTTCATGGGATAAGTCCGCCGTTGTATATTTACCTTTTTATTTATGTTACTTCTAACTATGTATCCTTAGTACAATAAAGATATTACAAACAAACCTACTTTAATTTTAATTGTGCTACTTTCTTCCGCGAATTTTTGGAGTTCCTTCTTATTAAAAATGTATCTTCTTGCTATAGATTTTCCGATAGGGATCAAAGAGAGCGTGATAAGATATTTTAATAAGATCCACAGTTTATTTAAAAATTCGACAATGCATTTTTAATGTCGCCTGTACGGCAATATTCTATCTGGATCCTGCCTGCTTGAAACTAAACATACAAATTATTTTTATTAACTCGATTTAGTGAGACAAGATACACCTACAGCAGCAGAAATTATAGCGCTAACTAAACGAAAGTTTCTTCTCAAAACCCAATACAAATTCGCCTTCTGTTATCCAAATAACAAATATGCAAAGGCATGAAAATTCCGGCTCAAGGAATTTCCTTCTCATACCACAGATATAGCATGGAGTAGAGTATCGTTATATAGACACTAGAAGCGCTCTGGGCGTCTGGAATTGGCAGACGGGCAAAAATAACGCTAACCTATTGTGCCGTTCGATACATCGGCATGCAGGCAGGGCTGCCAACGGAACGGTGAACCGCTTGTAAATATTTTTATGTGTCCGGTTGGTATCCCAATCTTGGGTTTGGTATTAATACATTTGCGTAGATGCAGCTGGTTGATGTTTGTTGCGTTTTGGGATATTACAACTCCACATGTAGGTATAGTTTCATCAAAATAATCGCTGTGTATAATCTCTTAGATTTACAGTTGAAGTAAAACCAATTTTGAAAATGGCATGATGCGTCGTGCCACGATGCTTATTAGTTTTACATTTGTGTACAATTTTTTTTAAACTATGTAACTCTCTGGCGTCTCTTTCCACGAAATCACTCCTGCGCATTACAGAAATCGAGAGGCAAGATGTTATCAATAAAGAGACACGCGACAACCCCGATGTTACGCTTTGATCTGTGTTTGCCCCACAGTCGAGTTGGTCATTCATGAGATGCCATTTGGGCCGCAGCGAATGGGTATGGCTAAGTGCTTGACGCCGCATGCAGTATTTTATATATGCGTGGAAATTAGTTGTAATGCAATAGTGTGGTAGAGATAAAACTTTTTTCAAAAAAAAAAATGAACCGACTTCCATCATAAAACTTAAAAACATGAAATAAAAATAAACAAACAATAAAGAAAAATGTATTAGCATGCTACCTACTGAATGAGGTGAAGTCGGTGCCAAGTGCAGGACTATGTAATTGTTTAGCTAGGCATTTTGTATACATCTTCTTCTTCTTCTCTCAGCCGAAAGACGTCCACTGTTGGACAAAGGCCTCCCCCAAGGATTTCATCCATGGAGGGTTTTGCCGTAATCGCCACGCTTGGCAGGCGGGTTGGCGATCGCAGTGTGATGGCATAGTACGCGGAAAGATGCTGCTGCCCATCCTCCGGTGTTTTAAATCCCTTAGTCGCCTCTTACGACACCCACGGGAAGAGATGGGTTGGTGCTATTCTAGGGCCACACCACAGGCCACATTTTGTATACATACATGATTCTAATGTTAATTTAGATTATTTAATTCAATTTGGCACCGACTTCACCTCATTCAGTAGGTAGCATGCTAATACATTTTTCTTTATTGTTTGTTTATTTTTATTTCATGTTTTTAAGTTTTATGATGGAAGTCGGTTCATTTTTTTTTTGAAAAAAGTTTTATTTTATCATTTTTTGTGCTTCTACACCTATTTTCTTTAATAAAAACTTAAACTTTTCTTTCACTGCTAGCCGAAAATAAAGAATTAAGAATTCGAAACTTTTTATGTCAGTTTGATTTGAAATGTCAGAACATGTCAAATTGTCTATTATTTTTGGCACATAAATAGACCGTGAGCCCGCGACGACCAAACCTTCCTTATTTTAAAAATGCTGAATGTTTTTCTGCGTGGTATATATGGGTAAAAATATTAGCGACTAGGAATGAAGTTTGGCTCTTGTTGCTTATGCAGGTAATATGGATAGCAAGGATGATTTTTATAGGTATAACAAGCTAATTATTTAAAAATAAAAAACACGACTGACATCTTACATAGCCTATGTCATTCGGGCTAATGCAAGGAATCTAACAATACCTCTCACATCAAAATCTGTTAAGCCGTTCAGGACTTATGGTGGAATAAAGAAATTACATACATACATACATGAACCCTGAAAACATAACACTCCTTTTTTGGTCAGTCGTGTAAAAAGCACCCTTGGGGCCTTCCAAAGTAAAATTAAATTCAGCATTTGTAATAAAACAAATATAACTATAATTTAGCAAAGCTACAATGTCTAGCAGGGGTTTATATCTGCACCAATTGCCTGGCAATGGATGGCGTGATTTCTTATATTATTAGGAATAAAATCTTAAAAAAAATTACTATAAGGAAATTGAGTTACCACTTTAAATGTTATTGCTACAAAAAATCTGCCTAAGTAATCATGATCCAACTTTTATAGTCGCTAATCGCTATTTCTATGTTGGGAACATAGGTACATAGAAAATCTTTAGTTTTAATAAAGTAAGTAAGGGCATGCTATCGCGGGCTTTTGCTCTATAATGCAATGTTGGTATTTTTATATTTTGTTAGGTATCTTTAAAATTACCGAACAGATTTTGACGTGGTTAAAATGGGACCAACTTGGGTATATACCATTACGAATAAAAAAACAATTTCGGAAATCAGTCCACTGTAGGCGGAGAAATCGGCGAACATACATAAAAAAAAACATACATACATCGAAACATATAACCTCCTCCTTTTTTGGGAAGTCGGTTGAAAATAGCTGGAGAAGTTTTTTTAGTACTTAATTCAGTTTGTGGTTGTAGGATTACTATAAACTTATTACTATAGATATCCTACACTTGGACTTTTACGAATACTTTAACATTTTTTTTCGAGAAGACCAGTTATATTAAATTTCACACTGTTACCGATTTTTTAAATTCCGAGACATTACTCCCAAAGTTATTTGTCTTTTGAACATCAGATATATTGATAAGATTAAAATTACGATTAAAAATATATATTTTTTTTTAATTTGGGTAAAATTATTGCCAAAGAAAATAATAATGTCATGATTAGACCATTCCTATAGGTATGTTTAATTGTTAACTAGTACCCGATAAGCGATGTTTATAAATAAGTTAAGTGTAGTTATTAAGACTTTTACGCGGTGAAATATAAGTACCACATGAGCGTAGAGTACTTATCTAAGATACCCTAACTTCAGTTCTGCACTACAAGCACACATTAATTGGTTTCCTTCCAAATTCCCTTGAATCGACCACATGACCAAGTGCCATCTACGTTGAAAGCTATTGACTCGGTCCATAGAGGAATTTAATACCGTCCTGTTGATTTTGCCCAAGCTTCGAATACCCATGAATATTATATATTATACTCACCATATAAGTCACAATGCCTTTAGGTATGATAATTAAGGTCAGACTTTGGAATGCACTCCCCGAAGATATTAGAAGAGCTCCGTGTCGCGCCAGTTTTAAGAGACAAGTGTACAACTTCTATCTATGAGTTTCGCTGCTTATATTATTTGTATGTATTGTAAATATATATATTATTTATATATATTTATTTACCTCTATATTAATATTTATTGTGGTATTTGTATTTATGTATTTAATTATATGTGATATTATTATTTACTTAAGTATATGTACTTAGTAATAATACCTTTATTATACATACACCCACCTAAAATTTTCTGCATAACCCAAAGGTTGGCTGGTAGATAATGCTTTAGCATTAAGCCCTCCTATTGTATGTTTACTTTGTATTTTTGTACAATAAAGGTTAAATAAATAAAAAAAAAAAAAAATCTTAAAAGCAACAGGTCTCTAGCCCATTAAAAATTAAGTTAGAAAATTTGGTGCTATATACCCTGACGAATACGAAGAAAGTTCATAGGTTTATTATCATTCCTATAATAGACGTTATCGGCAGCTAGAAAACGAATTTTCTGTAATTCCTACAAAAATGCAGCCCTCTGCAGATACTCTGCAATCAGCAATAAATCTAAGGAAAAGAAAGTAAATATTTTCAAAATATAAATGTTAATTAGAAAATAAAATGAAATAAGTTAAAAAAGAGGTCAAAAAACGACAAGAAAATCTTTGATTTTTCATTATCTTCATAAACAATACTAATAAAATCTGGCCCTTATCTTCAAAGGGTCGCTAGGTCGTTATTGCTTTGTGACGCTATTAATTCTTCTTTCAGAATTACCGACCCTCCAAAAATTATTTCTCAGAACTCAAACGAAAGATTTCAGCGCTTAATTGGCAGAGATGCCATTGTTTTGTCGTCTCAAAATACCTCTAAAATAACACTTAGCAAATTGAATTTTTATGAAATTAAATCGTCGTCGTCGGGGATACCAAATTTTTGGATGGAAGACGAAACGAAAAGACAAACAATCTTGTAATGAGTCTTTAATTTATTATGAACGAGGCTCTGATCTCGTAGGAATTTTGGAATATTAAGTACCCTATATGCTATTCCCAGTATTTTTCTATCCGTGTAACAAATTTCATCGAAATCCGTTAAGTAGATTTTGAGTAACAATCATCCAAACTCACATACTCCCAAACTCACAACCTAAGGCCGCGTTTCCATGGAAGCTAAGCTGCCCGGAGTTCATATTCTCTCGTCTATTATATTTCTCAGTTGTCTACAAGTTATTTAATGTACATTTTAATAGAGCATTTTGCTATCAATTATTTAGTGCTCTAACTTTTAAGATTAACTAATTACAACCCAAATTAATTAACAATATAATATTTACAAAAACTTTATACCAGTTTCTTCTCAAAACCTCATAAATATAAAGGTTAATCAATTAATTTAAATCCTATTATCTGCGTGACCTTATCTTCGTAAAGTTTAGTAATAGATTAGAGTTTTTACTTAACAACTTCGCTAATCCACTTAGCGAAACTTACCAAGCTGTCTCACTGAATTTTCAAAGAATTCTCTTATCAACTTGCGAGTAGTTCTAGCATTTCACTAGTTCAAATGGTCCGTTTTTCTACGTATTCTCGAACGACAGACCAATGATTAATATTAGTACGTTGCCTCGGTACCGTTTGATTTATTGCTTAGTCGTTAAACCGCCTTCCAATAGACTTGTTAGTATGTCATTCCATTGATGTATATTAATCACTTCTAGGTCTAGTTAGAATTCTAAATTTTATAGAAGCAATGGGTGCTCCCCTCTCATGGAATATTCATGATTAAAATTAGCTATGTGTTTTTTTAGATTCCACTATCCGTTTACTGAATTTCATCAAAATTGCCCAGTAGTTGAGGCGTGATTTTCATTAATTCGTTTGTATTAAAATATAAAAAGGATTTTTACGATGTACCTAATTAAATAATGATTTTAATAAAAATTAGACTTTTTAATTTCACATTTCTTAAATAAGAAAGAACAAATATGATAAAAGTAATTGATAAAAAATTCTGGCTTACACCCAAAGTATTTGATAGTAATTTTATATCTTCACTGGAACACAACCGTAAAGAGTAAAAAAAAGGTGAGTAATAAAATGAATTGAATTGGGTGAAATAATATCCTTCACTTACGGGGTTTCGCGATTACAATTGTTTTTAACAATAGACCAAAGGACCATTGGTCACTTTCGTTGAAGGATAAAATACATACAACAAAAAATACTTACTTACATTTTTCTAAGGTTTACGTAACATGACTTTCGTTTTTCTTATCTCATTCTTTCAGATGACGGTGCAACATTAAGATATGAGACATGGGTTTGGATATAGTTTAACAACTATCCTTTTGATTATTACCAACTGCTATTCAAACCTTAAGAAACTGCTTACTATGCTTTTCAGTCCCACGCTAAATACTTTGGATCATAGGCCTAATTACACTATTAGCTTCATAACTCTCGGTTTCAAGTAAATATGTATTTTGCATAATTTTAATCATTCAAAATTCAAAATCTCTTTATTTGCAATAAAATGTATGTACAAAGGTCTTAAAAATTAGGTGTGTTACATTCTACCTTGGTAAGGTGTGCAAATATAATAATATAATAAGACTAGTTCTATTTCAAATTAGATTCACAAATACTGGTCAAAATAAAAAGGAAGCATATCAATTAAAAATACAATTTCGAAAAATAGGTCAGTAAAAAATAAATCAAATAGATATTTTGTCTTCTAAAAACTCTTCAATACTATAAAAGCATTTATCTAGCAATATATTTTATATACTAGTTTTTGGTGGCTGCGCGAGGTGCAAGCACCTCGCGTGCTGTGCAGGGCAATTTTTTTTTTTCAGTTCCGAGTGCTTGAAATTTTTTTGGGAAATGATGAAAAAGTCATCTACAAAGAAATGTTGTCGGTTGGGATTAGGTGAAGAGCCGAAAGGCTGCTCTGTCTTTTCCTCTTGCTGTTAAAACGCAGCTCGGCCTACGGCCTCGCTGGCGGCGCAAGCTCGGCCTTCGGCCTCGCTTGCCCCGGCTGGAGGAGGGGCTCGGCCTCCGGCCTCGCCTCGCCTCTCGGATTCATATACGCAGCTCGGCCTGCGGCCTCGCTTGCCGCGGAACCTCGGCCTTCGGCCTCGGCTCCCCGGCTGGAGACTCGAGGTATAAGTTGTCATCATCAGGTCATCGATGAATGGCTCGGCCTGCGGCCTCGCCCAATTCTTTTCGCAAAGTCAAAGTCAAAGTCAAAGTCAAAATTTTTTATTGAAACTTGGCCTTAAAAGAAGGCTCTTTTTCACGTCGATAACTAATTATTTAATCATAATATTTTATGTCTCAAAGCTACAAACTACTAGCATTTCGGAACGACCACTGCTGAGAAGAAATGCCGAAAGAAACTCATGAAACAGTCTTGGTCGCCTAGCATGCCAGAGGGGCTATTCATTAACTTTATACATACACTAGATTGTGTACAGTCAAAAATAAAATAAAATATAAGTAAAAAAAAAAATAATAATATAATAAAACATGTTATGTTTGTGATCAAGTAACCACAATGAATTGGTTAAGAACAAAAAATAAAAATAAAATTCGATTCAGGATCGAAGCAGGATCCCCCGGCAACACCCGTTCACAAGTTTAAACATTTTAGAAAAATAAATACTTTCAGTCACTTGAAGATCACAATACACGTACATGTTTAACAATTAAATGTCAATGTAATAAAATTTAAAAAAGAAAGGTAAGGTTATTTTTTCACAATATCAAAAGAATGTAATCAAGTGTGGAGTGGCGAAGTTGTAGGGAGAGACCAAACTTTTTTATCGTTCAAATAATCACTTATTGTGTAATACGCTTTATTCATCAAAGTAATTTTAAGATATGTTTTAAATTTTTGCATCGGTAAATTTATAGCCTCGTCAGGGAGCTTGTTAAACATTTTTACACTTTGACCCACGAAAGACCGCCGAACCTTTTTAAGCCTAAAGCAGGGCGTATAAAGTTTATTCTTATTGCGGGTGTTTATACTATGTACATCGCAGATTTTTTTAAAGAGGTTTAAATTGGATTTAACAAAAATAAGTACATTGAAGATGTATTGAGATGCAACAGTAAGAATTTTTATTGATTTAAAGAGCTCTCGTAGAGAATCGCGTCGTTTTAGCCCGTACATAAAACGAATTGCTCTTTTCTGTAATACAAATATTTTCCCTATCTCGGCTGCATTTCCCCATATCAATAATCCGTATGACATTATGCTATGAAAGTAGCTGAAATACACGAGTCTAGCTCGCACGAGACGGAGCTCAGCCTTCGGCCTCGCCTGGACGCAGCTCGGCCTGCGGCCTCGCGGGCGCAAGCTTCGGCCTCCGGCCTCGCTTGCCGCGGAGCCTCGGCCTTCGGCCTCGGCTCCCCGGCTGGTTACTGGGGGTTCGGCATGAAATGAAGAAGTCATCCATAAAGGAGGATGGCTCGGCCTGCGGCCTCGCCCAATTCTTTTCGCACGAGACGGAGCTCGGCCTGCGGCCTCGCAGGCGCAAGCTTCGGCCTCCGGCCTCGCTTGCGCGGCTGGGGGGGGGGGAGCTCGGCCTTCGGCCTCGCTCCTGCCCCCCCAGCCCCCGATTTAAACGCAGCTCGGCCTCCGGCCTCGCTTGCCGCGGAGCCTCGGCCTGCGGCCTCGGCTCCCCGACTGGTGACTTGGCTGGCCCATACAAAACTCTTCGAAAAAAATTTCGAAAAAAAAAAAAAAACCTGTCAGTTTGGGGGTCCCACGGTCTCAACATAAAAAAATGTCTATGACGGTAAAAGTCTACGAGTCCGTTTTCCCCCCCAAAATCCTCAATGAAGTTTGTATGAAAAAACAAAATTTAGTATGGAGAAAAAAAAAAGTCAAAAAAACCATAGACTACCGCCGGCTGTGGTCGTTGCCCAGGGTCCTCTATGACATTTGGTCGAGCACCCCCCACCTATCTATTATGGTTTCCGCGGGCAGTACCCCCTATCAGTCCGGAACTGCTCCAAGTTCCAGTTTCGTATTTTTCCCGGTGCCTACTCACCCCCCTCCACACTTCCTCATCATTACTTTTTCCCAGTTGTGAGTTCCGTAGAACAAACTAATTATGTCAATCAGTGAGTCAGTGAGTCAGTGAGTCAGTGGTAATGCAGCTATATATATATAGGGGAACCAACCAGCTGGAAGCTCGGCCTTCGGCCTCGCTTCCAGCTTGGTTGGTTCGAACTAGCTTTTGCCCGCGGCTTCGCCCGCGTGAATTTCCCACGGGAACAGTGATTTTTCCCGGGATAAAAATCTACCTCTGTACCAAATTTCATCGAAATCCGTCCAGTAGATTTTGCGTGATTGAGTAACAAACATCCTCACAAACTCACAAATTCACAAATTCACAAATTCACAAACTCACAAACTCACAAACTCACAAACTCACATCCAAACTTTCGCATTTATAATATTAGTATGGATTCTGTTATAGTAAACTGCTCAGCTTTTAAAATAATTGATTTTTTTGTATCTCTTTTCTAAAATCTTTCTTTTTAACTGTCAGAACAAATGTACTTTACTCTCCAAAAATAAATTAACCAAGAACACTCTTCCATACGAGTAATTCTCGTAATAATTGTGGATTCCATTTTTATGGCACAGACCTAATCAGGGGCTTATTTTGAGTGACTCGCGTGGCTTATTATGAGCCTTTTGACAAAATGAACATCAATTTTTAAAACGAATTCAACTATTCTGCGAAATGTTTTTTTAAATATACTGAATTTGTAACAAAAAGTTTTAGTAGTATACGCTTGAGCTTTTAAGCTTAAAAAAGGTTGAAATTGTTTTTAACATTCTCTTCAACATTTAAATTGGGCACAGCCTCGGAAAAAATAATCGCTAACTATAAAAAAAAAAAGTATCAGAAAAAATATGTAGTGCATATATTGCAATTCTAAGTATTAAGCTTTATGAATAATTTAGCTCTACAACAAAAAATAAATTCAACACATAAATTTTGCCGAAATTCCAGTAAAAATTAAATTTTTAAATTAATTTTTCAATTTCATCTAGGCTATTAGGGGTAAAAATAATACAACGTAGTTCAAAAAGGCTTACTTTTCCATCTACCGTGTGTAATCGTCCCCGTGCTCCTTAATAGCCCATTCTGGGGATGACATTGCCCCCTCCGTCTCAGAATGCCTTGTTACTATAATTGGCTACCTTTAGTGTGTTTGCTGAAGGCACCAGATTTAACAAGGTGCTTGTTTCAACATTTGTATTTGTTCACTGCATGAAAATCGAGATAAAATTGAATAGAAACATGTAAAAATAATCCATTTATACCATAAGGGACATTCGTTCTATAGTAGACAAAACAGCTATAATTAAACTTCTATAATCATTGGTTGTTTGACAGTAAAAGTACTACAATTTTTACATACAAATAATTTCCTACTAAGTAGCGAGTTGATTTTAGGTGTATTTATTTAAGACTTAACAAGCTGTTTTCTAAATCTGCGTGAACGGACGTACAAAACTATATTGTTTCCAAAATTGTTAGTTTTTTTTTGTTTTCTTGTAAAAACTAAAAAAAATGTAAAATGACTTGATCAATGATAGTGCTCTGGCATTTTATGATCTCTGAAAATGTCGACAAAATTTTTCCGAGCACTATTTTATGAAGTTGTAGCGACAAGTTTAAATTAAAAGCATTCACTTAGCAAAGTTTCCATATTTTATGAGCGTGTTAGAAACACAGTTAAAAGTATATAGTTAAATATGTATATTTATACACATATTTTATGTTATTTAATAAATTCAATAAATGACTATAATTCTATGAATATATTTGTACTTTTACTTTATTACTCAATTCATAATGTAGGTAGAGGTAGGTAATTCAAATAAAGAAAAGATACAATCAGGTTCAAATGTATATTATAAGATTGAACCCTAATTTCAAAGCTAAAGACTACTAGGACTTCGTAACGACCACTGCTGAGAAGAAATCCCGAAAGAAACTCATTAGAACAGTATTGGTCCCTATCATGATATTAGTTATATTTATTACTATAAATACCCCAGATGGGCCACTTGTATTTCATAGAAAATATCATTAAAACACAAAGAAATAATCACATGACAATGCAACAGCATAACAGTATAGAATAACTATATCTACTTAACATAATACATAGTACTTATCTTTATGTCCGAACGCCCCGAGCTCCAATTCAAAAGTGAATCAGACGACTATTGGCAAACGCCTTTTATAAACTAAATCTACCCACCTCACAAACCGAATCACGACAACATGTAAAATATAGCTACCTACTCAATTATTAATTTGGTATTTACAAATGAAAGAGTATTTATATTAAAATAAACATAAATAAGTTAACCAATATTCATAGTAAGAATTTAAATATCTAACACGGCCATACTGACATGTACTTCGTTCTCGAAGTACTTTAAAGAAAATTTATATAAATCAAGAATAATACCATATTCAACACAATAGAAACAAATTAGCTTAATAATATTAATCAACACTCATATTAGTAGCATTTTAAACATTTTCAATACCATCCAATATATATTTAACATAGTTATCAACAACAACAACTCGATTCAATACTTAACATATTACTTTTCAACAACTTATCCAAACATTTTTATACACCATCAATAATATATACCGTATTAAACATTATCAACAACAATAACTTAATTTTTTACTTATTTCTGTTATCTTTCAGCACTAACAATATTAGTAACGTATCAAACGTTAACAACTCCAATAATTTAAATCTTTACTTATTACTTTCATCGTTTCAACACCATCATTATTAGTAACGTATCAAACGTTATCATAACCAATAACTTAAATCTATACTTAACATTCACTTATACATTTTCAACAACATCAAAACATGTAACGTTATAAACGTATTCAACACCAATAATATAAATCTAACTTTCAACGTATCAAACGTTGTCAGTACCATCAATAACGTATAAACGTTTTCATCGCCAATAACTAAAGTTTAGTTATATTTATTTTTCACACCATCAATACAAGTAACGTAACAAACGTTTTCAACACCATCAATATATATAACGTCTAAAACGTTTTCAACACCAATATCTTTAATCTGTAGCTTTATATCTTTTCTACATCATCAATATAAGTAACGTATCAAACGTTTTCAACATCATCAGTATTCAACATTTAAAAATATGTTCTCAATCACATAACTTTTGTCATATCTCAAAATCATTAAATTTATACTATACAGAAGGTAGATAATAAATAAATTTAAAAATAATACAAATCGTTTTCTTCAAACCCAAAATACTATGAGTAATATACAGCATTTCTTCAAAATATAAACAGTTAAGTTAAAATGAATAAATTAATCGATAAATCGCTGAACATTCAATAAACCGTTCGGCCAATCTGACATTCAACAAGTTAAACCTATGCTAGGGAGGTTCATTATTCAATCACAATACTAATCGGAATAATCCAAACTAGATAACGTTATTATACTATAAAATAAATGATTAAGATTAACCAAAACGAATTTCATTATCATTGTATTGTACCAAATAATAGAGTATTTTATTTAATCAAATGTTTACAAATAAAATATATAACTAGGGATAATTATTTTAAAATAAAATAGAACTAAAACTACCTTATTGTACCTATTAGTTTACGAAACTGTGTAAAATAGCATGTACGTACAATGTCCTACATTTAAATTTGCATATCCTAACTGCTAAAATATGTAGGATTAGGTAAGTTGTCTTTTCATTCCCACAAATATGTAAACATAAGGTTTCCAGACAACTTTAATTTTGCGGGTACATTGCAATTCACATAAAATTAATTATTTTCAACATTGGATGCACAACATCGCTTAATGACTTATAATCCACTTAGTTTACTACTAACTATACTATTCTTAAAATTATCCCATGTTCAAGTTCGGCCTGCTTCAGGCTCCCAAATAGAGCAAAGCCCCGAAAGGCCTTACCGTTTATAGCTGCCTGTTGGATCTAGCTTCATCCTAGCTCAGCTCCGACGGCCTCAACTCGATTGCACCACACCTCTGCGCCGTTGTCACTCTTGTCAGGGTCGATTATCGGCAAAGCGAAGTCTTTGTTTCATCGATGTGATGAAAAGGCGTCACTAAGGAAAAAGAAAAAGTGATTAGTTTATGTAGGCTGGAATCTATCCCACTTCTGATGTTAGAAACACAGTTAAAAGTATATAGTTAAATATGTATATTTATACACATATTTTATGTTATTTAATAAATTCAATAAATGACTATAATTCTATGAATATATTTGTACTTTTACTTTATTACTCAATTCATAATGTAGGTAGAGGTAGGTAATTCAAATAAAGAAAATATACAATCAGGTTCAAATGTATATTATAAGATTGAACCCTAATTTCAAAGCTAAAGACTACTAGGACTTCGTAACGACCACTGCTGAGAAGAAATCCCGAAAGAAACTCATTAGAACAGTATTGGTCCCTATCATGATATTAGTTATATTTATTACTATAAATACCCCAGATGGGCCACTTGTATTTCATAGAAAATATCATTAAAACACAAAGAAATAATCACATGACAATGCAACAGCATAACAGTATAGAATAACTATATCTACTTAACATAATACATAGTACTTATCTTTATGTCCGAACGCCCCGAGCTCCAATTCAAAAGTGAATCAGACGACTATTGGCAAACGCCTTTTATAAACTAAATCTACCCACCTCACAAACCGAATCACGACAACATGTAAAATATAGCTACCTACTCAATTATTAATTTGGTATTTACAAATGAAAGAGTATTTATATTAAAATAAACATAAATAAGTTAACCAATATTCATAGTAAGAATTTAAATATCTAACAAGCGCAAGAAGACTTATTTGTCAAACATTTCGGAATTAATTACTGCGAGACTTTAGGAAGCAATTATCCTGAATGGAAACATTAATTTTCGTAATGATTTCGAGAACATAGTAGTGAATTTCGCTTTAAATAATTCTAATTGATAGAAAAATGAGACAGTGTTTTCAATATATTTTAGAAGCACAATTAAATAGTATCTTGAAAACAAGCTTCACCGGGAACGATTTCCTTGGGAATTTCAGTTTACGAAGTACCTACTTTTTTTTATTAAAGATGGGTTAGCTCTTGACCACAATCTTGCCCGAGGACAGAGATGAGGTCTACAGTATAGCGAGCTTACCCAGAAGGAGCCTATTCACTCTGATTTTGAAGAGAGTCAGGTTGTACGTGCTCGGGAATACAGACGCAGGCAAGGAGTTCCAATGCTTCGCTGTGCGCATTAAGAATGATGATGAAAAGCGCTTGGTGCGTGCGGGGGGAATATAAACCAGGAAGGGATGATAGCCCGCAGTGCGTCTGGTTGTCCGATTGAAGAAAGGGGCGGGCGGTATGAGCTCATGCAGCTCATGAGCACACTCCCCGAAGTACACTCGGTAGAAAACCGACAAACAAGCAACTTTTCGACGATGAGATAGGCTGTGGAGTTTCGTGTTTGTTAGTTTTACATCGCCGATTATTCTCTTGGCTCTGGGTTCCACCGAACTATTCTAGGTGAACTACTTTTGTACCTGAAAGAGTAACAAATTCGCATTTTTACTTACAATCTTTCGCAATTAGGTATAACTACCTAGCTATCGCTATTGCTGCTAGTGCTTTTGTAAACTCAACTAAAAATACCTACCTAGATATTAAGTTTGACTGTCAAGTATACAAATATGGAAACCGCATCAAACTTTATACCAATTTATCTTTGATCTTCCCTTCATAAACATTTTTTAAATATCCTGTTACAGTTTTATCTTCCATAACTTACAAGAGTTATTCGAAAAAGTTTCACAACTTCAACAAGCTGTTCATTTTTATGAGAAAGTAGACCAATCCTTCGATAAAGTTGGGTCACAAAAACTCTTTGAAATGGCTAAAAACAATCCAAACTAGAAATATGGAACGCTTACCGCCGTGACAATCGATTTATACGAACAAATGGAGCGACTATTGCCTTCGGGTATGCGGCATGACACTTTTTGTAAGGCTAGTGATACATTACCTCGGATATTCTGCTATAAAAGTTGTTCGTGCATCTCAAAAAATGTATGTAATTGTTTCAAACCATATTTTAGTTAAATATACAGAAAGACAAAGAATTCAGCGTTACGTACCTAAAGTTATACTTAAAGTAACTATATATGTAAGCGTAATGATATAACTGAATTTAATACAACCATAGAGCCATGTTGCTCTATGAAAACAACAGTGTATATCCACAGGATACATATGGTACAAGTAGTATATCATACAGTTTCACATAAAAGTTATCATCTTGTTAGTACTTGTTTCAAAATCCTCGGCCACAAATAATTTTGATAGCATTTGGTAACTGATTGAATGTGACATGGATTAATTAAAGTACTTTAAATCACGCAATTCCGAGGGGGCGGAGCTCCGGAACACATTTTTTTATATCATAACTAGCCTCATTCTTCTAGTTTACTTCATTGTTAACTAGTTAAATCGACATCATCAAATTTAAGAGCTAGGCTCTTGTCCGTGGAGTTCCTTCGATTATACTCTTTTCATTGCCAACTGTTTCACTTCCTGGTACGACCCGACGCTAACCTTTTCCTTTATTTGTCTTATGTAACTCTGTCTTGGTCTTCCTGGGCCCCTTCTTCTCTTTACCTTTCCTTCTATGATGTTTCATACGAAGTCATCGTATCGTATCAAGTGACCCAACATTTTCCCTCTTCTACTGTAATAGTTTTGATAATGTTTCTTTTTTTCCTATTCTATTTATAACTTCCTCGTTCGTTATTCTTTCAAGTTAAATCATAAATTTGTTAATTCGCTATGTGACCTGCGCTTAACAGCGATATGAATTCTTTGAAATAAATCGCATTCTTATTCTCATCCGCTTATGTTTGACGCCATCACGATAAGTTCCGTCGAGCGGAAAGATATGTGATGATGTTATGCCTTTTAGGGTTCAGTGAATTATGGATGGGATATGTCATAAATATTTCTACTTTATCGATGTTGCCTCGAAATTTTAGATACATATAGAGCGTTTTCGTGTACTTGCTCGCAACTTTGACTTACCTGCTCGACCTTGTTTTTCTTAAGGTGAAAATACACATACCGCTTCGCTTCCCGGTCCCGATGGGCAGCGAAGCGGCATGTGGAACTTGGGTCCACTAAAAACACGCCAGTGCCGCCTCTACGTGCACATACTTAAGAGATAGGTATGGTAGACGTGCCACAACTCTTCGACATTCCTTATAGTGTGATTTAGTTTTCTCTGAGATACAGTTAGATCAAAAGTTCATTTCATTTTTATAGAGCTCAAAACGGTTCACCATCCATTTGCATAAAAATAATAGCCATAAAATACATTGGCATATGGTAAATTAGACTAATGATATTTACGCATTTCCATAACAAATTTAGCATAATTGTAATAATCATAAATAAAATTAGCATAATCATATTTCAGCATAAAATGTATAAGAATAAATTTATAAAGGCATAATAGTATTAAACAATAATGAATATAGTCATAATCATCTTACGCAGATTAAGTAACTCCTTTTACTCCTTTACGAAATTATTAGACACACATCAAAACCTTTTTACATAAACATTTGGTCCAATAAAACTTGCAGGCGTAAAACATTGTGGGTAGAACGTGACTATATTTTTATAATTTTAAAGAAGGTGAATCACTAAGTTGTCTGTGTACGTATTAATTATTGAAGTTGAATTTAATATTGTAATTAAAGTGAATTGTGTTTAAAAATGGAATATACAGTGAATACCTTTATCACTAAAAGAGGAAGAATTAAATTAAATGTTAATGGTTTCATATATGAGCAAAATAATAAACAAAATGACAAATATTATTGGGTATGTGAATTACGACGAAGCGATACTTATAAGTGCAAATCTAGAGTTATTACCAAGCTGAATGAACACCAGCAACATGAAATATTATCAAAACAAATAAAAACTCACAATCATGAACCAAATGCTCTAAGAGAAAAGGTATGTAAATGTCCTTTTAAATAATTTTTACCCTTAGTTTTTTTTACCTTATGTAAAATAATTAAAAGGCGCACCTAAACCTACCTTGACACTATATAATATAGGAAATAATGGTTTTTTGCATGAATTTTATTAAAAACATAAAATTTTAATTTTTTTCATTTATTTATACCTATTACACTTTAGTAAAATATACTATTATGCGACTGTACGTACACTATGCCTAAAAACATTGTGCAAATTATAAGTATGCATAAATATATTAGTCCTAAATATAATTATTCCAAAGTACATATGCTGCTAAAAATCAATTGTGCCCAAGTATAATTATGCCAAAAAAACTATGCCAAATTCATTATGCCAAACCATTTTAGGAATATATACATTATGCTAACGAAAGGGATCCCCCTCAAAACATATAAAACCAAAATAATGCTTGTTACAGTTAAATGTCAATTTGCAGAAATTTTCTTCTATTTTTCATAAATGGGATTCTGTCGCTCTTCGCGCTTGATTTATTCTTGCGTCATTATTTTCCATACAAAGTACAAAAGCGTCTACATGAAAAGGTTTCTTGATACACGATAAATTCAACATTTAAAGGCTATATCTTAAAGGAGCTCACAAATAACTATCGATTTGACATTATGGTTTTACCGACGCACGTCGGGCTCGTATATTTCCATTACTAGGAGAGCCTCCATCTATCAAGGAATACGAACTTTGAAAGTGACTGATACTCGTCCCCTATTACTCTGATTTATTTACTCTGTCACCGATGAATAAAGACTGAAATGATTATAAAATATAGAGTACCTATGTATTGAGTACCCGTGTCACAGAATTAATATTAGTACTACCCCGTATAGCAAATTTTATCGAAGTATTTTTTTACATCAAAACAGTATATATGACCGTATATGTTACCATATTAAGTTCCTAGTAGTGTAGTCGGGCTTTGTTCATTAAGTTTGAAAAAAGTAAAGAGACTTTTAACATAAGTGACATTATAAGTGGTGCCTATACTAGTATTGTGTTGGCTGTTCCGAATTGTAGCATAAAATCGATTATATTAGGTCTTTGCAAAAAAGAAATGACTAGGTATATTTATTTTATTACGATGACTTTATTATTATTATTTACTAGCTTTCGCCCGCGGCTCCGCCCGCGTCTATGTTGATCCCTCGGGGACCGTACTTTTTTCCGGGATAAATTATAACCTATGTCCGTCTCTGGACCCCTGACTATGTGTATGCAAAATTTTATGTCCATCGGTTCAGTAGATAAAGCGTGAAGAGGTAACAAACAAACAAACTTTCGCATTTATAATATTAGTTAGGATAACGTTGGACGTTTTGCTATTCAGACCTTCTAATCGTGAGGCAAATAAATAACCTTTACTCCATTGCATCATAAAAAATATTGTTTTATGAAGGTCCATCACCAATAGGCCTGGGCTTTCGGCAGAAATCAGGAAATGAGGTATGCATAAAAGATAACGCGGAATAAACACGCCCTGCCTGATATGGACACATGATGCCCGATGATTACCAGTAAGGCTCGACCCATATTATTTATGTGTGCTTTGCAAATATATCCACCAGATTAGGAGAATATATTGCTATATTTTGTCAATATTATTTGATTATGGGCGTAAAATATTAATTGACCGAGCGAGCGAAGCGAGCGAGGGCTATAATTCAAGTTGGGGCGAAAACACATTGTTTGTATGTATGTATGTATGTATGTATGTTTGTTCCGCGATAACTCTCGAACCGTTGAATTAATTTCGATGATATTAAGAATACGTGTAGCAACTATCCATAGAATTTTTAAGTTCGTTGCGCAACAAAATCGGTTCAGCCGTTTTAGCGAAATACGCATTTTTATGAAAATAAATATTGCTCTATAACTTTTGAACCTTTATTCAGATTTGGATGAAACTTCACAAATCACGAGATATTATCACTATTTTTTTCATGTATATTGTATATCAAAATTGTTTCACCAGTTTTAGAGATATTGAGTTAAAACATGAATCGTTCATTTTCGTATCAGCGACATCTAGTGACATTTTTGTACATGAATTTATTTTCCACGATAACTTATCAAAACGTTAAATTAATTTCGTGGAATGCGTGTAGCAAGTATTTTGCCCGCGACTTCGCCCGCGTGAATTTCCCATGGGAACAGTGCTTTTTCCCGGGATGAAAGGTACGGTGGGCCACATAGAAAACCTGACACCGCTGCACCTGAAATACGATCCACTATAGAAGATTGGTTCAGGAATGCGTGTAGCAAGTATTTTGCCCGCGACTTCACCCGCGTGAATTTCCCATGGGAACAGTGCTTTTTCCCGAGATGAAATGTACGGTGGGCCACATAGAAAACCTGAGACCGCTGCACCTGAAATACCTGTGTGAAATACGATCCACTATAGAAGATTGGTTCAGTAGATAAAGCGTGAAGAGGTAACAAACAAACAATCTCACTTTCGCATTTATAATATTCGTTAGTATTGGATTAGGATACTGTATCACGACATTTTCCCTTACGGGGTAGATTCATCTAGCCGTTATGCGTAGGTATTTTAGTGAAAATAAATATTTCTCTATTATTTTGTAACCGGTAATGAGATTTGGATGAAACTTAACATTTTTTGAGATGAGTATTGCCATATTTCTCATTAATATTGAACTAGCTTTCGCCCGCGGCTTTGCCCGCATAAATTTTCTACGGGAACCATGCCTTTTCCCGGGATGAAAGGTACGCTATGTCCTTCTCCGTACTTCTAACTATGTGTATGCGAAATTTCAGGAAGATTGGTTCAGTAGATAAAGCGTGAAGAGGTAACAAATAAACAAACAAACAAACAAACTCACTTTCCCGTTTATAGTAATAGTTAGGACTAGCTGTTGCCCGCGGCTTCGCCTGCGTGAGTTTAGCTTAGATGAAATTTTTTTTTGTGTTCCAAACTGTAGTTCAGCAGAAAATGCTCATCATGTTGAACGATTTTCACTAAGGCGCCATTTCCATATATCTTATAAAGTAGCTGAACTCTTGGAGTTCTTCATCAGATATTCCAGATCTTCAATTTTTATTGTCAACAGAAAATGCTCGTCAGATTGATTAACTTTTGCTAAGGTACCATTTCCATATTTCTTATAGTTCAGCTGTTCTGTTATGGTTCTTCATCAGGTGTTCCAGTTTTCAAAATCAATTATAGCCTTTATGTTTCCCAGGTTTAATAGCTATACAACAAAGAAAGTTTCATTCAAATCAGTCCAGTAGTTTTTGCGTGAAACGCGTACATACATACAGACTGACAAACAGACAAAAAATTCCAAAATAATATTTTTGCTTTCTATTATTCTTTTTAAGTGTCCCTCTATCCATTTCATTCAAAAATACTAAATGTACAGACAAAATATTTTTACTGTTTTATTATATGTATAGATTAGGATATCAAAATTTTTGAAACAGTTTCCGTGATATTCAGCTGAAACCTGAAACGTGACGAAAAATTACTGTAATGTTTTCAAAAACAGTTATATTCTCCTTAGATGAAGCTCGGGGATGTATACTCGATTATTAATCACTTTCTTTGGATAAAGTAGTCGTGGACATTGGCGTAAAAGAGTTGGCAGCCGGGTGTACATACGTAGCTCTTTCGAGATCAAAACGGTTTACAGATATTATATTTGATCCAGGTTTTGATTATATCCGCTTAGAAAAAATTTAAAAGAATGAAGTTGTTGCAGCTCAGAATAGATGAAGGAAAAAGGTTGGAAAATCTGTTCTCCTCATTTTTGTTTTTACAGAATCCCATATTTTACTGAAAATACTAATTGGTTCAGTAAATTTACGTTCTCATATTTTTAATAAATAATAACCGCGAGGTCTAAGTTCGCGGCGAACCACTAGTGGTATTTGAAGCGAGCTCGAAATCACGGAATCCGTTTACTTGGGCGTATTAAAATTAAACCTGCTACGCCAGTTAGACTGTACAACAAACCATGAAGTTTTAATATTCATTTTTTCGAAAAAAAAATCTATGTCTATGGTACAAACCGCATCAATTTTCATTCTGTACTTTTTGCATGATGCGCGTTTGTCTTTATGTTGCGAAACATACAAAAAAAAACAAAAAAAAAGAGATCTTTATTATTTCCTTTTTCTATATAAACCAGTTAAAGTTTTATTGTAGGAGGGAAATAGTTATACTCACACATATAATTCTAAAACCCATTTCATAGCTCTATTGAAATGCGTTTTCATTACTCTGAGTCGTACTACACTTAATTAAAGCAATATCCTGGATTTGCTACGATCATTATTGCAGTTATGTCTTTTATACTAACATAGCCTTTGTTCACGGACACAATTTATTACTAATAACTGCTGCACGAGGATATTATAATATTTTTCAGACATGAAATATCTATAAAACCCCAGACCACATGTTCCTGAGTTTATGATATTTTAAAGGTTCATAATACGAAGCCGTTGCGACCGCAATACTAATATGACTTCGTATCTAAAGATATAAACCGTAATAAGCTATCTGTATATAAATTTAAGGCAATATGTTGCTCCAAAAATGTCTTTATCAACGTTTTACTGTATATTTTTAAAGAAAATCTTTTGTTCATCAATCTTGCTTCATGCAAGTCACAATATCGCAACATAAATTTTATGGAAATTAAGTACCTCACCAAAAACATTTTTATGTACCTAAAATGTTGCAGACCATTTAATCGCACTGTCAAAAAGTTACAGATATGTAGACCCAAGCTTCTAGCCCTAATTTCACAAACTCTGCACCTTAAGTTGGGTTACACCGTCTTACTTTGACAGTAACATAACTTTAACCGGTTATTCAATACTAGCTGTCGCCCGCGGCTTCGCCCGCGTGAGTTTCACTTAGATGAAAAATCTCTCTTGGAGCTTTTCATCAGATGTTCAAGCTCTTCAATTTTTATACGTCAGCAGAAAATGCTCATCAGGTTGAACGATTTTTGCTAAGGCGCCATTTCCATATATGTTATAGTGTAGCTGGTCTCTTGGAGCTTTTCATCAGATGTTCCAGATCTTCAATTTTTATACGTCGGCAGAAAATGCTCATCAGGTTGAACGATTTTTGTTAAGGCACCATTTCCATATTACTTATAGTTTAGCTGTTCCGTTATGGTTCTTCATCAGGTGTTCCAGTTTTCAAAATGAATTATAGCCTATATGTTGCCCAGGCTTAATAGCTATACAACAAAAAAAGTTTCATTCAAATCCGTCCAGTAGTTTTCGCGTGAAACGCGTACATACATACAGACAGACAGACAGACAAGAAATTCCAAAAAATTTTTTTTGCTTTGTATTGTTCTTTTTAGGTCTCCCTCTATCCATTTCAGTCAAAAATATTAAATGTACAGACAAAATATTTTTACTGTTTTATTATATGTATAGATGATACACCAGTCGTCAACTAATTATAGACAAAAATAAACATAACTATAACTTTGACGCACTAACCATAACAAAAATTTTAATTTCGGTGCAACTAAGCCTATTATAGTCTCGTCTATGTATATGGTTTGGCTGTTTCGCTACTGCTACTTGATAGAAACTTTATTTTAACACAATATTAATTTATAATCAAAATACGTTTTGCACTGTACCAGCACGTGAACATACAGCCTTAGTAATCTTTCAGTATCTCGATTTAATGAAGATGGAGAGTTAAACTTGGCAACTCGCCGTCAATGTGGTTAAGTCGGCTCTGCTGAGGGTAATCCCTAATCGTCATAATTCAATTTCCATTAGAGGTTCATATTTATGAAAATTTAGCGTTACAAGCTTCAAATAGCTTTAATTGAGTAAAGGTTGTTTGTCGAGTAAAATGGAAACATATACATACATATATGGATCAAACTGAGATGTGTCACAATTCTTTTGCATTCTATAGCTTATTTAGCATCTGTACCTAATTAATATTATGTGTTTTGTTTAAATTTTTAATATACCTACCTCATTATGTACTATAAACAAAATCACTCCCTCTCTCTATCTCTCTCTGTGTGTATCTTTAAAACTACCAACACAACTTATATTGATACATTTTTCTCTATCATAATAAAATTTATTTCGGATGGTTGGCTAGTAACAATAAATCTAGGAAAACTTACTCACACACGTGCAGTTTTTAATTGTTGCCATAAAACGGTGTTAGTTCTATGTCAGCTTGCCACAATCAATTCGTCGACTCGCCTACTGAATGTCGAAGTATAAAACGTACTTCACGTACTGAAGTTCCATCTACACTGAAAGTTAATTCATTACACCTACTCCATACATTTTTTGATGACGATTAAAGCCGATGTCGAATGTGTGGCATAAGCACGGAGGGCATAAGTGTGGCATAAATGTACATTGCGATTGCGAGTTCATCACTACGCGACGCGTTATGTTAACAATAGTGCGCGACCAATGTTCATCGAAAAGTGACGCGTACGCCAAGCTTTAGGTATCTAAAGTCCGTTTATTCATTATTGTTCTATTATGTAAACAATTTTACCATGTCTTTTTTTGATTTTACAACAATATAAATTAAAATAGACTTTTTAGGAAATTACTTTCGTGGTTAATGTTTCACTTTAGAATGTTTAGGTTTGAGCTAATATTTGATTTATTTTCAACAAAATTCAATAAAAAGTACTATGAAGATTGTTTATATAATAGGACAATCAAGAAAAAATAGGTTTACAGAGTTAAGACCCGTCCGAAATGTTTGGCTTCCGGCATCCAAATGAGCGCGGCAATCTCCTGCCACGATCCAGATTCTTTTCATTACTTCTGAATTTTCAGTCATTTTTGTTTCGCTAAATCTGCCTTTACTTCCAGTGAGTCATTTAATGATTTCCGCTGTATAAGCCGTCCTTATTTATGTTTATGTTCAAGCATTTTTAAGACTGTGTGTTGGTTTAATTTATATTGTTAAAATTATAATAAATTACACTGCTATTTTTTATATAAAGAGTAATGATGAAATATTTCAAAAGTGTAATTTTTAAAAACAATTTTAAAAATAACTTATCTCCCACATATTCGTATTGTTAACAAATCTTAATAAGAAATAGCTACCTATAAATGATGCATTTGTATCTGCTAACATGGTCTACTATCCATTAAAATTAAACTTAAAATTTTTATACTTTTTTGAATATGAATGAAATAGAAATGTGAGTCAACTCCTTTTAAAAATCAATATACGTAATAAGTGATACGAAAACACAATTTCTTCACTTCAATTTCGACGCCTACTTACATACGTAATAGGGTAAAAGGGGGTGAATAGCATCACGTGGTGAATAGAATTTTTCAGCGGTGTAAATAAATGCATCGCTATTGAATTGAACAATAAAGTTCTTGCGGGGTGGTCCATGTTTGTCAATAAATCTTTATCTTAGTGAAGTAATAATACAATATCATCATAAATAATAAGAAAGTAGAATAAAACGCACTATTTTACTAAGTATTAATTTTTTTTTTTTCACCAACTGCTGAATAAAATCCTTTACTTACATGGACATGACTCGTTCCGTCAATTGACGGAAATTCCAAGTAAGCTAATATGCAAGAAAAGCTTGTAATAGAAGTATATTTGACAACATAACAAAACTTAAAGACAAAAGACCTGCCCAAATAAAATAAACTACTTTTTTGAGTTTTTTTTATTTATTTGTTTTTAACCTTATGCCTCCAACTAGTGCGACAACTATTTAAGTTTTTCTGAGTCTAATACTTACTTATTTTATTCTATATCGGGTCAGGCGATACTAAAGAGTAAATAAAATCTTGATCAAGCCTTCCTGCAATATTCAGCCAAATTAGTTTTTGATTGCGTTGCCCAACTCTGGCGTGCTACAAATAGCAAATGAATTAACGTGTCCAATTTACCCCGAGTCACCCGTCACTAAGTGTTACAAGCACGCCACAAGAACATGAATATTTTACCACTCACTTGCCCACGCTTATAGTAATCTCACTAATAACTTGTATTTTGTTGTTTCTTCGCGTTTCGAAAATTATGTGATAAGCGATAATGTTAAGAAATTGTTGTCATACACACGAAAATAGAGGATTTAGGAGACTGAGTAAACAGCCAAAATCATTATCAATACATATAATAAAACTGTAACTGGTCTGTGTCTGTACTTAGGATATATTTAAGAAAAAAATATATGGGGGTCTTTACAGGGCCAATAGAAACCAAAACCACTTTTTTCACAATTTTCGTTTGTCTTTCTCTCTGTATGTCGCGTACGCAAAAACTATACTTAACCACATTTGATGCGGTTTTCATTGTTGTATTGTTTAAGGGCAAATTTAAAATCCGGCGTAGGTTTTATCTTGATCCATCACTTAGAACCTGAGATATTAACACAAGCTAGTTACTACTAAATTAAGAAATCCCTCTCTCTCTCTCTCTCAGCCGAAAGATGTCCACTGCTGGACAAAGGCCTCCCCCAAGGATTTCCACAACGACCGGTCCTGTGCTGCCCGCATCCATGCGCAACCCGCGAAGAAATACCTACTTAATTAAAATTTGGAACACGTTGAGCATCTACAAAATTGTTTAAAGTTTGGAACACGTTGAGCATCTACAAAATTGTTTCTAAAATTACTTTTTTAGAAAACAAATCTACTAAATTGAATGACTTTTATTTCCTAGATGTCTTACATATATCTAAGAACTCAATCAGTGTTTCTTTTGTTACAGGTCGTAATTAAAACATTCCTCAATCATGGAGCTAGTTTTAGAAGTCTTGATGGAGCAGTCGGACCCCAAGCTACGAATACAAAGCGACACCTATGTATACAGTTGAAGCAACGTCTAAAATGGTGAAGTAGCATAAGTCATAGACTCTAAAAGTGATACAATGAGCTTATAATTTAAGTGAATATCGAAACGAGAGACGATGCCTTATTACGGGTATCGTGATGGAGGGGGTGCATCGGACTCGAGTAGGGGGTGTTCGGAGTCGGAAGGGGGGGAGTCGGACTCCGAGGGGGGGTTGAGTACGGAGAGTTCGACGGGTCAGGGTCTTCCGTATCCAGGGTTCACGCCCGTCGCCCTCCGGTACCTCACGCAGGAAACCAGACCACGGAGTTGGTGCCTCAAGCTGATCACGAATCCATATCCTTTTCAAATTGACTGTTAATGTTAAGAGTGATTTTTTTACATATTGCCTTGCCTTAAAGATCATATTGCCTTGGAGATTTTGACTACACTTATGACACATGTATAGCAGTATTTTTTTTGTTGCTGAGGTGATGATAGGATCAATGTGAATACCAATCTAAGCTGAAAATACAACACTAAATCTCAATCGGTTATCAAACTATTTGATTGGTTTACCACAGTACAAAACTACATCGCCAACCCTTGACAAATACCTATAATAAAACAAACTGAAATTTAATTCGACGCGAATTTTCGTGCACAATCACACATATTTATTCTACTTTTATAAACTTTTTTTATTGAATAGAATTAGCAGCATCAAAATTGAAAATAAATTCAACCTAAAAGTTACAAAAATAATCGCTCTTTTTTGATGGTTGGATGTCGTGTTGGAATTTTTTTTACATAATTACGCTCAAACAGATTTCATAAGATACTTATGAATTACCATAATCATTTAAAAATGCAGTCCAAAATAGTATCAATTTAAGCTAACAATATAGGTATATAGATACCAATACCTAAATATGATGGAGGTTAATTTAAAAATAAATTAATGTGCCCCGTAAAATGACAGGAAAATCTCTGTTCCGTTTTCAACGCAAATCTTGTTTACCTTTCAATTTGAATTTCGCGCGCCTTACCGATGCACTCATCAATCATCACAATTCGCTGTGCTGCAGTTCTATTTAGCCAATGGGGCGCCCGGACTTCCGCTGGCGCATGCGCAGATCCTACCGGTGTCTGAGAGAACAGCGCCATAGGCTGGTGGCAGAACCAGTAAACTATTCTGAGTCTGGACGTTGAATCGAAGGCGCGCGCGCACCAAACATTGCATCTTTTTTACTCAATTATCCTAATCAAACTTCAAGTGCTCAACAGTGTTTTTGGAACTTTATAATCGTGTGTGGCTGGCCGGCCAGGTGTCTAAAGGAAGAACTATTCGTGAGGAATCGTGCTAGAAGCCTGCCTACGTGGTAAGTGGTTTGTGCATTGTTTCTATTGTCTAAATCGTCTGTAACGCATATTAACGGCGAATGCTTCCAGCATTCGATCCAATGTGGTGATTGACAGTGTACAAGTGCTATTTATCGAGTCAATTTAGCCACATTTCTTGGTGCCGAAACCCGGGAACTTTGGATACCTACCTTCAGTCTGCCGCCAAATACCAATTCGATTTAGTAATTGCTACTTCATTTACCGTATTCCACGCTTATTATACTTACTAGTACAGCTAAAACGAATAAACATAACATTTTGTTTCAATTACTAATCGGAAAACAAGTCTTTGTTCCATTTTGTTTTGTTGAGTACCTTACCTACCGTTTATCGATTTAAGATGGCTTCCATCAGTTTCTAGAATATTTGTTGAAAATAAATTCTTTTGTCGTTTTATACTTATTAGCATAAAATTATCTACCGTTTTACCGTTCGCAATAATACAATATTGCAAATCCACCTTCTCATAATTTTATGTTGATAGTTCGTTATAACTCGACTACTTTTTTCCAACCGTTCAACGTTTCCTCTTGATATTTATTTATCGAAAATTTATTTCGTTTCAAATTACGAAATATTTTTTATCGTGACGTTGTATCGTTTATCGTGTCATATTTTCAACGAATTTTGGTGCGTTCACATTTTCATTATTACCGTTTTAGGTTAAAAATCATAGTTTTTTGTTTTTACAAAAAAAACTGATTTTTATTTTTTTTATTTACCGTACATTAACGAATATCGCAAACCGTTTTTAGTGTTCCTAACGCTCATTTAATTCATCCTTATCAATTTAATTTATTTCAATTTAAAACTCAGATGACCGAGGTGACAATATTACCTGTTGTCGTGTAATACCGCCCCAGTGATTCTCGTCGATTCTTGTGAACGCGGTCTCGCTGAAGACGTTCGCAACTAAACTTTTTTATCGAATCCGAATATTTGTTGCTATCAGTTTTTATTGTTTTGATATTAATTATGTCTTTACTATCAAGGCGTAAATCTAAACCTACTATTAAAAAGGGTATCGAAAATACGTACACTATTAATAATTTGCCCAGTTTGCGACGTAAACGAACTATAGCATATAATCGCTTAACGAAGGCTTTGGAAGTAGGTACCTTAGCCAATACCGATGAATCACAAGTAGGGTTATTTCTTTCATATTGTCATGAAATAAAAACGACTGCTGATAGTTTTCATGACTCCCATTTTATTATTTTGGACCTTCTTAAGGATGATGCCGATGAGGAGGACGATGAACTTCAGGATCGATTTGACGAATTGTATTTTCAAGTGTTGGCAATTCAACGAAAATTTGAACAACGTTCATCTCAACAAGCTGACACTTCGAAACATAATTCATTGACCGGTTCGCACAGTGGAAATATGCGGTTACCAAAAATTTCGTTGCCAACTTTTTCCGGTGCTATCAAGGAATGGCCTGAGTTCATTGCAACTTATAACGCGTTGATACATGATTCTACCTCCTTATGTAATATTGAGAAATTTCACTATCTCGTGTCAGTTTTAAGTGGTGATGCTTTATCGTTCATTAGAACTTTTCCTGTTGCAAGTGAACATTATTTAAGTGCGTACGAGGCTCTCAAGTCCCGTTATGAAGATAAACGCGAATTAGCGTTTACGTGCTGGCGTGATATCTTGGACGTTAGTTTAAAGACTTCGAACGCTCAAGATTTTCGACGCGCCTTAGACACGATCGATGAGAACTTAACAATTTTAAAAACTTTAAAATTACCTACCGATAAATGGGATTTTGTTCTTTGTTATAATGTTCTGGCCAAACTCGATACCAAATTAAGACGCGAGTTTGAGGAAAAACATACCGATATTGAGCTTCCACAGTATAACCATTTAAGGGCATTCTTACACTCTAAAGGTGAAGCATTAATTCGCGACACGCACTTTTCGAATGTTACCAATAAAACCGCTAACGTTTCAAAGGACACACCGGGAACTTCACAGAAGTTCAAGCGACATAACGTCACGCATTCGCTTGTCGCTCCCACCGTCACTACTCATAAAAATGTTGGTGATAAACAACAAGCGAAACCTGCTCACAATTCGAGCACTCCGATTCGTAAATGTGCCTACTGTCGTAATGAACATCACATCTCGGCCTGTAGTGATTTTTTGGCAAAATCAATAGATGAGCGCATGGCTGTGGCCACTGAAAAGAAATGGTGCTACAATTGTCTTAACGCATCCCATTCAGTGCGAGAGTGCACATCAATGTTTTCATGTCGACAATGTAGACGTAAACACCACACTTTGCTACATAAGGAGCCGGCGGCAAGCTCGGCGACCTTAGTGGCTAAGGATTCGTTAACTCAGTCTGATCCAACCGTAACCACAACCGTGTTACTGGCAACAGCTCTCGTCCAGATTCGTGATGCTTCTGGTGAATTTCATACATTTCGCGCGTTATTTGACACCGGCAGTCAAAACAATTTTCTCACGGCTCACGCCGCTCAACGATTAAATCTAAAACCTATAACTGGTAATATCAACGTTTATGGGTTAGGGGGCAGCCCTGCCTCAGTCAGTGGCTTTGTTACATGCGACATTGGCACCAACTGTAACGTAAAGTTTCGTCTGGGAATGCTCGTCATACCGAGCATTTGCGGAGATCAACCGATAGCAAGGCTAAATACGAAAGGATGGGAGGAGGTCAAAACACTACCGCTAGCTGATCCTGGTTTTGACATCCCCGGTCCGATCGACGTCTTGTTAGGTGCCGACGTCTTTGCTGAGTCACTTCTCGAACAACGTCTGAAGGGTAACGCCTCTCAACCGCGAGCTTTCAACTCAGTCTTCGGCTGGCTTCTTCTTGGGAAGTCCAGACTCGCATCGCCCAGTCTACTAGGAGTAGCCCCTTCTACCGTAGACGATAGTTTAAACAAAATTGTTCAACGTTTCTGGGAAATCGATAACGTTCCACAATCTTCCCGATTGACCCCAGAAGAGCAACGCTGTGAAAATAGTTTTCTCAGTAATCACTACCGTGACGAGACAGGTAGATATGTAGTTTGTCTCCCCTTCAAGGACGACGAGGAGCCAGTCTTTGAAGGTTCTCGAGAGATAGCCTTACGACGCTTTCATGCCATTGAAAGGCGTCTGTATCGCGATCACAATTTAAACCAACAATACGTGGAGTTCATGACTGACTATATCGACAGTGGTCACATGACTCTAGTACCTGCCAAGCAAATGGGTCAAGGCAAGTATTATATACCGCACCATTGTGTGCTACGTCCCGACAGCGCTACAACGAAGCTTCGCGTTGTATTCGACGCCTCGGCTAAAGATGCAACTTCCAAATCGCTAAACGACTCGCTGCTGACGGGACCGAAGCTACAATCAAATATCGTAGAGATCCTTCTTCATTTCCGTGAGCACGCAATTGTCTTCATGGCAGACGTGCGCCAAATGTACCGTCAAATCAACCTAGCTCCTCAACATCGTGATTATCAACGTATTCTCTGGCGAGCTCACCCAGATGAGCCTCTTCAAGAGTACGTATTAAATACCGTAACGTACGGAGTGTCTTCCGCTCCATTCCTGGCGTGCCGCTCTATTCAGCAACTGGCCAACGATGAGGGTCACAAGTACCCAAAGGCCAAAACCGTTTTAACTTCCGACATATACGTTGATGACGTCATATCCGGAAGCTCATCGCTGAAGGACGCCAGAGAAATCAAAACTCAACTCATCGCTCTTTTCGGTCTTGGCTCGTTTGAGCTCCGAAAGTGGGTGAGTAACCGACCCGAGCTACTTAGCGATCTTCCCGCGGAGGCGTGTCTTTCAGAAGCAATCACTTTTACCGAAACTGAAGACACAACTATCAAGGTTCTGGGCCTTAAGTGGGAGCCTGCTTCGGATTCGTTCGTCTTTACCGTAAATCCATCTAATCAACCGTGCACCAAGCGAACGATTCTGAGTGAGGTTGCCAGAATTTTCGATCCTCTGGGTTTTCTATCTCCTTTAACAATTCAAGCTAAATGCTTTATTCAAAAGCTTTGGATTCTAGGTCTTTCATGGGACGATAAGCCCCCACCGGAAATTATCTCTCTATGGGAAAAGTTCTCCGAACAGCTTCCTCAAGTTAGGAATCTTAAGATTCCACGTAAATACGCTACCGATAGCGCTCAATCATATCAACTGCATGGATTTTGTGACAGCTCCGAAGCAGCATATGGCGCCGTTATATACCTGCGCGTTACCGAGTCTGACGGCTCCGTTCGCGTCTTTCTCGTTTGTGCTAAGGCTCGTGTAGCTCCTTTGAAACGTCAATCGTTACCTCGCCTAGAGCTGTGTGGTGCACTTTTGCTCGCAGACCTTATCAAATTTGTCAAGGGCACGCTGCGGATTCCTGTTCATGACACTTATGTGTGGTGTGACTCCACCGTTACCTTGTCCTGGTTGCGAGCTCCTTCTTCTCGCTGGGTGACATTCGTTGCAAACCGCGTAAGTCACATTCAAGATATCGTACCGACCGAGTGCTGGAGGCACGTACCATCTGTCACAAATCCTGCAGATGTTTGTTCGCGTGGGCAATTGCCTCACGATTTGCTAAACAATGCCCTATGGTGGGCGGGCCCAGAATGGTTGTCTCAACCACAGTCTGAGTGGCCAATCGATACATCGAAAAATCGTTCAAACGATGACAATGCGGTGCTCTCTGAGCAGCGTCGCACCACGGTTCTCGTTTCGGATCAAATCGAAAGCGTTAATCACACGTCTATAATTGATCGGCTATTCGAAAAATATTCTTCTTTAGATAAAATCTGTCGCATTATCGCTTACGTTCGCAGGTTTTGTAATAACATGCGTAACACTGTTCCGCGATCAGATAATCTTTTCGTAACGGACGCTGAGCGTCATCGTGCGTTACTAATTATCGTGAAACATTTCCAACAACGTTGTTTTTCGGATGTCATATCCAAGTTACAATCAAAGATACAGTTACCTCGCAGTTTTCGTAAACTAAACCCGTTTTTGGACGAGCAGGGTATACTCAGAGTAGGCGGGCGCCTATCGCGCTCCGATCTTGACTTCGAACATAAGTATCCCGCATTATTGCCCAAAAAGAGTGTTCTTACATCAGCTGTAATCGAATCTATTCATCGAAACAATTTTCATCCCGGTTTGAACACAACCAACTATCTGATTTTACAACAGTTTTGGATACTTGCGGCAAAGCATGCTGTACGTCATCATCTTTCAAGATGCATAAGATGCTACCGTCTTAAACCGAAACCTTTGCAACCCTTTATGAGCGACCTTCCGGCCTTTCGTGTCAATCAGGCAAAACCCTTCTCTGTCGTAGGTGTCGATCTAGGAGGGCCTTTTCGAATTAAGCTCGGGCTTCATCGTGGTGCTAAAATCGATAAAGCGTACTTGTGTTTATTCGTATGCTTGAGCACAAAAGCAGTGCACCTTGAGGTGGTTTCTACTTTATCGACTGACGGCTTCATCGCGGCATTGCGTCGCTTCGTTTCTCGTCGCGGCCGCTGCAATGTTATTCACTCTGACTGCGGTACGAATTTCGTTGGTGCAAGTTCACAACTAGCGTCATGTATCGAACAAGCCTCTCATGCGGAAAAAATAGATTTTAAACGTAACGTACCTTCTGCTCCCCACTTTGGAGGGGTGTGGGAAATCCAAATCAAAGCCGCAAAGAGTCATTTGTACCGTATTGTTGGCGATCAGGTCTTAACGTTTGAAGAGCTTACCACACTCTTCGCTCAGATCGAATCAATTTTAAATTCGCGGCCTTTGTGTCCATTGAGCTCGGATCCTAACGATTTGAACGTTCTTACGCCCGGTCATTTTTTAACGCTAGAACCTCTTACAGCAGTTCCTGATTTCGACTACAAGGACGTAAAAATCAATCGACTGAATCGATGGCAACTTATCCAATCTTTTCAACAACAATTTTGGAAACGCTGGAAAAATGAATATTTACATGGGTTAACTCAGCGAGCAAAATGGACCACGGACTCAACACCGTTAACTGTAAACTCAATCGTACTTATAAAAGAGGACAATCGGCCTCCTCTTCAATGGGCATTAGGACGAGTTGTTTCTTTGCATCCTGGCCCTGATGGGGTAGTTAGAGTCGCAACCGTTAGAACAGCCAGGGATCACTCGCTTAAGAGACCTTTGGTCAAGCTATGTCCTCTACCCTCCGTATAATCGTTTCAACTTATCATTTGTTAGCTTTTAAGTTTAGAATAATAACTTAAACATATTTATCGTTAATTACCGTTTCTTATTCTTACTCTGGGAAAATCCTATTGGTATTTTGGTGGGCGGAATGTTCCGTTTTCAACGCAAATCTTGTTTACCTTTCAATTTGAATTTCGCGCGCCTTACCGATGCACTCATCAATCATCACAATTCGCTGTGCTGCAGTTCTATTTAGCCAATGGGGCGCCCGGACTTCCGCTGGCGCATGCGCAGATCCTACCGGTGTCTGAGAGAACAGCGCCATAGGCTGGTGGCAGAACCAGTAAACTATTCTGAGTCTGGACGTTGAATCGAAGGCGCGCGCGCACCAAACATTGCATCTTTTTTACTCAATTATCCTAATCAAACTTCAAGTGCTCAACAGTGTTTTTGGAACTTTATAATCGTGTGTGGCTGGCCGGCCAGGTGTCTAAAGGAAGAACTATTCGTGAGGAATCGTGCTAGAAGCCTGCCTACGTGGTAAGTGGTTTGTGCATTGTTTCTATTGTCTAAATCGTCTGTAACGCATATTAACGGCGAATGCTTCCAGCATTCGATCCAATGTGGTGATTGACAGTGTACAAGTGCTATTTATCGAGTCAATTTAGCCACAATCTCCTTAACATTATTGTGATATTTTATATTTTGAAACGGTTTTTGAAAAAAAAAATCTCAATATAGGTTCTTTGGGCTTTCTTTACAATTTTATAGTTTTGGATAAGATATTCATTGTTTCATCTAAATGTACGCACCAAATACTAGTAGGCTTTGGACATCTGTTGCCCTGTTTAACCAATCCAACCAAATACACAACATCTATTATGCATTGATGGTATTGATTACGCATCAATTATGTACATGGACATATGTACACAGATTATTATGTAAGCAAATGTTATAGGTTCAGCGTATCGGGTGACAATCAGATTTATTATTTTGTATTAAATATTATTTGACTTGCGTTACCTACTTGTGCTTTTAATAATTATAAAAAAATATATATTTATCGAAAAAAATATCTAATTATTTTATCAGAAAGAGCGTGGTTTGGAACTACTTGACTTGATCGGGTCATAACTACAATTCAATTTTAAATCATGCTTTTTACATCTTACTATGGATCATAGTACATGACATGGACAATTGTACATACTCTATATTGACAAATTTGTACTTATGAAAGAGAGTTAAGTAAATAAATTCATAGTAAATATTGTTCAACTATAAAAGTAAATAAAATTTCCTTTAATACCTCGTGTTCAAACTAAAAATATAACGAACAAACAACATTACTAGTCTGCAGTCACGTCGATTATGCTCACTGCATAGTGGATGCTTTGAATTCTGAATAATTAAGTGAGACATCAAAGCGATTCTGTATTGGCGGCATTCAATAAACATCAGCCCATGGGTTTTCATCATTCACAGTCTATAATTATCTTAATGAATCTTTTTGTTGCGAACTGTATTAAAACTGCAGGAAATGTTGTTTTTAGGTTCAGTACTCAGTACATCCTAACTAATATTATAAATGCGAAAGTGAGTTGAATAGGTCGTGACAAAAAGGGTGACAAACAAACATGTTTGTCACCCTTTTTGTCACGACCTATTCACGCTTTATCTACTAAACCTCTCTCTCAGCCGAAAGACGTCCACTGCTGGACAAAGGCCTCCCCCAAGGATTTCCACAACGACCGGTCCTGCGCTGCCCGCATCCATACGCATCCCGCGACCTTCACCAGGGGCCCTATTTTTGAAAGTATGACATACCGCTGAAAACGAATAGACTATTATGTCGCACTCGTCCTACTATGTCACTAAAAACATAAAAGCCGTATTTTTGAAATCACTCGTCTAGCAATGTTGCCAGTGATATGAAAATAATGCGAGAAATAATTTCTGCTCCATTCTACGCAACGAAAACCGAATCGGTAACGAATCGTAAAAAATGTTCGTAAATTTTCAATCAAAGAGAACGTAAGCGTTAAACGGAACGCAATATTGAAAATTCTAATAGACTCCATCTATATCCGTATCCGGTTGTTTATTTCATTCATGATTTTGACGTAAAAAACGTTCGACCACCAAATCATACGAAAACGAGTGGTCTAGACCACTCGTTAATTTTGCATACATACAGGATGTTTTTTAAATCATGGGCATCCTTTCTACTGGTGAAAGTACTCATGAACATGAGCAACTTTTTGTATGGGACCGACTCAATCCGATGGGAAAAAAAATCTGCTGTTCCATACTATTTTATGGAACAGCTGATTTTTTTTTTCATCGGATTGAGTCGGTCCCATACAAAAAGTTGCTCATGTTCATGAGTACTTTCACCAGTAGAAAGGATGCCAATGATTTAAAAAATTAAAAAATTAAAATTCATTTATTTCAGGTTTCTTAGACCCATTTAAAAAACACACTATATAGTTAGAAGTACATACGAAGAATTACATAAGGTACCTTTCATGCCGGGAAAAAGCCTGTTCCCGTGGAAAATTCACGCGGGCGAAGCTGCGGGCAAAAGCTAGTACCTAGATATATGTTTAGATACACCTACCTTTTCAGACATGCCTAAAAATAGTTAACAATTTATATAATACTACTGGGATGTCTAACATTAGAATACTAATATGTTATGCCTTAGCTTTTCAATTCAGTTTATTGGGAATATCCATTAGACTGAATTGGAAATTCCCAATAGCAAATACATACTTACTAACAGAGTTTCTCAAGATTAAAAAATGGAGATCTATGCACCTACAGCGGTGGTGGCCGAGGAAGCGGTGGTGGCCGAGGAAGCGGTGGTGGTCGAATGGTAGGGCGCCCGCCTGTGGATGCAAAATCCCAGGTTCGAATCCTGCCCGGGCTACGTGAGTTTGTATACCCATCTGACTCATATTAGTTTTCATCGACCACCACTTGCTTCCGGTGAAGGAAAACATCGTGAGAAAACCTGCACTCTGGTTGATGATTATCAGCTAGTGTGTGTAATGGAGAAGGCAATGGCATACCACTCTATTAAAAATTGCCAAGAGAGTCGTTGTGTGTGTTTCATTCCATATAATGACCACGACCCTCAGTCATGAGGAAATACGACTAAAGAGAGAGATGCACCTACAACATACAAAAATATAGCAACTGATCCGCTGGGTCCCCAATAATACCTAAACTGAAAGATCTTCTCTTTAAAGTACTTCAACATCCTCTTCGCTTTCTCTATAAAGAGAAAATGCCTGCAACTGGTTCCCTTCCTCACATATGTAATAATTAATGAAATTGAAACGAATAAACTGTTAACGAGTTGACGGTGACTCGACTCGCATCTAATTTATCACAGTCTTAGCGGTGACGAGAGAAAACTGCCAAATTGAGTGGAGCCCAAAATCTGATTATTTCAATTAAGTATGCTCTGCGCTACGATAAATTTATAAATAGATATCCCTCTTCGTTAAGTTATGGCATTTTGTAATTGTTTGACTTAGAAGTTTAGATATTTATAAATTTAACTTGAAGTTAATACTTGCTACACATATACCTAATATTTAGTCATAAAAACGTACCTACCTAGTTAAATTTTTGAACTATTAGGTATGATTTTGTGTGGATGTGCAAAAATGACTCTCAAACTAATCTATACATATAATAAAACAGTAAAAATATTTTGTCTGTACATTTAATATTTTTGACTGAAATGGATAGAGGGACACTTAAAAAGAATAATAGAAAGCAAAAAAAATTTTTTGGAATTTCTTGTCTGTCTGTCTGTCTGTATGTATGTACGCGTTTCACGCAAAAACGACTGGACGGATTTGAATGAAACTTTTTTTGTTGTATAGCTATTAAACCTGGGCAACATATAGGCTATAATTTATTTTGAAAACTGGAACACCTGATGAAGAACCTTGACAGAACAGCTAAACTATAAGAAATATGGAAATGGTGCCTTAACAAAAGTCGTTCAACCTGATGAGCATTTTCTGCTGACGTATAAAAATTGAACATCTGGAACATCTGATGAAAAGCTCCAAGAGAGATTTTTCATCTAAGCGAAACTCACGCGGGCGACAGCTAGTTAGGGTATAAAATAAAATGAACAAATTATAATTTTCAGTCCGAAAACTAAATTAATTTGTAATTAACATAGAAGCGCTGACATGACATCAATACAAGTTTTCTTAATTGGCATAGCAAATGAGTTTCATCAACAAACTGAAAATATACGTATCAGCGGTAAATAATGAACGGATTGCGTTTCGCATCGGTAACACAAAAATACTAACACAATACTCGTATTATCCGAACTAACGCTTGCAGCCGACATTGTAAATTATGAAAAGCGAGCTGTTCAATATCATTGGCTAACATGTGTGCAGTGAAAATGAATTATTTTAGAAGCTTTTAGCGTTTTAAGACATCATCATTGAACATTTTTATTTCCAAGAAAATTTTGGAATAAATGTTAACCTAATTCGCCTACATTGAAAGCAAGATTTGCTATTCAAAGGATTTTGCGTGAAAGATATAGGGTACCTACATAGATTCGTCCATTCCATAACAGTCATAGTGGCAATTTTTCACAAAGTAACAAGGATTAAGAAAAAAGGTTTTATAGAGATTCTTTAGATATTTGAGTGTATGTATTTATGTATGTATTATTGTATATTTTGGTGTATATATATTTTAGATTTATTTTTGTTTATGTACCTAGTTCATATTTTATGTTACTCGTATGTATTTACGTGTTCTTTTGTACTTTTTCTGATCCTATATTTTGCCTTACGTTACCCTTTATATTTCACTAGCTTTCGCCCGCGGCTTCGCCTGCGTGAATTTCCCACGGGAACAGTGCTTTTTTCCGGGATGAAAGGTACCCTATGTCCTTCTCCGTACTTCCAGCTATGTGTATGCGAAATTTCAGGAAGATTGGTTTAGTAGTTAAAGCGTGAAGAGGTAACAAACAAACTCACTTTCGCATTTATAATATTAGTTAGGATTAGGATAATATTAGTTAGGATTAGGATTTAAATAGTCCTTTCAAATACTTAAAGAATACCTTTCTGGGATAAGTCCTCTATTATATGCTTCTCATTTTGTTTTGCTATCTTTTGTATTTTTCTTATGTGTATATCGATGGCTTAGAGTGAAAACCTCGGATGTTTCTTTTGCCAAAGAAATCACATCCGAGGTTTTCACTCTAAGCCATCAATATGCAATAAAGAGTTTACAAACAAACAAACGTCTTAACCTCAGAGTCAATTACTCGTAGGAACAAAGGCAAAAAAAAAACATAGATAGAACTTAGCTGCCCTAGTATTACTCGTACTAAAATATATATTAATTCATAGTTCATTGTTTTATTATACTAGTATCATATATCTTTAAAAATAGACCTAATTTACCTTTCGTTTCGAGCAATTCATTCACGTGTATTCTATTTGGATCGGTTTAATTTATTCATGTATGACAACTGAATTAATGGTTCGTCGCTGGTTGAATAGCCGTTGTATAATCTATGCTAAGCCGGACGACGATGCATTATAGAATAATGCTATTTGGTTAAATTTGTATACTTTTAGGTGACCAGAATCGGTTTAAAAATAAAGAAAAGTAAATGTCACAACGAAATTTTAATTTGAATGTAAATGGAACAAAATAACACGTATAATATCAAAATAAAATAACAGGAACAATCTCACAAGGCAAAACACGTCGAAAACATGTCGAACACGATGTTTTCCTATCGAGCGCTGCGCGCTGCAGCAAAAGTGAGTCAAGTCGAAATTCGAATCCTGAATGAGTGAACTGAACATGTGAAGTAAAGCGATCATTCGTTATCCGTTTATCAGTCATGTGTTCGTTCTATTTCAAACGCTTCAAACTGTCCATTATGCACTCACGTCATTCCTTTTCTTTAAAAAAAAAAAAGGTCTATGCTAATTATACATAATTTCAAATACTTTGAGTTACCAAACTTACAGTTACTTATTTATTTTTTTACGAAATTTTCAGTCAACTTTTATTTTAACTTAACTAGATGTTTGAAAGTGTTTCGGTAGCCATTACATAAGTCCCAGCGCAAGTGCCTGTTTGTTGTTTTTTTTTTTTGCTATAAAAATGGAATTTTATTTTATACACTATTTAAAACTGGTGCAAGTTAATTCGTATAAGTTCATAAAATGAAATTTCATTCTGAAATCTAACGCCTAAATTGTTATTGTAACTGAATTATATCCGTTCTGAAATGGAATGTATTTTAATCAAAACAAAACAAAATATGCAAACTGTTTTTTTTTTTAAGAAAAAGAGCTAGTAGTTTTTCTTTGCGCATGGTCTCAGGCCGCAATGTAAATAATTGGGTCATCAAGCGTTATTTATTGACTGTATCAATCAGTTTTCCCTTTAACTATAATGCCTATATTTCTCACATTAATTTTTATTAAATTATAGGTACTACAGCAACATAATAAGATTATTTATTTATTTAAACTTTATTGTACACACATAAAAAAGTACAGTTCAAAAGGTGGACTTAATGCTAAAAGCATTGTCTGACAGTCAAACCTTAGGGTTGAGCAGAGAGTTCATGTGATGTGTGTGTGTGTTCATGTTCAAGATTACCTCTATAGCTACTTAAAACTTAAACAAAAGAAGAACATAAATCACCATAATAAAAAATAACTACTTATGCCGCTCAATCTACTAGAAAAACTAAATTGGTAGCCCGCATACCCGCCAAAACAATATACTCAAAGATAGCAAGTTCAAAGAGCGACTTTTGTCCCAAACAGAGTTCCCTAAGTTTATCCAACCAATTACTACCAATGAATTTGTCATCTTACCTTTGAAGCTTGTCGAAATAATTGAAATAACTGAGGTCGTATATGTAGTATTTTAACGCATGGTTTGATAAATATAAACATATCTAGCGAGAACCGGATTGCTGTAAGGTTTAGTACCTCCAGGCTCTTGGAATCAATACTATGAGTTACATTAATATTTGTAATAGCTTTTACCCGCGGCCTCGCCGCGTGAATTTTCTAGGGGAACAGTACTTTTTCGTTGGATGAAAGGTAACCTATGTCCTTCTCAGTACTTCTAACTTTGTGTATGCGAAATTTTAGGAAGATTGGTACAGGACTTAAAGCGAAGAGATAAACAAACTCACTTTCGCATTTATAATATTAGTTGAGATAGTGATACACATTTTTTTTATACCTATCCTCTTTCCTATAAATATAATAAATGCGAAATTATGCACGTTTGTTTGAATATATATATTATCACGCCTTTTCCCGTGGATATGGTAGGCAGAGACTACCGATTTCCACTTGCTACGATCCTTACAGATCTCTCTTGCTTCCTCTACACTCATCACTCTGTTCATACATGCTCTCCGGTTATGGGTGCTCCGAAAATATCCCTTTTAAAAAAAATTGTTTGTTTGAAAGTGAGGTAAAATTTAATCCAACTATCATGATAGAGTAAAATGACGATCAAATCATAACCGCAATATAATCATCGTAAATATTGTTCCGGTTATAATAAGTTGGTCAGTTACAGAGAATATTATTGCCCATAAACAAGATTTATTTGAGCCAATCGAGAAAACAAACAACTTATTAAATATAGGGCCAGGAAATGTGCTATGAAAATACTTTTAGAAGTAAAGATACCATGAAGATAGAAAAATATGAACTTTTCTGTATACTAACACAGAAAAATACATATTTAAGAACTTAAGCGTTTTTAATTTTTTTTTAAGTGTAAAAAAATAAAAAGATTTTTTTTTGTAAGTATGATGTAAGTGTACCTTATAGATGGACTTAATGCTACCAACATTATCGTACAGACTTTCGGGAAGGAAAGTTCACTATGGGTGAAATGTTCAAAATTCTGTAATAAAAACTTTAAAGACCCCACATGATACTCTTAACTATAAATAAATAGGCAACACTCAATGGCCCACACTTGGCGCTAAGCTAGTATCGTAGGTCTATGGGACACAAACACAGAAACGAGGCACAAAACACCAAGCACTGCAGAAAAAAATCTGTGGAAACAAAAAAAAACACGACTGACAACTCACATAGCCTAAATGTTACTATGTTATGTATGTTATGTTACCATTTACCGAAAAGAAATACAAAGTAGTAACAAAAGTAAATAGCGCAAAGGCGGGCTTATTGCAAATGCAATTTCTTAATAATTACAATTGCAATTTTTTAATTTACATACAAACATACACGAACCCTGAAAGCATAACACTGCTTTTTTGGTCAGTAGTATAGATAACACTCCTTTCTGGTCAGTCGTGTAACAAGTACAAATATTTGCCCTCGCTGGGAATCGAATCCACGGCCTTCAGATGGCGGACGGTCATGATGACCACTACGCCACGGTCGATATACCAACTACTAAAAATTTTCCATTCCACAAAGCGAATGACATCACTATTTCCCAATCAGCCGACCTCGCCAGTATCAACAATCACATAATAAATCCGTGCTATCTTTATTTTTACACGCCTGGTCCATAAAATGTCCATAACAAATAAACGTGTAGTTGGCAGATATCCACCTAAATTAAACATCAATATTGATGAAATAACCATAACGTTTTGACATTTTACAAGCATGCTACATATTAATTTTATTTTTTCAAGGTAAATAAATAAACTTACAATATTTGTAATGTAGTAGAAAAGCTAACAGGGCTCATAATTTAATTATACCTACGTAGGTATAATTAAATTACGAGTACGTACGTACGTATAAGATATTTATATCAAACTAGCTTTTGCCCGCGGCTTCGCCCGCGTGAATTTCCCACGGGAACAGTGCTTTTTCCCGGGATAAAAAGTAGCCTATGTGCTATTCCAGGTCATTATCTACCTCTGTACCAAATTTCATCGAAATCCGTCCAGTAGATTTTGCGTGATTGAGTAACAAACATCCTCACAAACTCACAAATTCACAAACTCACAAACTCACATCCAAACTTTCGCATTTATAATATTAGTATGGATGCCTGGTATATTTGACGTTAGACTGCATTTTTTATAACTTTTAAATAACTAGTAGTTCGCCGCGAACTTAGACCTCGCGATTATTACTCGCGTTTTTATTGATTTACTCGTACGTATGTATGTATGTATGATTGAAGAGTGCTGATGAGCAGGGTAAAATCACAGTTATAGAAATAGTATAATTTACAATATAAAAAAAATTGGAAGACCTCTTAATAGCCCAGGCGCTAAAATAGTATCAATCAATCATCCAAATATATAAAATCTTGCGTTAGGGAGTGACTGACTGAGCTGACTGACTTACAGACAATGCACAGCCGAAAACGACTGGGCATACGAAGCTGAAATTATTATTTAACTGTAACACGACTTGTATTTTCTTTTATGTAAATTATACATATAAATTATTTTTACCAAACGACTAACGAGACGAACGACCAAACCAAACAAACAAACAACAATATGAATTAGAACGTTTTTTCAACCCTCAAAGTCTTTCCGGGTGGTCATAAAAAAAAATAACCTAAACCTAACTTCTTCTCCGCTCTCAAAGTGTTTCCGGGTGGTTATAAAAAAAAACCTGAACCTAACTTCTTTTCCGCCCTCAGTCTTTCTGGGTGGTCATAAAAAAAATAACCTAAACCTAACTTCTTCTCCGCCCTCAAAGTCTTTCCGGGTGGTTATAAAAAAAAACCTGAACCTAACTTCTTTTCCGCCCTCAGTCTTTCTGGGTGATCATAAAAAAAAATAACCTGAACCTAACTTCTTTTACGCCCTCAAAGTCTTTCCGGGTGGTCATAAAAAAAAAATAACCTGAACCTAACTTCTTTTCCGCCCTCAAAGTATTTTCGGGTGGTCATAAAAAATAACCTAAACCTAACTTCTTCTTCACCCTCAAAGTCTTTCCGGGTGGTCATAAAAAAAATAACCTGAACCTAACTTTTCCGCCCTCAAAGTCTTTTGGGTGGTCATAAAAAAATAACCTGGACCTAACTTCTTTTCCACCCTCAAAGTCTTTTCCAAAGGTGGTTTCTTTTCCAAATAAAAAAATAACCTGGACCTAACTTCTTTTCCGCCCTCAAAGTCTTTTCCAAAGTTGGTAAAAAAAAATAAACCGAACCCAACTTATAATCTGCCCTCAAGTCCTTCCAGGTGGTCATAAAAAAAATAACCTGAACCCAACTTATTTTCTGTCCTCAAGTCTTTCCGGGTAGTCATAAAAAATAACCTGAACCTAACTTACAGCTCAGATCGTTTGGAGACAAACTTTCTTTTTTTTATAAAAAAAATAAAAATAGTTTATTTACTCCACAACAAATGGCCTTGGACTACATTACATAGGTATGTAATAAACATTAATTAAATTTAATACCATAAAGGACAGTATCGTTGTGGAGATCTGGTGCCCGCTATGATACCTAGGTATCATAGATCCTGTGTTGCAGGTTACCAGCTCCCCCACCCGGTGTGACACAATAAAAGGTATTAGCATGTTGATATCATGTCACAATACGATTTGTGAGTTAATTAACAAATAAAAGACGAGTAATGACTTCTGTACCTAACCCTACGATAAAAATCTTGGGATCAGTTTAAACTTGAAACTTCATATCTTCTAGTTTTGGTAAATAATATTTATCAAACGATGTATTTGCCATAAGATATTTTGTCTAACGTTGTTTTACCAATTGAAAATTTAGTTAAATAATTTGTTAAAATGATAATTTAAAAAAAAAAACAATGTTTGTCTAGTAATTAGTTTGTAAAATGATTACATTTTTAAATGGATGAGTTTGTCAAAGCATATGATTTTCAAATGTATAGTTTTATAAGCGCTGTTTATAAAATGATTGTTTTTTAAATAATAATTTATAATATGAGGGTGTACCTTACAAATCATCTACAAGTCTACAACCGTTGCTTAGATCTGATTTCGACTTTTCTAACTAAATCAGTTCCCTAAGTAAAATGTAGATGGCGCTATCCAAAGTTAGAACACGCTATGGTTTCGTTTGCTACGTAATCGCGGACATTTTTATTAATATTTCAAAAACTACTGAACCGATTTTGATGCCCAACGAACTTAAAAATTCTATTGATATTTCCTACATGCCTACCAAATTTCATCAAAATCGGACCATCGGTTGGGCAGTTATCGCGGTACAAACATACATACATACATACATACATACATACATACATACATACATACATACATACATACAAACAATGTGTTTCGCCCCCAACTCGATTTAGAGACCTTCGCTCGCTTCGCTCGCTCGGTCAAAAATAAAATAATATAATAAAAAATAAAATAAAAATAAATTTTAATAATAATAATAAAAAAAATAAAAAATAAAAACATTTTTTTTTTATATTTTATATTAAATTATTTATTAAGTTCCGCAGAGCGAAGCTGTTATTCCACAATATACCCTGTCACTTGTAGCAGGTAGCCGTAGCATGTCGTAGACTTTCGTAGACCTCGCGTAGACGGTTAACTTGCTGGACGCTACGCCCCGCTACGATTGTTATTGCTACGACGAATAAGGACGATTGAATATAATTTTGATGATTCCAAACTTTTTTTCAATACAAATAGAACACATATGCAGAAGACAATAGGCTATGCACACATGTAATATTACACAACACAATACCCTGAAAATGTAGGCCACACACACACAATATTATTGACACATCCTCTTTTGTACAATTACTGTAATTTTTTATATGTGGAGAGAAAATAAACGATTTTATTATTTATTATTATTATTATTATAATATTATTGACAATATGCCTGATATTGACAATAATATTGCGTGTGTGCAGCTAGCCATAGGTATATTAGTATTTAGGTGAAGCTAAAGTAATTTAATTTCCAATTTAAACTTCAAAAAGAAATATAAAAAGAATTTGTCTAAGTGGAAACTTGATTTTTAAGCTAGATATTTAAGACGTAGGTTAATCTTCTTCATTTCAACCAGAACAAAAATATGTTTAATCCCCGATCTAGAATTTCTTTCCATTCGCTTTGTTTTATCTCAACATTGTCTGAGAGGTTCTTATAATCTTTTTGCAGCGCTGAATAAATTACGGTTCTGCTTCAAACAGAATACTCGACTGTTTTGGTTGTCTTTTGTTTCGAAATACACTTAATGCATATTTTAATCAAGGAGAGGTTGTTATACAGGGTGTTTTTTAAATCATTGGCATCCTTTCTACTGGTGAAAGTACTCATGAACATGAGCAACTTTTTGTATGGGACCGACTCAATCCGATGGAAAAAAAAATCTGCTGTTCCATACTATTTTCCAATACCTCTCTCTCTCTCTCTCTCTCAGCCTAAAGACGTCCACTGCTGGACAAAGGCCTCCCTCAAGGATTTTTTCCAATACCTACTCACCCGAAATGTATGGAACAGCTGATTTTTTTTCCATCGGATTGAGTCGGTCCCATACAAAAAGTTGCTCATGTTCATGAGTATTTTCACCATTAGAAAGGATGCCAATGATTTAAAAAACATCCTGTATAAATGTTGTGGTAGCATTTGCCTATTCATATACAATTTGTTTTATTATTATGAAATAAAATATACAAAGCGATTTCTTGCAAATGTTGCTTGTTTCAGTAGTACACTTCTTTGAGTAAGTATTTATAGACTGAATTGGACAAATTGATAACTCATATTTTTATTTGACTAGGCAAATGGAATTGGTATTGGACCGATTGATCTATTATTTCTCAACTAATATTGTAATGCAAAAGTGAGTTTCTTTGTTTGTTACCTCTTCACGCTTTATCTGCAGAACCAATCTGCCTGAAATTTTGCATAGACATAGAAGTACTGAGAAGGGCTGAAATTAAAGGTCCCCACCCCGGTAAAAAGTACTGTTCACGTGGTAAATCTACGTGGGCGAAGCCTTGGGTAAAAACTATTAATATTAAAATAAATTTATATAAAATATTATAACTAGAACACAAACCTTGCAATTTAAAAAAATATTCTATTTTTTAGATATTTACATAAAAAAATAAAGTGTCCTTTTAATTAAAAAAAAACGGTCTGATATTTAAAGCACATACAAAAATACACGTTTTCTCTTTGGTCATAAATTGGATCAATTTGTCCATTGGCCTTTAACAACAATGTCACACATGGTTGAGACTGGTGAAGTTGGCGCGTTGCCACGCTCCACCGACACTTGCCTTCGAAGCTCGCATTAAGCTGTAAGGCTCCAATGTCTATATTGAACGATACCAATTATTATGTGGAAAGATGTAGATAAAATATCACGTCTTTATCCCTAACGGGGTAGACTGAGCCAAGAGCCGAGAGACTCGGCTTATTGGTGGAGTAGATATTCAGATATGGTGATAGGTTGCTAGCCCATCACCTATAAGAGGTGAAGATTCTTCACTAAATGTTTAATTCTAAATGTATATTATTCTTCACATGTATTGATAATATAGATAGTCAGGATTTCTTCACTGACGAATAATTTAAACAATTATTTAAATTAGAGCAGCATTAATTACACTCAACTTTGTTGAAGGGCATTTCAAAAGTGAACCATATTTTTTTTTAAGTTTAAATATAGTTTATATAACAATGCAAACAAAAATTCATAAAAAAGATAGCGTTATAGAGAGTATAAAAACTTCCTACCAATCAACTAAAATTAAATCTACGTGTAAATGAGAAAGTTTTCATATTTTTTTGTTTATCAATCAATTTTAATGAAATGTAGTATAGAACCTGGAATAATATACTTAATTAATAAGCTACTTTTTATCCCAAATATCTCACGGGAGTGGAAACCCAAGGCTCAAATAGTTTATCGATAATGATTAGACACAATTTAGATCTGGTCTTATTGAAAATAGAACCTTAGTTGGTTAATGACTTAAGTTGTATGTTTATTAAACCAAGAGACATTAAGAAGATGGAGTAAGCTCCATCCATTCAATAGTTTCAAGGGTTAGAACGCTATTAAAATGGTTCTAATGCTTGCGTGTATGTACCTAAAATATACAATTAAAGTAAGATTGCACGCAATTCGATGTTTCGATTGCAGTTCTATGGCGCAGTGGTAAAATCCTTATCTCTTACTGTGAGGTCTTCTGTTAGTTCCGCCGCGGTCAAGTAAAGGTGGAAAATAAAAAAGGGTAAGTAAAACCTCTTCTTTATTTTCTACCTTTTTTGGATTTAACCCGGGGCCTTTTATTGCACCCGAGCGCGAGCTTGAAGTGCTTTGCTCTCGCTTTTTGACTGGTGGTCTAATTTCGGAACATAAATTGTCTCTATTGTATTCATATTGCACTTATAGGTTAACTAGCTGGCGCCCGCGGCTTCGCTCGCGTTAATCCTTTTTTAGCGGAAGCCTACGTCATAACATCTACCTGCATGCCAAATTTCAGCCCGATCCGTCCAGTGGTTTGGGCTGTGCGGTAATAGATCACTATGTCTGTCAGTCAGCCAGACAGTCAGCCATCTTTGGGTTATATATATACAGATATTTTTATTTTCTGATCTCGGCACAGAATTAATATTAGTACTACGTAATCTTGGTCTAGGTTGACTTTTCTATACAGGTCCTAATAAAAATGATTCATTTCAGTTTCATGTAATAATGTAGTAGGTATAACATAAATATATTTGAGAGTATATATCATAATATGTTTGCTACATTAATAAGTATATAACATACATGTATTCGACTCGCCCGTGTCCAGTGGAGACAAACTTATTTGGCAAGAAGCTCCAGTACTTTAGCCTCGTTATCTTAAACGTAGATTTGACTTGACCACAAGTTTGAGTCTGAGCCACTTTCAAAGGGAAACTACCTTGTTTTTAGAAGTATATATATTTAAGAACATTGTGGGAATTGGATTTACTGGATACTGATGTAAGTACTTAGTTTTTATTTGGTTAATCGTGTATTTATATTGCTTAACTTTTCTTCTAAACTCTGGGGAATAAGATAAGTTACACATTTATTTTTAGCTACAATTACACACACACATAGAAAAAATAAGAGTTATTGCTTACAAGTCACACGTTGTAAATCCAATATCAGAGATACTTTTGTGATCATAGTAACATGTTTACATTTTACCTCGACCTAGTAAAGCTATCACATGTTGGGACACGCGCAGATCTGAAATTAAAAAAGTTTTCCACGGCACAGTTTCCATGGACTGTGAATGGTCGCATAATGATCCATACAATTGAAAGGGACACTTCATTAAAATGTAGGGACATGTCCCGGAAAAAATGTTCTAAAAGGGACCCTTCATAGCAAATGCATTGTTATCATGAACAAGTTTCCTTTGACACATTTTTTGGCTTTGTTAAAAAATGCCGAGGTTTTTCCATTTTTAAGCCTAATTTCTCCAGTTTTATAATGTTATAATGTCTATTTTCACGGACAATTGTACCTACTATTTTTTTTTTTATTAATCTGGGTATCTGCCAAAAACATCTCATTTTATGACATTAAGCTTTTAGTACTAAACGAACAAACAAAACAACAGCAAAACAGCGTCCCGTGAAACGAATCCACAATTTCAGCATTTACTGTAAAAAGTGAAAAGAAAACATCGTGTTTTCTAGACAGAACGTTGGCTGTAAACTCCAAGACTTGAACTCTTATTTCTAAAGGAGTAGAGCTCAATTTGAGGTGTTAGTGGTAAAGTGGGAATAGAAAGCTTCACTTATTTGCAAACACGTGTGCACAAAGCGTTTCTGGTTGCATCGCAGTCTGTCCTTTGATATGTTAGAGAGAAAATCAAGGCTCTATAAAGGTTTTATTGTTGACTTGCTGCATACGAGACTATACCTATATAAATAGACTATAAGTATAGTATTGGGTTATTTTTGATTTATTAATGGCACTTTAAAATTATTAATGTAGGTTTAGTTAATATTAAAATTACTCGCTCTCAAAAACTATTAGAACAACAATTGCTTTTTAGATTTTTTTTGCTTTTAATTATTACTGAAGTTTGGTACACTTTGTCAAGAGAAGAGCATGCAAATAAATGACTACGGAAAACTGAAAATAATTGTCGTTCTACATTTTCCTGCGAAATCGTTGGAATTCTCATTTTCGTCATAAAAATATGAGAAATTTATGGCATTATATAAATTCAGTGAAGAAAATAATGGTGTTGACTTTCCGTTTCTCATTTGAACAGAATTCATTCAAAAATGTCAGTCCATTTGTAAAGAATGAAATATTAAAGCTTGGGGCTCGATGATTTTAAATCGGAGACGCTATCGCGATTCTTTCCTCACTATTGTGCCTCGTTGAGTAACGTAAAGTAACAATAACGTGTTTAGGCGATATTATTCGCTAAAAATTATCAAGTTACAGGAGATATACGTAGTGGGGTATGTAATCAATACTTGGCGAATGTGAGTTCTTTAATGATCATAGGAAGCAAGGCCGCAGTAACCTAAGGGGGAAAAAAGTCGTACAACCACGAACAAAATTTATCTTCGACATATGAATATGTCACAGACAATGAATAAAACTTATATCAGAAAAAGTGAAGAATGGAGGACACCTCCTGATAGCACATATGCTTAGGTTTCAGGACAAGTAATCAGATTTGAGCTTTGACACACAAGACAGACCGATTGACTGTTGCATTAAGATATTAGTCATAACAAGACATCGTTTGCTCCATTAGACTTTACCAAGGCTTTATATTTATAGACGTGACATTATATTACCTACAACAAAAAGAAATATTAGCTTAAATTTATATCATCAACTATATTGTCTCTACAAAAATTTGGCTTTTTTCAAAAGTATCCCCTTCGGCCGCTTTCGAAACCAAAGTGTCGAAACCAGTTTCGAATAACGAATAATATTTCTTTAACCGAAACTAGTTTCCAAATAATAATATTTTTTCTGTTTTCGAAACTCGTTACCAATTAAGAAAAATAAGTATCATGTACAAAAAGCCTTACTAAATTTTCACTCTCCATTAAACATAGTAATGGAGAACAAGTAATTTAAAATCTGAATGGAGCTCCAGCAGACGGGACAATGTCGTCCCTCGGAATACAAGTCCTTTTAGTGACAAAGGACTTGTCCCTTGAAAAATAAGATTATTCATTAAAATTGGTAAGCGAGCGAGGAGCCCGATTCTCTGCTTCGATTAATATTATCAATGGTTTAAAGATGAGCAGTGATAGTGAAATTAATTTCCTTATATGATTTTCTTCATGGCTTTGATGTTCATATTTCATCTTCATTATTTCAGCCATAAAATAGAGGAAATTAATGCATGAATATTACATAATTATTTCATGAAAACTAACATTGTTTTACAAGAGTGCAATAGATTTTCGTAACGATGGTTGTCGCCGCCACAAATTGGAGTTTACCCTTTTTACTCTGATGACCTGTAAGTTAATCTCAGCCCGGCCCTTAACGGTTCATAACCTACGTTGGAGAAAAATAACCGTAACCTTTCACTTTACCCTTTGAACACCTTAACACTTTGAAGGACTTAACAACTGGTTACTAGTTATAGGATTTTTGCATTTTAACTTAGATTTACATTTTCTATTTGAAGTTTACTGACTTGCAAAAATTTTGCAGGTATTTATCTAAATCATTGTAATTATATTAACTTATTTGTTTTACAGCTGAAATATTCAGTATCAAATATCATTAATATCACATAGGCTATCCCAAGTATTTTTATAAACTTTTGCATATAATAATATCCGGACAAATTTACACGGATTGAGTTAGCCCCAAAGTAAGTTCGAGATTTGTGTGCCGGGATACTAGTAACTTTTAACGATACCATATTTATTTTATAACAAATATTTCGCCCGCGTTAATTTCCCACGGGAACAGTGCTTTTTCCCGGGATGTAAGGTAGCCTATGTCCTTCTCCGTACTTCCAGCTATATGTATGCGAAATTTCAGGAGGATTGGTTCAGTAGATAAAGCGTGAAGAGGTAACAAACAAACAAACAAACGAACCAACAAACAAACAAACGAACCAACAAACAAACAAACGAACCAACAAACAAACAAACTCACTTTCGCATTTATAATATTAGTTAGGATAGTTAAGATTAGGATAGTTAGGATTAGTGGAAAATGGGAGTCTATCTCACTTTTTTTTGCCTAAACTGGCCTAAACTAAAATAGTAGATACAAAGTACTTCTCACTCGTGAAAATTGAACAGTAGAAGGGGCAGAATTAAATTAAACGTCAGTGCTTGGGAGCGGTCAAACCAATACTTCTTCTTCTCTTCTTCTCTCAGCCGAAAGACGTCCACTGCTGGACAAAGGCCTCCCCCAAGGATTTCCACAACGACCGGTCCTGCGCTGCCCGCATCCATGCGCAACCCGCGACCTTCACCAGGTCGTCGGTCCACCGAGTGGGAGGCCTGCCAACACTACGTTTTCCGGTTCGTGGTCGCCACTCGAGAACTTTTCTGCCCCAACGGCTATCTGTTCTGCGAGCTATGTGCCCCGCCCACTGCCACTTAAGTTTGGCGATTCTGCGGGCTATATCGGTTATTTTAGTTCTCCTACGGATCTCCTCATTTCTGATTCGATCACGCAGGGAAACTCCGAGCATAGCGCGCTCCATCGCCCTTTGGGTGACCTTGAGCCTTCTTATGAGGCCCATAGTAAGCGACCACGTCTCTATTCCGTATGTCATTACTGGCAACACACACTGGTCAAAGACCTTAGTCTTGAGACACTGCGGTATTTTGGACGAGAAGATATCGCGAAGCTTCCCGAACGCTGCCCAGCCGAGTTGGATTCGACGGTTGACCTCTTTCTCGAAGTTGGACTTACCTAACTGAACTGTTTGTCCCAGGTATACGTAATTGTCAACAACTTCGAGTGTAGAGTCTCCAACCTTTAGAGGAGTGGGTGCGACACGGATATTAGACATGATTTTCGTCTTATCCATGTTCATTTTTAGACCCACTTGTTGAGAGGCTCTACAGAGGCCATCGAGCATTGTGCCTAGGTCTTCCAAGGTCTCAGCCATGACTACGATATCGTCAGCGAATCGAAGGTGAGTGAGGTACTCGCCGTTGATATTGATACCGAGTCCGCTCCAGTCCAGAAGCTTGAAGACATCTTCCAGGGCGGCGGTGAACAGTTTCGGAGAAATAACGTCTCCCTGTCTCACCCCTCGCTTCAACTGGATAGGTTTCGAGCCTTGATCCTGGAGACGGACCGACATGGTGGCGTTTTCGTACAAACACTTCAGCGCTTCGATATATCGATAGTCAATTTGGCACCGTTGGAGAGACTGTAGCACAGCCCAGGTCTCGATCGAATCGAAGGCTTTCTCGTAGTCCACAAACGCCAAGCATAAGGGCTGATTATACTCCTCAGTCTTCTGTATAATCTGCCGCAGCGTATGTAAGTGGTCTACGCCTACGCCTGGTGTAAAGCCTTTTCGGAAACCGGCTTGTTCGGGAGGCTGGAAGTCGTCGAACCTGCGAGCGAGACGATTCGTAATGACTCTCGAAAACAGTTTGTAGACATGGCTCAGAAGTGAGATAGGCCTATAATTCTTCAATAAGGTTTTGTCGCCTTTTTTGAAGAAAAGTACCACCACACTTCTGTGCCATGCCGTAGGCGTTTGTCCCTCGAGTATGACGGCAAACCAATACTATTTAATCCCAATTTCTCTACACTATTTGTTTACATTATAATTTTAGGGCTGTGACACAGGCACAGCTGAGCTAGTAAGAGATGACGTACTCCACGCGCGTCAATTTTGCTTAGTGGATACGAGGTTTTAAAGTCCCTCATTATCCTGAATGCCAAATGTTTTAACAACAGGAAGATGACAAGTATACTATAATGAAAGACCTTGAATCTTAATTACACTGGACTGAATTCACAATATTTAAGTACGATATTAATTGTCCGGCACCTGGATCCCAAGCGAGACGTAAACATCCTCTGCCAAACTTCAAAATAAATACTGCACGGAAATCGAAAATTCACATCTTTGATAATAAACTCATACGTACGACATACATACATAGAATCACGCCTTTATCCCTTACGGGGTAGACAGAGCCAAGAGTCGTGAGACTCGAAGGCCATGCTTAGCTGAATATTGGGCTCTCTGACGGAATGGAGAATCAGGTATAGTGACAGGTTGCTAACCCATCGCCTATGAGTGGAGGAATCCCCAGTTTAAAGCCCTTTCCCTTTAACGAACTCCTTCCTGAATAAATCACCCCTCCTTCCGATTTAAAAGCTATGTTCTTGTCGGTGTCATTGCGTGGAATGAGACATATGCAAATATTTTGTTTGCGATGTTAATGGAGTAATTTTTCTATTTTCCTTCTCCAAATAATACTAACATTTTAAACGCGAACGTGTTATATTTTTATGCCTCAAATCATTATGAGATATTGCATACACGATGTCAGTCTTAAAAAAGATTTCTTTCATCCTAAATAAAAAGTACTATTCCTGTGGAATACAACAAAGTAAGCGAATAGGCAAACGAAAGATAGTAATAAAAGTGTCTAAAATACTCTTACGGAATCATAGTCTTGTTTATTTTATTCGTGATGGCTCGAACATATGGTGCAAATGTTGAAATTTTGTATTGCAAAACATAAAGTCGATATTTGTCAACATTCCTTCAGTTTTCTAAGGCGGGTTCCTAATTACATATAATAATTATAATAAAAATGAAACATTTCTATAACTATGAATAACACGAAGCGAAGTATTTTTTTTTTATTTTGACATTTCCACCATAAAATCTACTTCTGTCCTCTTTATATTTTGAGATGAAACCGACCAAACAATCGATCGCTGGTGAGTACATTATTAATAAAGTTACCAAGTTCTGAGAAGCAGCTTTTCACAAAGATTGGACATATTGACAGGCAAGGACAATAAAAATGAAAGAAAATGATGAGATATTTTTCGCTCAAAGCGGTTTTGTTTGAGCATTGCGAAATTATTTTCTAACTTAAATATACTTAATGTAAAATTCGATAAAACATTGTAATTTTTTTTTAACTTTGGACAAAGACAAATAAAATGTTTTTATAAAAATACGTAAAGATGAATAATCTCTATTAGAGTATATGTAGGCATATGATTGTATGATTTCGCTTTGAATGGCATATTCAAAGTGAAAGCTATAAACTACCTTTTTTATAGCCTGTTGGTGTGTCCTACTGCAGAGCAAAGCCTCCCCTTTTTTCTTCCATGTATACATATAGACTACCTAGCATCTAAAATTACCATGGCAGTGAAGATTGACAGACACACAGTGATTAACATAAAAAGAGGAAATTAAAATTTTGCTAAATAATCGTATCAAAAGTGGAGGATACTTTGCAGCCCGGTTCTTTAAGCGTACATTCTCAAACAACAGTTGAACAAGGTCGTTAGAACAAAAGACGTAGGCTTCAATTGAAAAGCTGCAAAGTGCTTCTCAACAGCTGTTATTGACAGATTCTTCCGAGCACGTTCTCTTGCGATGGCGGCATTTTGTGCCACTCCATATGACTAGAAAAATATGACACTTTTTTGTTGGCAAATTGAATAACAGTTCCAGTTATGTCAAGTATTTGGAACGCGGGAATCGCGATGTTCCTTTGTTATTATTGAAAATTCATATTGGTACTACGCTCGCTACTTCACTTAAATTTGTCGTGGAGGTAATAACCTCCAAGATAAATTATATGAGGAGGCCAAAAATTTATAATTAAACATCCAAAATCAAGTGGAATCCTAACCACTCGTTATATTATTAATGCGAAAGTGAGTTTATTTGTTTGTAACGGCATAACGTTTTTATCTACCGAACCAATCTTTCTGAAATACACAGAGATATAAATACTGAGAAAGACCTACAATACCTTTCATCCCGGGAAAAAGCACTGTTCCCGTGAGAAAACCACGCGTTCAAAGCCGCGAGCAAAAGCTAGTAAGATGTAAATAAGAATCTGGATCATTCTAGCATTGGTGCTATTAAAAAAATAGTGCTAAGTGAGCTTAAACATAAGGTCTTCTTTTTTTTCCTTTCGTGATCGAAATCCTTAAAAAAAACCGCTGAATTCAGACACCGATACGTTGGTAGTGGGAGTAAGCAGTTTCAGATTTTAACGACACCTATCACTGTTGCTAGATATTAAAAATAAGAGCGCTAAATGAGCTTAAACATAAGGTCTTCTTTTTTTTCCTTTAGTGATCGAAACCGCTTAAAAACCGCTGAATTCAGACACCGATACGTTGGTAGTGGAGCAAGCAGTTTGAGATTTTAACGACACTTTTATCATTGTTGCAAAAAAGAGCGCTAAATGAGCTTAAACATAAGGTCTTCTTTTTTTTCCTTTAGTGATCGAAACCCCTTAAAAACCGCTGAATTCAGACACCGATACGTTGGTAGTGGAGCAAGCAGTTTGAGATTTTAACGACACTTTTATCATTGTTGCAAAAAAGAGCGCTAAATGAGCTTAAACATTAGGTCTTCTTTTTTTCCTTTAGTGATCGAAACCCCTTAAAAACCGCTGAATTCAGACACCGATACGTTGGTAGTGGAAGCAAGCAGTTTGAGATTTTAACGACACTTTTATGTGCGACTGGAGCCGCGCTGACTGCACGCGAATGGCTGAACCATATTGTTTGTTTTGCTGTACCTGCACTAACTGTTTTGTTATGCCAAAGGAGGCGCACATAACATACGGTAAACTGGATTTGTTAAATCAAAATATAAAAAATAAGTATAAAAAAATTATTTAGAATTTTACCATCTGTTCCTCAAAGTAATACCTTTCTTTCTTATAAAATTGTTTATAAAATTTCAGAGAAGTACAATATCCGGAGAGAAGTACATGTTTCCTGTCGATATCAATAAAATAAAGCAATTTATTAGTGATATTTTATTCAATATTTGTTAGTAATAAAAAGTAAAGTATCCCTAAAAAATGCACAGTATATTATATGCAAAATACTTAATTATAAACCAGCAGCAGTGACAGCAGGCGAAACATAAAATTAGTATGAACATGATGATGACCAGTAGATACCAAAAGCGCCGATCCTCAGACCATAATGAAAATATCAATTTTACTACCTATCTTCCTTGTTTTGAATCTTTAATCACAGAAACCCGACCCAAAAACAAAATGAAATCTATATTTCGTTGGTTTAATTGGTCAACTCTTTATTTAAACATAAGGATATACAGAGACATATTAGATAAAACTTACATATAAAAATTCACCTCAAACGCGCCGCATCGAGGCAGTGTGCCCAGGATACTCGCCGCATTACCCCGCTGAATTGCGAGGCTTATGCACTGAGCAAAAAAGACGCCAGGTCTTGGGTCTCCAAGACTTGGTTGGTTTAATTGTATTGATGTGATAAATAACAACATGTCAATTTCGTATCAACAAAAGCTCTACATAATAATGTGCTTTTGACAACAATTCCACTGAAAGTCATTCTAAATAATCTATGAAACAACTATTCTGAAAACAAACGAGCCACGTGCCTTTCACGGCACCAAACATGTACGGTAAGAGTATCAACCCATAGAGCAATACGGATTCCGGGCCGCGCGCGGAAGTCCTTGTTGCTCGAAGTATCAACCCTATCCTAATTCATTGCAAATTGTAACTACCTCAGTATAGGGACTGTGCTGAGCAAATTTACCTGCAGTATCTGTACGTTTAGTATTCGTAACTGAAAATTTAGCTTCGTTCCGAAAGCAAAACGCTGCGGCTAAACGCTACATCCACATTCAATCCAATACCGAACATGTGGTTAAACTTTAATGAACATGTGAATGAAATTCACAGGTATCAAGATCGATAAAAAAATAAATAAATATTCTACTTAATTGTATAAACATTTTTTTATTTATTTTAACTTTTGAACAATCAGAACTTACGTATATTAAACTTTTGTTTACCCATTCATCCCTGTTGCTTGTGTGTAAAAGTATGGTCTTTGGATAATGACACCAGTCGCTGCGACAGGCTACACATTATATCGGATAAATAATTATATGAAAACCGTTGAGAATGGTCTCTTGTAACGTCGATATCAGCGTAACGTTGAGGGGAAAGAGCGGCGAGTGGGGAGCGGCTTTACGGCGGCGTCTCGGATTCTCGACGTCGTCGCTTAACATAGGTAATAAAATGACCGATACAGATACAGAATCACTTTTTTAACCATTACGGGGTAGACAGAGCCAAGAGTCTTGAGACTCGAAAGCCACGCTTAGCTGAATAGAGGGCTTATTGAAATAAAGACTGGTCGTTTTAAAATTTGCAGTGAACTATTTAAGAATAATTCCTCGGAAAAGGGAATATTGTCTATGAGCCAACACTGACTAACGAACGGGAACTTTCCCTCGCTAATATTTATGTAATGGTGAGACTTCCTATCACAATATTTATCGCCATTATGTCTTAAATATTATCTTGTGAATAACAGTTGAGATATTATTCACTTCATATAGCATGTTCAATCCAAAAGTTAACATTTATGGTTTTTTATTCTATAGAAAACTTAATTTGGTAATACAATGTTTCTAAAACATATCCTTTACACCCATTTTTAAAACATATCAACTTGCGAGAAATTAACATATATATACAGACAGTGTTACTAACACAGACATTTAAAGTTATATTTATTTATTTAGCTACATCCATGCTATAAATTCTTTATAAATGTTTCAGAAACAGTTTCCACTCAATTTGTGGTATCTTTATCAAAAATAAATAAATTTAAAAAAGAATTGTTTCAGTAAACGCGTTTCACTACCTAGCGCCGTAATTTGAAAAAAATTGTCCAGTGCGTGTCGGGCCACGCGCACGTAGGGTTCCGAAGGCAACCAGTAAGGTAAGGGGTGCGCAATGTTGGGCTATCCTGGCCTTACAACACTCATGTAATTTATTTATTATCATTGTTAAACTGACATTCATGTTTTATGGACCCCATTATACTACAGTTCCATATATAACTATTAATCAACTATTAACTATTCAAATGTTAGGGACAATTATCCTTCAATCTAATTCACTTTACTTTTAGTTATAAGGTGGTCAGATTTATTTGATAAATATGTTTTTTGACTTACTCAGAAGATACAAATTACTTAAACATTAAATGATTACAATAATAAATTAAATGTTTATATTTAATCACGTTTGAAGCATACAAAATGCTTGAGCTGTCCGACAAAAACCCGTACACTCCTTTTTTGACACTGGCGTAAAAAGAACTCACGTAAACGCACTCAAAGCGCTGGCTGCAGCGGATGTGTGCAATTTTTGGAAAACAAAAAGCTTTCGTCCTTTGAAACACGTTTCTGTGAAAATCTGTGTAGCTAGCTGTACAGTTTTGTTATAAGATGTTAAGTACAGCAGTAGCGGATATAGGGGGGGGCACGGGGGCACGTGCCCCCCCAAACTGTTTTTTGTGTACCTACTGTGGAGAGAAAATTCCATAAGAGTGCATATAAAATAAAAAAATAACAGATTTTTTCTGCCCATCTGGTTTATTTCTTGATTTTTTACAAATCTGGTCCTCTGCAGTGGCGTAGTGAGAGCAAGTCTTAAGGATTCGTTTTAAGCCAACATGCATAGTCCGCCACGGTCCTTGTGCCCCCCCCCCCCCCACCCAGAAAAAAACTTTGGATCCGCCGTTGAAGTACAGCATAAATTAATAAACTTAAGAAGACTAAAACTCCTAATAAGTCTTTGTTGATTTACTAATAGTACATTAATGTAATTTTTATTAATTAGGCATTATAACTAGTAAGGCATTATTGCTGTCCGGTAATTTTGAACCGAAATACCTATACAAAAAGTGAATGCATTTTTACATTTATTACCGGATTTTTTTAAAGCATTCCGTCCTTCTTATTAGCATAATATTGGAGAGCAAAGCGCATATTTCTGAATAATTCATTACAAAAAGAGCATTTTAATTAAAAAAATAATTAATAGCAAAGTCAAAGTCAAATTTTTTTATTGAAACTTGGCCTTCAAAGAAAGCTCTTTTTCACGTCGATAACTAATTATTTAATCATAATATTTTATGTCTCAAAGCTACAAACTACTAGCATTTCGGAACGACCACTGCTGAGAAGAAATGCCGAAAGAAACTCATGAAACAGTCTTGGTCGCCTAGCATGCCAGAGGGGCTATTCATTAACTTTATACATACACTAGATTGTGTACAGTCAAAAATAAAATAAAATATAAGTAAAAAAATAATAATAATATAATAAAACATGTTATGTTGGTGATCAAGTAACCACAATGAATTGGTTAAGAACAAAAAATAAAAATAAAATTCGAATCAGGATCGAAGCAGGATCCCCTGGCAACACCCGTTCACAAGTTTGAACATTTTAGAAAAATAAATACTTTCAGTCACTTGAAGATCACAATACACGTACATGTTTAACAATTAAATGTCAATGTAATTAAATTTTAAAAAAAAGGTAAGGTTATTTTTTCACAATATCAAAAGAATGTAATCAAGTGTGGAGTGGCGAAGTTAGGGAGAGACCAAACTTTTTTATCGTTCAAATAATCACTTATTGTGTAATACGCTTTATTCATCAAAGTATTTTTAAGATATGTTTTAAATTTTTGCATCGGTAAATTTATAGCCTCGTCAGGTAGCTTGTTAAACATTTTTACACTTTGACCCACGAAAGACCGCCGAACCTTTTTAAGCCTAAAGCAGGGCGTATAAAGTTTATTCTTATTGCGGGTGTTTATACTATGTACATCGCAGATTTTTTTAAAGAGGTTTAAATTGGATTTAACAAAAATAAGTACATTGAAGATGTATTGAGATGCAACAGTAAGAATTTTTATTGATTTAAAGAGCTCTCGTAGAGAATCGCGTCGTTTTAGCCCGTACATAAAACGAATTGCTCTTTTCTGTAGCAGGGAGGAAGACACGTTTTGCGGAAGACCACAAACATGAAACCCCGTAATCTGCCCCTGGGTCTCTAATTAATTGCAAGCGAATTCCAGGAACGTCAGTTACACAAAAATATAAACATGGAATGGATACCTCCTTCTATGTATAACGAATAACAGCTGATTTATTAAACCGAACGACCACCGCGAGCTAAAACAGAGACAGTTTATAATTTAATATCCCAAATCTTTGCCAGCTAAGCTAAGTAACATAAAAAAACTGCTTAGCTATGCGAGCTAAGTTACTTTATTAGTTCGCTACTAGTAACTATCGATCGATGTATCGATTTTTTGTTAAAAAATAAAGCTAATTGAGTGTGTTTGGAAGCATAAGCGAAGATCCGCACACTTGCCTTTGTATAAAATCACATGAGAAAAAAAAGTTCAAATTTCCAAATATGGACCAAACCAAAGGTGTCTAATGTCGGGGTTACTGTTAAGCAATCTCTAATTGATAACTTTGGGCAAAGTGACATCTTCTGTACCCTCCATAATGTGTCTGAGGCCAGTAATGACTGTGCTATTGTGCTATTATTTCACGTGGAATAATAGCATTTAGGCCATTACCTGAACGCCAATGAATACGCTACTTTATAGCTATTGTTTGAATATTATACTTGATTTTTTAGTGGTATGTTTCCCTGTTTGAAGGTAACTGCGGTACGCTGCGGTTGAGGTTTGGGGGTTGTATTGTTTTCCGGCAGAAATATATGTATAAACAAGAGTCTATAAGGAGAACAAGGCTTTGCATTGTTTGCTTTACAAAATATTCCATCAATTCACACCAAGAATGCATCTAAATTTTTAAACTTTTGTTGTTCGTCATGCACAGATAAAATAGGAAATCATTAACAGTAAAAATAAATGTCCCAAAGAATGATAAAAAAGACCTAGAAAAAAATTTCAGTTCTGTCTATTATTATTTCTATGGTTGTCATATCCAATTTCATGTAGGTAATTTGTATAAAAATATCCTTAACTAACATTGCACATGGTTCGAGAGAATATCAATGCTGGTGATCCTGCTGAACTGCGTGACCTTGGGCATGTACCAACCCTGCGTCGATGACCAGTGTGTTACAAATAGGTGCAAAATATTACAGGTAAGAACTTATAAATACATTTTGATTTTAAAGCATAAACTACAATATTAAAGCCTGGCCAGAAATATAAAAACCCTGAATTAGAGGCAGAACAAGCAGAAACTTTCTTCAAAATTTCTCGGAAATATTCTCGAAAATGGAAAACGGTGCCCTTCCCAGAAAACAATACCTATTGGATCCGCCCTTGATTTAAAGTCAAACTCTGACAGGAGAAATGACAGATGGATTTTTAAATTAGTTGCCAGTATAAGAAATCAGTTCTATTGCTTTTCCGCAACATCGAGGGTTTTTATATTCCTGGTCAGGCTATACCTAACCTTTTTTCTTTTTTCTTTTGTCTATGAATTAGTGGCCAACATTGCTGTCAGATTTAAAATTTAGATTATTATCCAATACCTTTTAATGAACCACAAATATTAAAAAGTATAATAAGAAGCTGGCCACTAATATTTAGTATGGCATTTCAAAAAAAAAAATACGCAGAATTTTCTTTTCTTTCAAATTTCTACGCATTTGTTTTGTTTATCTAAATCAAAATTAGTGCAAATTAATTATTTTTATACATATTTGCAGGTTTTTGATGACATCATCTTCGCTTTTTTCACGTTGGAGATGAGCATCAAAATGGTGGCCATGGGGGTATATGGACATGGCACTTACTTAGCAGATTCATGGAATAGACTGGATTTTTTCATTGTAATGGCAGGGTTAGTATGAAATTTTAACATCTAGTTAAGTATTCTTATTTCTTAATTAAATTGGAAATTTCATGAAAATAATATTTTTTCTACTAATAAAATAATAAATACCTAATCATAACTTTATTTTTAGAGTACTGGAGTACGCGTTAAACGTAGAAAATATCAACCTATCAGCCATCAGGACAATACGAGTATTGCGACCACTGCGAGCTATTAACAGGATACCAAGTAAGTACACAACATTTGTCTTTACTTTAAGTTGACAGAAGAACTGACAATATGGAGTTATGCTGACCATGGAAGTAATAAGTATACGTTGTACAAAGTAATTATTACTTCCACGATGCTGACATCTCTCTTTAGTCGTATTTCCTCTTGACTGAGGGTCATTACATGGATTGAAACACACACACCGACTCTCTTGGCAATTTTAATGGAGTTCACACACGAGCTGATAATCATCAACACAGAATGAAGGTTTCCTCACGATGTTTTCCTTCACCGGAAGCAAGTGGTGGTCGATGAAAACTAACATGAGTCAGATTGGTATACAAACTCATGTAGCCCGGGCAGGATTCGAACCTGGGATTTTGCATCCACAGGCGGGCGCTCTACCACTCGGCCACCACCGCTATGCTGACATAAGAACTGATAATCACCTAAGTCTTTCTTTTAAACTGTTCAATGAAGTCGGTTCCATTCCACCTTTGCAAATTCAATGATCTTATACTATCTCGTAATCGGGAGTTCCTAGAGGATGGTTTAGATTAAACGTTGCGAACTTGCGAGTTGATCTGCCGAGTAGCTGTAGTGCAATAAGTTGCACCGTTAAGACGTATCTTAGGTTTTACTCGCACGTGCGAGTTGAAAAATGTTTGATGAAAGAAACATTTTCTGGTCCTCACTTGCTAATATGAAGGGCTGTGTGAGGGTCAGCTGTTGAAAACGGATAAACCGTCCACAAATCACTTGACAGGTGGCGACTTAGTATAGGGAAATTTTTATAATGAACACTCTGATGATTCACCTCGCTATTCCTTCTGTAAAATAATAAGTAACAAATTAAATATCCTTCTCGTGATCCTTCGACCCTCTGGTCTTAAGGCGAACGCCTCAAACACTGGATTCTATATTTTATAGATTACTCTTGCATTCATAAAAAATGCCATCAAGATATATCTACCTATGTGGAATAGGGACTATATATTTTTTCCCTTCATTATGAATAATAAATCATTTATTCTGATAGTATCAACAGACAGTTTAACCTTAATTGTAGCTTTCACAATGGCAGGCATTCATTCAGGTAGCTAGTTGAATTGTAGGTTATATTAATATACCCTGTCAGTTTAGCAGGCAAGTTTGCGCGGCAAGTTCAACATTTAGCTAGTTAGCTCTTTGCGAGGTCTTTCTCACTGAAATAGACTCTCCAGCTTGAAATAGCATTGTAGAAACTTACAAAGTGGTTCAGTATTTTACGCTTATAAAAATAAAGTTCTTTAGTTTCTCGGCCTTCTAAAATACAGCTGACAGTTTTTGGAGTGAAAACTAGGTATTACTCGTAACTTACACTGATGATGATGAAGCGTATAGCCCATCCTCTGATTTATAACTTCAAATCTATAAGTATATTCTTTTGATGATTCCATAGAAAATAAACTGTTATCTCTAATGATAGTTACAAATTGCAGATAAAGTTAAAATAATAAAATAAATATCACTAAAATAAAACAACTTAACCAAATTAATTAAGTACATTGAAGTAGCAAAGAATATCAAGTTCAAAGTGTTTGTGAAGTGCTAGCTTATCCATTAATGAGCTGTTGAACAGCACTAAACCTCAATTCTAAATTAAGACCAAAGAGCTCTTACTCAAGGGTACTTTGGCGTGACCTCCACCCCTGCAGGCGTAACTTGAGCAAAGTTTCCATTCTTTTCCGTTCCATATTGACACTGTCTATAAAATTTATGAACTTTTCTAGTCGCGGACGCGATGGAGCGACGATTTAAAAACATTTAAGAGAAACTGGTCGGAGGTTGCATTGGAAAGAGAAAATTGGAGGGCGATGGGGGAGACCTTTACCCAGCAGTGGGATAATAGAGGTTAAAAAAAAATTATAAATAACGCACAGCTGGAGCTTTCGAGCTTTCTAAGCCCAGTGGCTTAGAAAGATGAAACCTAGCATAAAGGTTACTTGGGGAGTGTAGGGGAGCAATAAAATAGAATTTCCCGATATTTCCACGAGAACGAAGACGCAGGCCTGTGCTAAATACTTTATATGAAGGTCGTAAAGAACGTATCGCAGAGACTCAATAATAATAATGTAATCTTCAGGGTCGTATATAATTTTTATTAATAAACATAAGACCTAAAACAATTATAAAGAACGGTTAGAAAAGATAACAAGATACACTTCACTATAAATTTAGAATCACTTCCAAAAGAACCAATAAAACTTAATAATACATACCCGATAAGGGTCTATGTTGATTTATATAATATTAAATATATTTAAGATATATTATTTATCTTTATAATGTTAGATGATAAGTGTGTTAGAGTCAAGAATGATATCAAAATGTAGAATCGAATGTGTATGAATACAATTTAAAATTTATGACAGGTGAAATAAGTATGTATGTGCCAGCGCACGCATAAATGGATCAAAGAGGATGAACGCGTCACCGCGTTACAAACGTAAAGAAACAAAAGGCTATAAACACAAATCAGCGAAAATAGCCTCGAAATCAAAATGGAAGTGTCTCCAATAAAGTTCAATACGGTAACGGTTAACCGTTGCAATAATCGCCCTGGGAAGAAATCCGTGCCTACGGGTGGCACTTATAGAAATTAACCGGGAGCGAAATGAGAGCAGAGCGTGGGAGGCGATCGATTCGAGCAACAAGTGAACCCGGCCAGCCTTTAGGGCCTGCGCACACTACAGACTTGGCTTTCCAGCTGTCGTGCAAGCATGCAAATGTGTTCGATCAATTAACTTTACGTATTATTTTTGGTCAGGTAATTTTTTGGGAAGTTGTCATTTTTTGTATGCCGTGGAATTTCAGAATTATTGACTTTCTCTTAATATTATGTTTCGACCAATCCTGTACACTGAGCAGTAAAGGTGATTCTGATGATGCTGCGATTCTTAAGTCATCAGCCTAACAAAGGCCTCTTGATGTGGTTTTTTTACGCCCAGTTCAGAACAGTAAATTTTCAGAAGCAGGAGAATTGTTTTTACGGAAAAACAGCCTAAAAGTAAACTGGAAGTAACTTCCAAAATATACTTCCCGTTGTATCCAGACCCGAAAACTCGGAAACTCGGTTAACTCGGGTTATAAAGGCTGGGACACGCTCAAGCGAGTGTAAATATAAAATAATTAACGTTACCTCACATGGAAACCTTCGTGCTAAATTTAATATTGTAAATGGTATCGTTTCGTGAGAATATGCGGTGTAATAGATAAAGCAATTTAGAAATTCAGCAAATAATAATAGGGAATAAATAATACCTAGCAATAGCTTATTATTATTAATACATATGTAAGTATCACAGCTGCTGGGGTCAAAGGAATTTCAAGATAAAAAGTCCTCTACTGGTTTTACCCTACCTTGTACAAAATTTTATCAAAGAAAGAAAGAAAGAAGAAAGAAAGAAAATTGGTTTATTTGACATTTCACAAACTAAGAGAACAATAACAAATCTTTTACAAAACAGATACGTATAATATTTGTGTAATATCAAAAAGGCCCCCTCTCAGCATATTGTTGCAGTAGAAACCACAACGCTGGTCTTCCGAGGGCACCATTAAAAATAACATAAATTAAAACAAATACCAATACAAAACAACATACAAAATAAACGTCACACTTACAAAACTATCAATCAGAGGCGACGCTTCACCATCTCCACCAATTATACAGAAATAACACACAATTCATAACATGTATACATATTTTTTTTACACAATTACACATACGAATATATATATGTTGTAAACTAAATTATAATTTAGGTATATATACTTTCATAAAGGAAGGGAGTTAGTACGTACCGCAACGCTGCACTATTGCGACTTTTGAGCATCTAAAATATATTTTTTGAATTTAATTTTAGACGTTTTAATATTTAAACATTGTCTCATAGGAGGAGGAATGTTATTCCAACATTTCGTTGCAGCGTATTTGAAACTGCCACGAAACGCAGCAGTTTTACATCTAGGACAGATTAAGCGGTTAGGCCCTCTAGTTCGATTGGTAAATTTTAATTTATTAAATAAATACGATGGACTTTTGTTCCTAATAACACCAAAGAGTAATGATGCCAGGTGAAGAGTGCGTCTAGATTCCATATTAAGAAGATTGTTTTGGTTCAAATATGGTGTTATATGAGCTCTTCTGGGAATTTGAAAACAGAATCGAGCACAAAAATTCTGTAAGCGCTGAATAAGCTTCTTTGTACGGACCAACAAACATCCTCCAATCACCACATCAGCATAGTTAAGTTTCGATAATATTAGCGACTCGCACAAGCAGATACGAGATTCAATGCTTAAGTGCTCGCGGATTTGGTATAAAACCTTCAGTCTGTAATAACAGTTTCTGATAGTGTCAATGACATGTTTTTCGAATTGCAGATTACTGTCCATTACGACACCAAGATTTTTTGCTTCAGAAACCTCTTGTATTTGGGTGTCATTTAACTTTATTACAGGTTTATGACTTTTTATGCTAGAGGTCGTAGCTTTAGTACCTAAGATCAAATATTTTGTTTTGCTTGGATTAAGCACAAGACCATTATCAGCTGACCACTCAGCGACGCGTTCAAGATCCCTGTTTATATTTTCAACTGCGGTTATGGTGTTGCACGGCTTAAATGTCTGATAAATTTGGAGGTCATCCGCGTAAAGATGATGTTCGCTGCTACCAATACAATTTGGCAAATCTGCGGTATATAGTATGAACAGTATAGGCCCCAATATTGATCCCTGAGGAACACCCTTATTTACAGGCTCATTCTTCGAAACTAATTTAGTACCGTCTCCACAGCCAATCTCAACTTGTTGACAACGATTAAATAAATAATTGGAAAACCATTTTATTGTCAGAGAATCAAAACCGTAGTATACCAGTTTAGCCATAAGCAACGTGTGGTTGATTGTATCAAAAGCACGTGAATAATCTAGCAAAACAAGAATAGAACCCTCACCCACATCCCTTCCAGTCAATATGTCATCGATCACATCCAAAAGTGCAGTGGCTGTACTCCTACCAGCACGAAAACCGGATTGCTTAGCAGGTAAAATATTATTCTTAGTCAGATATTCCATCAATTGTCTACAAACGATTTTTTCTATTATCTTAGACATAAATGGCAAAATACTAACTGCGCGAAGGTCATTATAGCCTTTAGGATTACTGACTTTCGGGAGTGGTTTAACTATGGCATTTTTCCATAGATCTGGAAAAACACCATGCGCAAGGGACATATTTACAATAGCTGTAATCGTAGGTAATGTACGTGGTAGGGTGAGAATGACCATATCCAATGAAATACCGTCCACGCCTTGAGCATTAGTAGTAATTTGCTTGATTGTTTCGAATACAGTTTCTTCATCCACTGCCTTCAGACTAAATACGGAAGAGCTAAATCTATTAAACCAGAAATAAGTTAATTTTTCTATATTTATTGAACAATTATTATTAGGGACATTAAGGAAATGTTTATTAATAAGATCAGGATCACAAATATTATGGGGTAAGTCAATATGCTGTTTTTTGAAATCAATATGACGTTTTATATTTTTCCAAAGGACACGAGAAAATCAAAATCAGGTCAGCGCATTTTCTATCCAAGTGTACTAAAAATTTCATTGATTTTTCCTGTTTTTCGTATTTACAATGTTACTGAGAAAGTAAATAAGGATTTGTTTACATAATATTAAGTGAACTTAAAAAAATATGATTATCCGTGCAATGGCACCTACAACAAGAACGAAATTTGCCGTGTTATTGGTAGGAGTAGTATTTTTTGCATTTTTAAAGACTAGATTACCTCAGAACTATATGCAGATCGCTGGATCTTATAATCCAAATAACAAAATATATTTTTCAAAACTGATGCTCATCAGTTTTGAAAAATATGTTTTTTTTTTAACAAAAAAAGAGAAAATTAAGCAAGTTTACAGAATATTCCTTCCGCGCTGGTATCTGCGATCTCCAAGCTCTAATAGATAAGGCACGTTAAACACTCCCGACTAAGTCTGAAAGCTTTTTCTAAATAGATGGCCAATCTAAAATTATTACAGGAAAGTCAGGAACGAGGAAGGAACTTTTAGTTTTTACTTATCTTAACCTTTTGATTGAGCTCTTGTATTACTTTCTTTGAAAACATACCACAAACCATAAAATATCTGTATCCTAAAATATGGGTTAGTTGGTCCACTTTTTACTACTAGTTTCATGAATAGAAAATAAGCCAAATTTTAGAAAGTTTGAATTTTTTATAAGTTGTCTGGAATTCAATGCCCGAAATACCTATTACGTACTAAGAACTCAATTATATATTTTAGATATTTTTTACTACAACCCTAACAAATATAGTTAGTTATATACGGACAAATCACACAGAAAATTATAAAACTGCGAAAGCTTTTGTCAATTTTGTAACAAAGCCAGAAGTACAACGAAACAACTCAAGCAACACTTAAACGCACAATACAATGTTTGCATTTTCCGTTCCAACAATACAAAATTTCATAATTAAGTATCTTTACTTAGTAGACAGAGAATAATATTAGACACTACTTCAACACAGGCGAAACCGATCCTAAATAAATAACGCTGTTGCTAAAACAAGCTCGCGAGCCGCCGTAACAAACTATGCAAAATGTTTAAATTTAACTTCATACGCTAGACAGCATGTTTAATGAGTTCCACTGGCATGTGAAGCCAATACGGGACAAGTTAGGGACATCACCATAACTAGTCACATACTCAATACAATTTACATATTAAACAGTTACATTCCCTCGATTCCAAACGTTATTCAATTTGTAAGGGTATTCACCACCTTTCTCAATCAAGCTAGGGTTGCTTTGACATGATCCGACGTCAAGGAAACATTGAAAATCAATAAATGATTTTATCATTCAAGATCCCGAAATAACTCACAATTATCTGTGAATTACTGCGTATAATAACATACAAAAGCATAAGCAAAGAGTAACAAAAGGTAGAATGAAGTATACACAAAAGAACGCAGAATGTTACAAAACTTTTCGCGAAAAGAAATTCAACAAGTTGAAGATCCCAAACTTGGCACGGGGTAAATGCGGCGATTCTCCATTATTAATATAAAAAGAAAATCCATCTGTGGCTCTGCAACTGGGACAATGCAACGTTGCCACAAATTAAATCCAGACTGCGCAATAACGTACTTACAGAAATAACAAAATACAACAGCGGAACGAAACCATAGCTAAAAAATGTAGATAAAATAATGGAAAAACATAGTGCTGATATAAATTAACAATCGTAATTTTATGTGTACTGTAATGCGGTTTGACATGTGACATTCGACAATTGCCTCTGTATTCCAATGTTCATACGTTTGCCTTATAACCCTATTAGGAGTAGTTGGGAAATGGTTAGTATTCGTTGTTTACAAGAATGACATTTTCCGCACTTCAAAATGTACCTTTACCGTCGTCGATAGGTATCTTGCATAACGCAGTTAATATAAACTGTCACATTAGGATTGATTCACCGTGCTACTGATGGGGATGTAAATTGATAAACGGTTTGTAATAGACACAAGTGCCTACGCTTTGCTAATAGTACAATAAACTGGATGCCAAACTACCTTGCAAAGACCTCTAACGTTTGATATACTTTTGACTGGGCTAATCATAGGTACACTTCTGTTACGTTGACTATTTTTTGTCCAGACCAGACCGCTCGCTCGCGGTTAGACATACATCGGCACTAATTCGCCTCCGCTGAAATTTATTGCCCCCACGTGTGTTTTTATTCCGCTAGATTGAAATGAATCTTTTGATTTACAACACTGCCGTTCATATTTTATGCAAAGTTAATGTTTTGCTGACAACTATTGTTCTTTCGCTTGTAACAGAGACAGGTTTTTGTTTTTATACTTTTAGATTGTAACGCGAGTCATGATATTATTTACAAGTTATACCAGTAGTTTGTGTTAATTTATTATTTGGTTGCTGAAATAAAATAGTTGGTTATTAAACGGGAATTTCCCAATGAACCTTTATGAAATGAATCAGGTGCGAATTTTACACAATAATATTTATGTTTAGATGACATTTTTTATCGTTTTAAATTTTTGAAACCTTGTTAAATTGCAATAGTCAAATTTCTATAATTAAAGTTTAATTTCCACCAGCCTTAATGCATGGCAGAAAAGTGCGATAGGTTTACCTATAAACAAGAAATATAAGGCTTTTAAAACTTAAATCATAATGACTATTGATAAATCAATTAGGCACTAAAAATGATGCTAATAATGAGGCACAAATAGATCAATTTTAAGATAATAAATTTATAAATTGACTAAAGTTGTTACTTTAGTCAATTTGCAACTACATCACCTCACAGATACGTAATTAGTGAACACACCCATTAACAAGTCCCCAGCCCTGTCAAAATTGGGCTTCTGTATTCGCGAGGCACTAATCCTCCCCAGCCCGCCTCGTGTAACAAATTAATTGAAATCCATCTGCTCCCGGGAAACTGCACTTCAGCAGCAAATAAATCAACCCCGCCAAATAATACGCTACAATTTTAGTTTTCCACCGCAGATTGAAATTTTAGCTGCAGCTATCAATCACTTTGCGGTTGAACGTCTAACTTTGCAACGAGATCCAATTTGTGGTTGATATCGAGCACGTCGTAACACGAACCTTCGGTAATGAAGGCGAGGAGCGAGGGATAATTATAAATTAATCAACACATGTAGAATTACATATTGATTTATCTGAACTAATCCTAAAACGGCGAAGTACACTATCATACGTAATATACTTTACACTATGTATGTGTAATCGTGAAAGTTAGTGCACGTGTTCTGTTTCACGCTGGATATGCATATTGAATAGAGTAAATGCAACTGAATAGACAAATTCTGCAATATTTAAAGCTAATCCGCTGCTATAAAACAGATTTCGGATCACAAATAGTTATAAAATATTGTCATAAATGTTATCTCGATCGTTAAATTGTTTCTGACGAATATGGCAGTGATTAATACTTTACGTCTTCTCTTCACAGGTATGAGAATCTTAGTGATGCTTCTCCTTGACACGTTGCCAATGCTCGGAAATGTTCTTCTCCTGTGCTTCTTCGTGTTCTTCATATTTGGTATTGTTGGAGTTCAGCTCTGGGAAGGAATTCTAAGACAACGCTGCGAACTGGTGCTTCCACCTCATGTTAAAATACCAAAGTATGTTTAACATTTAATTATCATGTAGACTCATTGCAACTCAGAAGGAAACTATTTATTTAACTTTAGTATCCTTGCCTTGATAACATAAATACGTTAACGTTCATTTATAACAGAAACAGAAGATTCATATTTGAATGACGCCGAATGGACATGTTTTGTGGATGAAATGGCAGCTGAAATGACTTTTTCATTTTGTTCCACTTGCTCGAAAGCGCTCATCTTAGCGGCACGTCCCATGCTAACGTTGACTGCATGCAATATTTAACGCTTTCATCCCGCGAGCACATCCTCGCTGCGCTGTCATTTAATATTTTACATTTATCGTTGTAGGTATATTATGTTTTACATTGTTACTAACATTAATTTCAAATCGCGCATGTTAAAAATCTTAGCTTATTGCCATTCAAATTTACACATGTAAATATTGCATTCTGTCAACACTCACATTGGAACAAACATGATGAATAACTGTCAATACACGCATGACCATTCAGAGATGTAGCAAAATTCGTTTATTTAGATAATATTTGTTTGAATCATTTGCATATTAAATTTTGCTACATTGCAAGGTTGGTTCACAGCAATCAAACATAGTACAGTCATAGTTACCATCATATCAAATGAAAACAACAAGACAGTAGTCTTAGATACATAGTCTGATATAGAATTTAGAAGTAGTACATTTGACACTGTAATCATAAAATGTGTATCTTCCTGAATCTGAGGATATATAGGTGCTTCCTATTCTTAAAATTGAAAAGATGCACATTTTTTGAGAATAAAAAATTAATGAATTAGATTTTAGGTACATAACACCCGTCACTTCCTAACTTTATGTTCCAGAGACCTGTCCGAATGGTACAGAGTGCGCGTCAGAGTGAACTCGTAAGGATTTGCGATCAAACTTCTATAAATGTTTCTGTTAAGATCATCGGATCTGTTGTTACGTGTACCTTTCCCACATCTGCCGTCCAGATGTGCTTCTGTATTTGCTTCCCGCATACGAACTGGCAGTTTTATTAATTCATGAAATTTTAATTGGTAACCAAGAATTTTTGTTTTTCAAAAAATTATATTAATTCTAATTTGTTTCAAGAACTGCCAGTTTGTTTTGAATCGGTTAAAATATAGGTAGCTCTATCGATCTCCTCTACATTATACCAATATTCCAAGTATTTTATATTTGTACACTGTCACACTGATTATCTTTCTGCAATAAATACCTGTATACATTCTCCTTAATAGTTTGCACAAAATTTACGGATAAACTGCAAATTAGTTGCAGCTTTGCTGAGATATTTGTGTATACTTATATTATACTATACATACACTATTCATATTATTTTCTAGTCTCTTACAATCTGTACCATTCTTTAATACACAAAAAACCTTAAACAGACATGACTACAATAAAAACAAATTATCTACCTCCTACTATATGTTCTCGTCGTTCTCGTATTTTTTTATCCAACAATATGCTGTCATATTGTCGGAGCTGTATAATAATAGCATCAAATAAAATAACTCAAGAGCTAAGGTGCAAACCCATCTGGATATTACACCACTCCTTGACATTTCTATACAAAATGAAACCTACATTGCTAGGTTTTTGTGTTTAGTTTCTTATTTTTGTACCGGAATAAACATTTTAGATTCAGCGCCAAGGCATTAGTTACATCATCATCATCATTAAAAACTCCATTCTCATTTAAATGGTAAACCATATCACAACGTACTAATATAGCAACATAATTTGAGAATCCAAGAACACGATGAAAACGCTAAAGAGGCATTTGAAAAAGTTGAAGAGCACAATAAAACCCTTATGGCGATCATCAAGAGAACAAGGGCTCTAACGACCGGCCGCCAAATGATGTGGGTTACAGTACAGCTCACAGCCGGCACGCCGAGGTCACTATTACATACGTGATAACGACCTACGGGCCACCGGCGTTAATCTTACCGATCCACTAATATTTACCTGGCCTTTCTCAAACTCTATTAGCACTTCCATTCGACAACTAATTGAACCTGACTTGGATTTTTAGAATTTTCAACCAATGCTTCCTTATAAGTATGTCTGCATGTATTATCATGTGCTAAACATAGATACTGCATGATTTATAGATGCTTCGTACATTCTTCATTTATAAGTCAATTTTAATTTTAGAAAGGAATGCGTTCATCTCATGTAATGTTAGAATTTATTTTAAAACATGAATTGTTGTTGAAACCCATCCAAATCATAATATTCGGTAATAAAAATCGAGTCAGATTTCTATTAATATTGGACGATATTTTGTTCACAAAGTTCTTAGTATGTGTTAACGTGAGTACCTAACTTTCCAATAAACAGTTTTCAGTATTTCTAGCTTAGTATTTCTGCCTTCACATCACACAAAAGACTTGTCGAAGACGTTAGAACGTGTTAATTTGCTCTTCAAAGTTGAACTAAAGGAGAATTTCCTTTGTATGAAGTTATGTCTTCGAAGATTTCAAACATAGCGTTAAAGATACTACGAGATCTTATTACTATAACAAAAGACGTAACTTGATAAAAGCTTTCAGCAAAATATTTTTATGAAGAGCAGCATCTTTATTTAATATCTACTTGTTCAGTTAAATATCTACTTACTCAAAGATCAATTTATCAAACTAAAATTTATAATTCTCATTACTATTACTACAAGTATTTTATATTTTGTACAGCATTTCCTACCACTACGAGTTTTCCAAAGAGCTGGACTACATTTGTACTACGCCAGCAGACAGTGGGATGCACTCATGCGGGAACTTCCCTCCATACCGCTACGGGCCTCTGGTCTGCAACGAGACTGCCAAGCCGTACTCCTACAATTACCCGACGAGCAATTCCTGCGTTAACTGGAACCAGTACTATACGAACTGTTCGCAGAGAGGTCCGAACCCTTTCCAAGGCACGATATCCTTTGACAATATTGGACTTGCTTGGGTCGCTATATTTTTGGTAAGTATTCACTCATATCCTGTAAAAAAGTGGTTGCTATTAAATATTTTCCTGACTGTATCATTTTGTTCTCGGTTATTTGAAATAGAAGTAGGATGTTACAAACATTTGTTTTGCTCAGTCTATTTATCACGCTTTTTGGAAGTGAGCTTTGTAAGCTGTAAAATATAAAATTTATGGTTTCTACGTATTTTATGTTTATCGTTGGCTAGATCATCCTTTTTTGAAAGATGACTAATTTGACTATGAATACTTACAATTCGGTGAACTAGTCATCTCCACTTATAGACCGCATTGTTGCATTTAATTCGATAGAATAGTTAGTTTTATATTTCTAACTGAAAAGGATAAATGGAAAGTCACAGTATTCAGCTACAAAACATACGTTATGACCTACTTTATTAGATTGTCAATTACATTACGAGAAATTTTATTGACCACCTACCCCAGAATGTTATGATACCACACTAAAGATACCAAAACTGAACTATTATGGTTTTATTAGGTTTTCCAATTAATTTCAGACCACAGTTTCAGACTTAGTAGTAGCAAACAAGGCTTTGTGCTTAGCAACCAATGTTTACGAATCGTAAAAATATTCTCTTCTCTTGCATTACAATAATTTAACTTATGTTATTACTACTTGTTCCTATTGATGAATATATTTTGTTATCTATTGAAAGTTTAGTAAATATACTATATAGTACCAATGAGTGTAGTTTTATAAAATGACTAGTCCTGTCGGTCCAAATAGTTTCTTAGCTTTGTTTTTAGAATATCTGTGTTGTAATATTTTGGATATCATCAGCTTTGATGATATCGGGAGGTGGACATTATTTCTATTTTTAAATAATTCTAGTAGTAAATTGATCACTGCAACAAATTTTCACACAGTCAAGACAAAACGCTTTACAATCTCTTCGGTTTCAGGTAATATCGCTAGAAGGGTGGACAGACATAATGTATTACGTACAAGACGCGCACAGCTTCTGGGATTGGATCTACTTTGTGCTGCTCATTGTCGTGAGTATCTCAAAGGTTTCTGATAAGGATAATAATCACAAAAGGGATTGCATGGTTATCGTTCCTTCGAATAAGATCATGTAAAGATTAAGAAGATCAGTTTTACCATATTATTTTATTTATTGGTTATTATTGGTATTTCATTTTAAATAATTAGTTGAAACTAGCTTTTGCCCGCGGCTTCGCCCGCGTGAATTTCCCACGGGAACAGTGCTTTTTCCCGGGATAAAAAGTAGCCTATGTGCTATTCCAGGTCATTATCTACCTCTGTACCATATTTCATCGAAATCCGTCCAGTAGATTTTGCGTGATTGAGTAACAAACATCCTCACAAACTCACAAACTCACAAATTCACAAACTCACATCCAAACATTCGCATTTATAATATTAGTATGGATACGATCGTACAGTCGAGGCCAGATATCACTGACCTCTCTACCTCACTAAATCCTATTTCAGGTTTATCTGTCCTCGACTGTACCACAATAATTTTGAAAGAAATAGTGTAAGTGTTCAATTCATTCTCAGATCGGATCATTCTTCATGATTAACCTCTGTCTGGTCGTAATCGCGACTCAATTCGCCGAGACGAAGAAGAGGGAAATGGAGCGCATGCGAGCTGAAAGGGCCAGGTTTACATCGTCCTCAACCCTGGCTTCGTCCACCAACAATAGCGAGCCAGCAACATGCTATGCTGAGATCGTGAAGTATGTGGCGCATTTGTGGAGGAGGTTCAAACGGAGAATGGTTAAGAAGATCAGGTAATCTATACATCTATACATATGTATAATAAAACAGTAAAAATATTTTGTCTGTACATTTAGTATTTTTGACTAAAATGGATAGAGGGACAATTAAAAAGAACAATAGAAAGCAAAAAAATTTTTTTGGAATTTCTTGTCTGTCTGTCTGTTTCACGCAAAAACTACTGGGCGGATTTGAATGAAACTTTTTTTTTGTATAGCTATTAAGCCTGGGCAACATATAGGCTATAATTGATTTTGAAAACTGGAACACCTGATGAAGAACCATAGCAGTACAGCTAAACTATAGGAAATATGGATATGGTGCCTTAACAAAAGTCGTTCAACCTGATGAGCATTTTCTGCTGACGTATAAAAATTGAAGATCTGGATCTGATGAAGAACTGCAAGTGACCAGCTACACTATACATATATAGAAATGGCGCCTTATCAAAACTTGATTAATCTGATGAGCATTTTCTGTAGACGTATAAAAATCGAAAATCCGAAACAGTTTGGAACACAAAAAGACTTTTCCTCTAAGCGAAACTCACGCGGACGAAGCCGCGGGCAACAGGTAGTAACTTATAAAGAGCTAGAAAATGGAATTGCACCTAATCACAATGGTACAGAAGTTTGTGTTTTATTCGTTAGTATCATTGTTATGCTTAGTAACTGTTATGAATTTGAAAATGTAAGATCGCATTATCAATTAAATATAATGCAATTTTCATTTTCGTGAGAAATTGAATAAAATAAGCATAGTAACTAGTTTTCAACTAAAGCACACAACAACTACATATTTGAACTTTTTGAGTGGAAATTGTAACTACATGGACCACAGCGATAAAAGTTGGACTTAGTCCAAAGTTGCATGATAAATCGAGTTATTTGTTATAATTTATTCCAATTCTAGGCAATGTCGCTAGTTCATGGTTAGCAATTTATAATACCTATACTTTAGTACCTTCTTATTTATCTTGTCAATAAAATATTTTGATTTCTTTTTAGAGTATATCGATACCAACGAGCCCAACTGCGATGGAGAACGAGCAGGGAAACACTGCAACTGCCAGCGAATAAGCCAAAACAGCACCATCCTTGCTGTCCACGAGTGCATCCGCAGCAGGCTCAGGTATGTACTCAAATATCAATAAATCCAATAAATCGGTATCGGTAAATAATTGAGATTAATGGTATAGTTTCACTCTAGCGACTACTATTACGTTATTTCGTGGCGTGGCTACGTATTAGTCAAAAATAATTTGATGATAACTTTTTCGACTTCGCCAGAAGGTGGCCCCTTGATTTGAAATTGCACAATGCACACGTTTGTCAACTTATTTCCTTACGACATGTTTACCTAACACGCTATTACTACATAACTACTCCTTGTCATGACTTCTAATAGTCCGAATAGACCCAACCTGGAGAATTTTTGGTCCTTTAAGATCAGGACAGGACATCAGCTTGAACCATATTAAGACATTTTGTGTTTGAAATTAATTTTACAACAATATATCATAATTATGTCTTTTTATATCGAAATCAACACAACAATACATAATGTATGTAGAATAAAGAGACACACGTAAGGACTTACGAGTTATTTGCCATAAAATGAAATGTAGAATCGCATCGACTGCGAATTATAATAAAATATTCGTGGAGGATTTACAAGGCAGCTTCCGTAGCTGTGGGTATTGTATTTTGACCTTGCACAAGGCACAAATTAAAGATGTGAACAGATATGTTCTCTTCAGTTCTTAATCATTCTTTAATTCATTCAAATTGCATTCTATTTGAGGCATGTAGACGTATAACTTTACAGCTCACGAATTTTATATTATTTTTAGAAGCCTAGAAGGACAAGTACGTACAAAACGGAATGGAGTTTTACATTTGTTTCGAGCAATTTAATAATTAATAATTGATATTTTATTTTCAATGATGTATACAGCGTGCCTCTGATATTATGTGTAAAGACTCAGTGTTATTTTAATTTCTGTTAATAATAAAGATAAGCACCAAAATAAAAAGATAGATAGATAATACGTTTATTTGTATCAGCTGAGACACATGAATTACATGCAAAAAGTTCCTAAAAAGATAATAATTACATAGGTATGATATATTTTTCAATACAATATCCAATACAACCTTCACAACATTTGTGGTAGTTACTATTCACTTTTACATGGCAACCACGTCATTATTATTTATATATTTAACTAGCATAGGCCCGGGACTATATTTACGTGGGATTTCGGGTACACCCCCTAAGGAACCTACATGCCAAATTTCAGCTTCCTACGCCCAGAGCAGTTTTGGCTGTGCGTTATCTGTCAGTCACTCAGTAACTAAACAAATTCATACATATTGATTGATATTTCACTGTACGAAGTAAGATAAACTTTTTCACTGTCCTATTTTGTACACAGGGAAATGGGAGGAAGGTGGATGAGGAGGCCGCAGCGGGAGGGGGAGGGGACGAGCCTCTCGGTAGGCCCAGCCTGTTGCGCGTGCCTTCCCTATCCGCCGCTGATCTTGAGGTAACTTACACAAATATACGATCAGTGTCTACTCTCAGCACACTATTGTATTAGATCACAATAGACAATTTACATGAGCGTTTATATCCAAGAAATGCCTGTAAATTGCAAATCCGTATTCAAATACTTTTTGTTTCTTTAGTACACCCATGCTATAAATCCTGTCTTGAAACAGCTTATTGCCAATATAATAACAGCCATAAGCCATAGTACAGCAACTTAGTTATAAAAGCCAAACGAAAAACTGAACGTACCGAATTTACTATAAAAACAACAAGGGACGAATCAGAAAGTTTTTAGGTAACGAATTTACTCTAGGGACGAATTTACAATAACCCAATTCCATGAACGCCGATATCACTTTTTACATGTGCAAAATGCATATTGCATAGATACCATTCCGCTATGCAGAGTTAACTAAAACGTTATGCGCGATTTGCAGCTACTAAAATCCACATGAGTTCCATCACCGCATACCGGGATGTAGAAACAGTGGGATTTACTACCAGCCCACTGAAAAATGATAATTGTTTATTACCTACTCGTATTATTTCATTCGAAGACAACATTCTTCGTTTTTCGTGAGAATGTGATCGTGAAAATGTGGAATTCTGTAAACAAAACATACTAGATATAGAAACAGTATGTACCAGCCCATAGGTATACGAGCTGCATAAAATGAAGAAAAATGTGACTAGTGTCCAATGGAATCAATTTATAAACATTGATTACTCTTTTATGCATACTATAGGCACAGAAATAATATTAGTACTACGTACAGAAAGGAAACTCCCTGCCCCTCCCGCAATATGGCACCCCCCGCTCCTTCCGCACTTCTCCCCCGTTCTTGTGTAACTGTGGGACGTTCGACTATGAAAACGCACACATTGACGTGTTACTGACGTGTACACGGATATACAGTTTCATTTGTAGTAGTAGTAGGCATATTTGACGCGCCGTTTCTATGAAGCGCCCGCCCTGTGCTATAGGTATGTTAAGTAAAAACATAATATACCTGAATTTTAGTCAAAATCTCACAATTCGTAATTGAAATTCTCATTTGGATGTTCTCCTTTGTCGTATTCCGTTTAGCAATTTATTTGTACAATCATTAATATTTATGCGATGTACAAATGCAAACATCTGTTATTATGTATTTATATAAATGTTTAGTATACAAAGAATAACTCACTGAATATTCAATCAGATATCAGACTCAGAGCGTGATATGGAGAATATACTTTTTTCCATTGGTTTTTTTTTATTAGTCCAATAACCAATTTATTAATTTTGTTATGTTACTTCATTTCTTTATAACAAGCAACTCACTGCACTAACAGTTGGTCAAGGCAGGCAGTGAGGTATAATAACATGCATAAAATTACAAGTAATGTATACAACCAACTACTCCCACATTGACAGTTATAAAATGTTATATAAAATCTTTGTCTCTATTATTACAAGTTAATGAAAAAAAGAGACAGCAAATGTTATATAACATTTTAAAACTGCCAGTGTGGGAGCACCATGACAATAAATACATGTAGAACATTAAACCTAGAGTGATCTAACAAATATCTCTGAATACAGAACGCGTCCAATCTGTCGTTGCTGTCACCACCGTCCCTGGCGCGAAGAAGATCATCGGTCATGTTCAGTGACACCGTACTACTGCACACACCGAATTCTCCCCACTTAGCTCATCCACACAACGTCTGCTCTTCGGAGAAAATGACACAGACAGGTAAATGTTTTGGATCACATTTATCACTTTTACCTGAGTTATTCGATATATAGGTAATATAATAATGTTGATAAAATCAGAATGCAGCTCTTGTTTATTTATTCAAACTTTATTGCACAAAGTTACAAAAAATATTTACAAATGGTGGACTTAACGCCATATAACATTCTCTACCAGTCAACCATTAGACCATCCATTTTACCCATTTTACATGTATAATATTTTTCTTGGTCTTTATGGTGATACTTAAATATCTGAACCTACTCCTTTGCTTCATCTGTTACTAATTTTCTCTAAATTAGGAATCATTGTGATATATTCGTAAATAACAACAATTGGTTAACAAATATCAATAATTTATAGATTCATTGTGTCAACGTGACTGGCTTAAGAGCCAAAGTGGTGAGTCTAGAGACGGTAGATCTAGACGATATTAGAGGGGCATGTGCGATTTTGTCTTTCTTCTTGCTTCTCTCTGCTATATCTTCATAGTTCTTCAGAAAAAAAACAACACCTATTATAATCGGTGAAATTATTTTCAATATGATTTTGCTTACCCCTCTCAGCATAGCTTAGGTTAGACCACTTCATGGTTACAGTTATTTTCACTTTTCTATCTTTTTCAAAAAGCTAATCCTTGAAAGTATCACAAATACAACGTTTTATGTGAGTGAAAATATACAATTCAAGTAGATAAGCTACGTTCGTTTGTGAACCCTTTCTTAATTGCTTTTTTAAACGTATTTAATTCACATAATCAAGTAAAAGATTAGCCTTAATTAAGATTATCATCTACATAAATATAGTCATGCTTTCAAGGAGAATTAGAATTTAAACTGATATATTTTAGGCTTTTAAGGCCAAAATAAATAAAATTGACAATATGCAATGGCATTAGATTTAATAGGATCTAAAATGATAAAATATTCTAGAAAAGACCCGTTACGATATTGTAATTTATCTACAAAAATAGTAATACTATATTTGGGTGTAGAGTTCGACCTGCCGACAGGCGATACCGCAGAAGAGAGGGCGGCGGCCGGAGGCACTATGTCCTGCCAAGAGTTGCTGGCACTCTCCGGAGCACTCTCTGCAGCTTTACCTACTGGCCAGGTTGCTTTGGACTCATTCTTCGAAGAACTGACGAAGGGAATCAGCAAGAGAGCTGGAGAAGAAAAGATGGACACAAAGGTACTTGAAGATTAGGAAAAAAAGATGTAACATAGGTGATTCAAAAGATGGACACATAAGATAAAACTTTAATTTAATTTTAATTAAGATTTATAACCTGTTATAGAAAATATCGCACACTACGTTATGGGAAGTAGCAATCTATAGACTGCTGATGATTCACTTTGCCACATATTAATATAAACCATGTGTCTAGTCTGTGCTTCTATTCTATTTCTCTATCTACTTAACTGCTAATAGAATTGTAATTTATGGAAATACAAAGCGAAATAATATTAATAAGAACCCAAATCTCATTTTTTCCTTACAGACAATAGAAATAGAAGATTTTTCGTGCTGTGCTGATCTTATAGCAGCGGATATCGCAGCAAAAGAAACTAGGAAGAATCGCTTTTCAAAAGCGTGGTGTATATTTTGGAAAAAGATATCAAAAGCCTTTTCGTGGATGAGGAAACATATCAAAAACATTGTCAACCATAAATACTTTCAACAAGGTAATTCGAGAATTGATGTAAATAACATAACTACATTAATGCATAACCTTTGGTACCTCTTTTTTTCAAAACTTAGGGTACTTGAGTAGAGGAGAATAAAATACATAATTATGACCAGTATCTAATCAAGCAATTTTATGACTATATATTTATTCTAGGTATCTTACTAGCTATTCTTATTAATACGTTGTCTATGGGCATTGAATATCACAACCAGCCCGAGGAGCTAACAGTAATAGTGGAAATCAGTAACGTCGTATTTTCGGCAATATTCGCCGTAGAAATGTTGCTCAAAATCATCGCCGAGGGACCCTTCAAGTACATCTCGAACGGATTTAACGTATTCGATGGAGTTATTGTGATTTTAAGGTAAGATATTCTAACATTTTTTCTACACATCAACAACGTAATTTTTTACTTTCCCAACATATTACAGATTTTGTGTCATTTAGGTCTCATTGGATTCGATGGGAACTCTAGCTTAGACCTAATTTGCCCTGATAGTTAATTTTACTGTTGTAGTTAAGTCATAAATTGAATAAAATCTTTTAGTATATCATTACTTCTAGAAAGCTCAAAATTAAAGTCAAATATGTGACGTCAAATAATGTATGTTCACTAAAAGCTGTTATTTTATTGTTTATAAATCAACAAATATTTGTTTACATGAAGCGCTTTCGAGCTGGCCCATAGTATGAAGAACGACACAACGGAAATGGCAGGTAGCTCTGGACTCTCAGTATTGCGCACATTTCGACTCCTGCGCATACTCAAATTGGTGCGATTCATGCCAAATCTCCGGAGACAATTGTTCGTAATGCTCAGGACTATGGACAATGTCGCCGTCTTCTTTTCTCTACTTGTGCTCTTCATTTTCATATTCAGGTAAAATATTTTTAGAATTATTAATGAAATCGAACAATGTTTTATGAAGTTAAATTAAAATAACAGGTAAATTAAAAATAAAGTGATTAAAAAGATAAGATAAATTGCATGATTTAAGACTTCGCTAAAAGACTTCACTCTAGCTTAACTTAATAAAAGTAAAATATTTTATTTATTAAATAAATCAGAACTGCTATTTGTTTATTAAGATATCTTTTCAAAAGCTCACTTTCTTAATTTTATTATTTTACCTATTCAATATTTTGAAAATTACATAATTGTATCAATAATCAAAAGTATTTCTTAGTTTACTTTATTTTTTCGGTTTAAATCTAATATTCTTCATCAGGTAATAACTACGTAACTATACTTTATAAGTCTCTTCGCTGAACCAACTCCTAGATCCTTTTTACTTTATTTTACCTACATAAACTTTCATTACCTACCTTACGTATCTGTACTATAGTAACTTTTTGCCATCTAAACCTAGCAATCTGGCAGATTGTTTATTTCCGTATTTATTTTTTCCGTAGCCCAAGAAGATTTATCTGACTTCATAAAATTGATAGTCTGATAGTTCGTACTTGTGTTACATCCCTTAACCTGTGCACTAACTGTGAGTGATTTCTCCTCTTTCTTTTTCAATATAATCCATATATGTATGTCAATAACTTCTTTGTTTGACATTCAACAACACACTGCCACTATCCACACTCTTGACAACTTTTTTCTTCTATTATATCTTATAGTCTTTCACGCTTTTGTGCTTTTTGTCCACTTCAGTTTAATTTTACCTGCACTTATCACTTGTCATTTTAGAAATCAAAACCTTTATTTGTGTATCTTATATAAACAATTTCCTCATTTATATATGGAAAGGATTCTAGCGATCGTATTAATCGAATGTTGCGTGATAACCGTTCAGCATCCTCGGTATGAACCTCTTCGGGTGCAAATTCTGCGAGAAAGATGAAGAGGGCGACCAAGAGTGCGACAGAAAAAACTTTGATACTCTCTTGTGGGCCTTTGTCACAGTTTTTCAGGTATTAAACATTTTAAGTTAAAGTACCCTAACAGACAACCCAGAAACAGACTGAAACTTGCAACATTACTAAACGCTTACCTTCGGGTTTGTCAGCAGTCAACACTCACGGCAATGACAATCCTAATAATAGTTTATTATCTTTGACGTCTAATCGACTAACCACGTGACGAGTACACAATTGACTCTCCACTTTGCTGCAAGACACTTTCTTCAGACAATTGCTACTGGCATTTTCTTCAGTTATTAACATTGGAATCTGGAAGTATATCTTCTTGCAGTATTGTGCGTTGTCAAGCAGGCGTTCAGTCGCGTAAGCTACCCTAGAACCCGCGTAGTGAGATAGAGTACCATCGTAACAAATTGATCCAACATCATCTAGTGTCACGTTCACCATGTTGTGCCGTACAGTACTCCCATCAAAATTGTCAAGAGCACATAACTTAGACAGAGAGCTTGGTTGAGTAGTAGGTTAGCTTGAGGTGGAAAGGGACCGAGTCGCGGGTTTTACCTGTTCGTCAACTCCTTGTTCCCAATACAACTGCACTCGGTTAAAAAGTATCTATCACTTGCATGCTGCTTCTATTATTTAGATCTTAACTGAACTTTGCGCGTAAAAAGCGAATTAAACATTTTTCAATTTTTTTTCATGGGAATAGGCTCACTTTTCTTGAAGATAATAAATTCGCTTTTTTCGTTCACTAAGTTCATACTTTGTATTAACTTCAGTAATCTAATTTTCAATTACCTACTTCCCCTTTTCTTCCACTTTTGACTTCAAGTTTAAATTGCTATAATGATTGGCCCGTTCACCTTAATTTCCTCTTTTTCTCCATTTGCATATTTCGGGATATATTTTTTTATTTTCTTTTATTATATTGCATTTAAATTGAATGGTTATAATGACACGTGTCTGAATAAAAAATATGAATGAAGAAGGTTTTATCTTTTATGCACTTTTCTTTTGCTATTTTTCTCTTCTTAATTAAATTATTTAACTGCATTTTATTATACTTTTATACCTACTTATTAATATGATTGTAATATGAGGCAGTTTATAAAGAATTAATTATAATTTTGATGACTTAATATATATGAAGGTACTTAATGCACTAAATAAAGTTATTGTATAGTATATAATTAAAAAAGGATTTGGATTGTTTATGGTGGCGTCAAGGCGTTAACACTGCTTAACCATATAGTGAATTCTGAATGAATATTTCATACTTCAAAGTTTTAAGTAAGAATTTTCGCGTTATATAAAACAACTAATTTTACTTATTTATCAGTAAATTTTATTTATAAATTCTTACCACTTTCATAACATGTTTATTATGTAAGTACACTTTTATATCGTGTTTTATAGCAAAATCAGTACATCTAATACATCGATTGGACAGTTCATGTATATAATATTTTGGTCATTAGGTAGCTAATAATTGAAATCATGTCACTATCATTAAGTAAAATTAGTTTTGTTCGCGTCGGTTGCAGTGTTAACGTTACGTACGCAGTAAGTTTCGTCGGGATGACTCGGACGCGGGGTATGCGCATAGCATTTTCTTTTTCTTTCATTTTTTCATCGTCCCCGCCACGTGCAGTATTCTGGGCATGTATCTATTCGGTGGTAAGTTTTGCAAGTACGTTGAAGACAATGGCACCGAGCGGGATTGTACCTGCCCCGAGATCATATCGCACCACCCCAAGTGTGAGTGCGACAGGAAACATTTTAATAACATCCTCTGGGCTACCGTCACCGTATTCCAGGTAAGCCTTGAGTGATGTTAGACAAGGTACAATATAGTACGGTTTATTTGCGAATCCCGTTTGAATATAATTAGAACTAGATACCGCGTTTTTCTCGTATAGACCATCCTAAACTCGTAAATCGAGTTATTGTTAACAAATCCTGTAAGGTTGTGAAAAAAGTAAATTGATTGGTGATCCGTGATACTAAAGTCTGGCAAAAGCGAGAGATCCGCCGTCGTAGTTAGATTAGTTTAGACTTTACGTAATGCATCTTTGAGGAGCGCTCAGTAGTTAGTTGCATCTTGCTTTAGTAGAGCTTTAGTATTAGAAAGTGCTGGACCCTTATGCTTGTGTACTCAAATCACCCGTTTGTGTTTCCCCTCATTACCTGAATACCTAATCCTGTATATTAGTGTACACTAACACAACTACAAAACACTTAATAACACTAACACGCTAATTAATAACAGATATTTTTATCTTTGGTTTCAATTGATTTGTAAACATAAATCTACATACACCAAGGCACGACTTGAATACAATATGACAGCACACCTTGCTTATTTTGATTTATTAAAGAAATTCGTGATATTTGATTTTGATGTGGTAGAGTAATTTGCTCCAATCGAACGAACCTTTACTTTGATGCGACATTTCAGGTTTTAACGCAAGAAGATTGGAATGTTGTGTTATTCAATGGTATGGAAAAAACGAGTCACTGGGCTGCTTTATATTTTGTGGCACTCATGACTTTTGGCAATTATGTTCTATTTAACTTACTGGTAGCTATTCTTGTTGAAGGATTTAGTTCTGAGGTAAATATAACAGATTTTTTTATTTCATCTGCTAACAGTAATTTATAAGTGTCAAGTACATATATTTGTCCTGCACAAAAAGATGTTTAAATTTGTTCACTTGTACATATTATGTCAAAACTAAATTTTGTGTACGTAACTCATAAAAGCAAAAAATTAAATGATTTAATTAAAAATGTGATTTTAACGCGATTCATAATTTCCAGCGAAATGAAAGAAGAGAGCGTGAACAACGCGAATTGGCAAAATCTAAATTATCTAACGAATGTTTTTCGGATAACAATGAATACGACGAATCAAATTCTGGATCACATTCAAGTGACAGCTTCTCTCAGGTAAAATTGAAATAAAAAATATGCCTCAATTTTTTTGAGCTCTTGCTTTCACGCCTAAAATTGGATCTTCTCTTGAACGTAAATTCTTTATGACATAACCAATGAGGATCTTTCTAAAATAATTCTAAAAAGTTACCATTCTAATATTAATTGGTCTGTTCTAATTCAATATATGGAGCTTGAATGTTGCTAAACTGTACTAACCCATGGCAAATTAATAGTTAGTAAAAAAGTCATACATGAAAGAAACTCAAAGATATATTGAAACAAAACATCTGTTACACAGAACGAAATAAAAAACTACTGGCGCTCAGCAGACGATGTACGTAAAGCCAAAGACGACGTGAATGGTCACAAGGATAAAGCAAAGGCGCGACGCAAAGCGAAATCCTCGGCCCATCACCCCACGCTGTGCAAAGACTGCGCGCAATCCAATAAGTGTAACTTACAGAAGGTAAGCAGATTTAGAATGAGGATTTGTCGCGTCTATTTTCTGTTGCTTGAATTGAAAGATTAGGATTCGATATGCTGACACTGAATATTCTGTCTATATTTTATTACATCTGAGATTCTGTATTTTCGTGATAAAAGTATATGCTAATTCAGACCATATGCTACCAATGCACAAGTTTATTTTAAAATCGTGTTTAATAAATGCTGTACGTGAATATTAAATTTCATAAAAGACTCGTATTTAAACATCTAAATATATTGTCGTTTAACGTTTAAAAACTTGCACACGTGAAGTATCTCAGCCTTAATTAGAATAACAACTTAAGAAGCCGAGATAAATTGCATATTATACGGTTTCATTATTAACAGTAAACATTTATCATCTCCAAAACATAAATTTACTTTTGCTGAATCAAACAATGTCGTCAACCTACGTTCAGTCGACAATAATGGCTGTAGAGCAAACACAAAACGCGAACTCGGAAAGTTCCAAAGGCACATTAGAAGCGAGCGCAAACACCAAATTTCTACACGCGAAACCACTACTGAACAAATTATAAAGTCACTTCAACCAAACCTCTTCATTGAAGTTATACGGATACATTGTAATAGGCCTTTTGAGGTCCATATTACATAAAGGATTTGAGCAGTATAAGCTCAAAGAACATAATAGCAAAATCCATTTCGCTATAACAATACCACAAATTTAAAGATTAAAATTAGGGCAAAGTGAAATGATACAACGGTGCCTATAAATAGTTAGGAGCTTTCGTGGATTTAAAAGCACAGTATAGAATATTACATGAAACTATGTGTTATTCTTGGAATTACCTACTTCTATAATTTTATTTATAACATGGTTGTTAATTAAATGTTGATAAAAAGTGCTCCTTCCGTTCCGTTTTTGCTTTTTGATGTATGTATGGCACTCAAAAAATAACAATCTTCATCAAAATTTGCAACGGGTGCAAAATTACTCTGTGTATGTACCTACCTGTTTTTTTTTAAACATGATATAATATTTTACTTGATAATTATTCATCTAAACAAAAAATATAGACTATATTAGGTAGCTCTTTATTTTGTCAGGAATCCAAAATGTTGGCTATCAATGCCGGAGCAGAATCCACAATAGTGCCAATGATAACTCATACTGCAGCTACTCCGCAAGACTCTCCTTCCACCACCTTGGAACCTGGGGCATCTTTCAGGGACTTCAACGTGGCTCTTAGCTTGGAACGGTCATCTATGCTGTCTAGTTTGGATTCCATTGACCGAACTTCTGTAAGTAATAGTAGAATTTCTGTAAATTTTGAATTAACAAAAAATTTTGAATTTCAGTCATACATAATCCCAACTAATATTATAAATGCAAAAGTGAGTTTGTTTATTTATTTGTTTGTTATTTGTTGTGACCTCTTCAAGCTTAACTGAACCAATTTTCCTGAAGTTTCGCATACACATAGTTAGAAGTACTGAGAAGGACACAGGGAAATAAGAAGTTAAGAAGAACTATATAAATTCTAGACCATATTGGTTGATCAAAATAATTTTAAGCATTGCGATACCTAACGCTGGGAATGAATTCTGAAATAATAAACAAGTTTTTTTTGTTTTAGTGCGCAAGTATTCCTGGACTACTAAAGCCACCGAACAGCTACACACTAACGCTTCATTCTGCAGCCGCCCAATTAGGAGCAGAGAAAGCGCGTCTTCCACCAATGTCGCTGGCTCCTCCACCATTGACGTTATCTCTTCCACCAATCAGAACATCTGGATCTACAACCCCGACAACACCTAGATCTATTCCAAGCCCAATACTTCCTGAGAAAAACTTGCAAGTCACGATTGTCAAGGAAGATAATTTGAACACTAGCGATAAATCGAGCCTTTTGAGCTCACAAAAGTAAGTTTTTATCATTAGTTTTTGTCGATATTTATTTTGTTTTATTAATTTTTTTTTTTTTATAACATAGGGCGGCAAACGAGCAAGCGGGTCACCTGATGGTAAGCGATCACCGCTGCCCATTATCATTTTAGATTATGATTGTAAGTCTAGCTCTACTGTGAATGAAATCCTGATAAAATTGAATGGAAACGTTTCAAGGCTCTTAACTCATTATATATCCTAAATACGGGTATTTCCAAAAAATGTAACTTGTTTGTTTAGGAATATAGCTGTTATGACTCCCGGCGCCAACGAAGACAAATGCAGAGTGCAGAGAGGCTACAGTTGGAGGCTGTCCAGGCCGAGTCTGCGAAAGAAACCTAAACACAGGACCGGGTCGGACTCGGATGCTGTGGTGCTCAACAATGGCCGGGATCATGCTACATGCAACGGTAAGCGATGATTATATACAAAACCGGCATAAGTCTAACTAGCGGACTTTATTCCCGTAGGAATTTCGTGAAATTTTTTCTTAGTGCTCTACACACACTCCCTTAGAAACTTACATGCCAAATTTCAGCTTACGCCCTTTTGGCTGCATACTGTGTTTTCAGACATTTTCCCAAGTTTCTGTCTACCAACTAAGTGGTTAAATAGCTATCTTGCTGGATTCTTTTCTCAAAAAAATTGTTTCAGGTTCAGGCCTTCGTAAGAACGAGTTACTCCTATCATCGACAATAGTGATAAAGAACGACACCCAGTCGGAACTGCCCAACAACAGGTCGAGGCCACAGCTGCCAGCGCCGAGGGTGTTGGCGGCGCCAGCGAGACGCGTGTCTGCTCATACTGCTCCACTTCTACCTGATGTAAGTCTTGATTCAACATAGCCTTGACATAACTTGACCTATTGCATTTATGAAATACTAGCTGGCGCCCGCGGCTTTGCTCGCGTTAATCTTTTCTTAGTAGATGCCTACGTCATAACATCTACCTGAATGCCAAATTTCAGCCCGATCCGTCCAGTGGTTTGGGCTGTGCATTGATAGATTACTATGTCAGTCAGTCTTTGAGTTGTAATATGAAAGAGCCTTCGAGTTGACGATCCCATTTTTAAGACGTCCAGTAATTTTCATGAAAAAAACTAAACATTTTTTTACAATTTTTTGCCATTACCTACATGCATTGGCGATATGTTAGTATCCCATAACACAAGTCTCGAACTTACTTTGGGGCTAACTCAATCTGTGTGATTTGTCCGTATATATTTATTTATTATTATTTATTTATTATATGCATGTGTACCTATGGCAAAAACAAAATCTAAATGTGTAACATCCAATCCATCCCTATAAATAATAAAAAAAACATAGCAAAATTAATAATGTAAATGTATTTAATTTGATTAAAAGAAAAACGAGATAACTTTCCAATGAATAAAACAACATAAAACTGTCGCTGACAAAGTTTTTTAAGAGACGGGAACTTTTTAAAAAGATTCTTTAGGAGTAACAATGATGCAAATTATAGTTGTAGCGGAGTTTTAATGAAATTGTGTAGTTTCTTATTGCGGTACTTTTCTTTTAGGTTTCGTGGAAAGCACCGGAAGCTGGCTTCTCGTCGGATTCTACCGTTCGACTGGATACTACTAAGCCTCCACCACATAGGCTTTCACTCACAAATGATTATCTTACAGGTATTTTTTGACGACAGTTGTTCCTATAACAAAATTGGATTAGTATTTGTCTTAAATGTTTATTTAGTTGTTACAGTAAAGTTATTCCTTATTATCCTAACGGTAAAAGCCTTCCTCTACAGTAATTTGACTAAAAATACTCCTTGGGTTCACTTTTCACTGTAACACGCCGCAGTTACATACCATTATGCATGTCTCTCTTTTCGGAAGTGAAAAATTTCTGTTTTTTCAATCGTGAAAATGGTTGTGTTAAAAGCGTGATAAGGGGAGCAAAATTTGTCCTTGCCAAAAAAACATCTTGGCCCTTTTTTAAAGACGTAAAAATATCTAAGCATGAAATATATTGCCAATCTGTGTCGTTACCGAACCAATGATTTACAACAAAGTGATCCTATAAGGAGTCTGTTTATTTTGTTATTTTGCACACTGAATCCTAAAACAAACATAATATTTCAAAAGGTAAAACATATTTTTTCTTCGGTTAAGTGACAACGGTATCTGAAGTGAAGGCGAGCAACCTAATTCCACCTGGGCAAGTGGCCCAGATCTCAACCAGGCCCAGCAGAAACGAGGCCCCGCTGCCAGTGAGGCCCAACAACCAGCCACTACCGCTGATCAAACAGATCAATGAAGAGGTAACCTCTTTACTTATTTATCTATTTATTTAAACTTTATTGCACACACATACAAAAGTACAGTACAAAAGGTGGACTTAATGATAAAAACATTGTCTCACAGTCAAACCTTAGGGTTGAGCAGAGAGTTCATGTGGGTGTAAATAAATCCTATTATACAAAATAATTATTGGTAAATTAGACATATAAAGATGCTACGCAAATAAAATAAATAAGGTAAGGCTCTTTATAAGGTGTTGTCGAATACTTTATCTACTTTGAAGCCCTAAACTCTTATCTGTGGACTTAACAAATGCTTCCTTGTCTTTATAATGCCAACTCTTTTATTTCCTCTGTTTTACTTCTATTCTTAACAATAATACTTTTTGAAGGTCTTTCAAGTTTCACAAGTGGACAATCTAATCTTTGAAATCTTACTGATTTTTATTTAAATATCCCTATATAATTTAGTTATTTTATTAACACAAATAAAGTCAAAATAAGTAATAGGTGCTGTTTACTAAAAGTGCTGCTAATTTAATCAACCATCTTAAAGTATATTCTGTCATTCGTGCGTTACATTTCTTTCTACAGAATGACAGTGACACAGGTCTTCCCTGAAATATAAATAAGAACAAATGATAAAATAGGAATATTTCCACCTCAATGGCTTCTAGATGCCTCGCGTATATTACTAACACGTTGTTCATTTTCAGGTGGCGATCAATAACAATTCTTGTATACTATCAGGAAGATTTGACCGAAGAAGGTTCAGATTTAAAGATCTTTTTCGTTTCATGGAGCCAACAGGGTGTCTCAAGGAGAAAGAAGATTATTCATTATACATTTTCTCTCCAGAAAATAAGTATGTTTTTCTTAAATTTGTTAACAGTTGAGAAATTTTAAATACATATACATCCTTCCATGACTTCAAACAATGACAAAATAGACTGTTATTATGTTAGAGTCAATAGGGGACCGGACAAGGTATGAGAATTGTTAAAAATATGTAATTTTATGATAGAATACATATAATTAAACACATTTTGCAACTTTTCAGCACGAGTTTATTCTCCAGAGCTAATTTATTCGAGTTCAAACTTTTGGGGAAAGTCCATTTTCCACGCGTGACGTCATATGAATGTACGTTTAGTTAGGGGCGTTTTGGTATCGTCCAAACATCGCTTAAAAATGTGAATTATTTTTTGCTATATCTTGGGAAATACTTTGGTTATTGATGTGATTATTTTATGGATGATTCTATTATTGTGAGATATTTCAAAGAAGCATCACAAAAAAAAGTTGTCCGGTCCTCTATTCTGATTTTCACTATGCGTTGTTGTATTTAATTTGTCGTTGATAGTTACATAAATTAATCTTAATCTAAATTTAAAAGCAAAATTAACTTAGTCGTTCATGTGTTATGATTTATATAGTTATTTGTAGTTTGGTGTAAGAATCTAAATCTTATGAGTTAAGTTTATAGATAAAGCATGCTTTACACATTTCCACTAAACAATACAGCTTCAATAAAAATGCAGAAACATAATATTACCTGTATTCAACCTGTACGTATTCCGTTTGTCATCCATCAATATAACATAAACAGATATTACATTACACAATGTACTCCTGATGTACACAAATATCCGATTCATGAAATTCTCAAGGGAGATCCACAATGTACGTTCAGTGTTTGTTTTTCTTACAAATATCTAAAATATTTGTTACGAGGATAAAAAGAAGACAGCGATAAACTGCGTTAATGTATATTGCGAACAATTGTACATTTATTGAAATATTTATGACGGCTATTACCTAAGTGAAATTATATGCTTCTAGTAATGTCAATCAATATGTAACAGGCAGGCATTACTGAAAATAATATTAAGCTAAAGGTGCCTGATTAATGGAATTGATGGAGCGCATGATTTCTGTGAGGGTTTCATTCAAAGAACACTTTTAGCACACCTAATTCAAACTACTTATATAACTTATCTGCCATCTTATCGCCAAACTTAAGTAGCAGTGGGCGGGGCACATAGCTCGTAAAACAGATAGCCGTTTTTTTATTTTATTATTAAATATGGGTTTGCTCTTGACCACAATCTTGCCCGAGGACAAAGATGGGGCAGAAAAGTTCTCGAGTGGCGACCACGAACCGGAAAACGTAGTGTTGGCAGGCCTCCCACTCGGTGGACCGACGACCCGGTGAAGGTCGCGGGACGCGCATGGATGCGGGCAGCGCAGGGCCGGTCATTGTGGAAATCCTTCGGGGAGGCCTTTGTCCAGCAGTGGACAAACAAGATGAAGAAGAAGATCTTATCGTAATTATATGATTACTTAGAAGGAAAGAGAAATGCTTTAATCGAATAATTTACCTTTTAGGATGCGTAAGTTCTGTACGTGGATGGTGACGAGAAGCTGGTTCGACAACATAGTGCTTCTGTTTATTGCGCTGAACTGCATCACGTTAGCCATGGAGAGGCCCAACATCCCGCCGGACTCCAAGGAGAGAGCCTTCCTCTCCAGTGCCAATTACGTGTTCACCGCTGTGTTCGCTGTTGAAATGTTCATAAAGGTATGTTGACAGTAGATGAATGAATCAGTAATGATGATGAATTAGGTTAGCTAACCGTAGTTACGAATTCTGCAATTGAAAAATGATTCAATTAATTTAACATTTTACTACCTTAAACTTTCAATTAAAGAAAATAAATTCTATTCAAAATAATTACTAAAAATTATGGGGAGTTTTTTGCTGTTATGTTTGTTACGTCTAATAACTAGCAAAACAACTACTGGTACTCCATTTTCAATCACAAAAGTATTCAGAATTTTCTGACCTATCAATAAAGTTTTAATTTTTGAAAAGGGAGGATTTTTTCTTCTTATTCTATGACTTTTAACATAATATGCATTGTTATCTTCATATGATGGAATAAATCCTTCTTCCACAGGTTATAGCATCCGGCATGTTTTACGGACCAGAAGCGTACTTCACTTCTGGCTGGAACATCATGGACGGCTCGCTAGTCATTATATCCATTATCGATCTGTTGATGTCTCTCATCTCCGAATCTAGTCCACGAATATTTGGGATTCTTAGGGTAAGATCAATTACAATGTTTATTTGTTTAGATTCATTGATTTAATTACGACATGCAAATTAATAAGTGATTTATTTTAGAAAATTCTAAATTCACCGCAATTAGACCTAGCAATTAGTGATGAAAAACCAATTTGTACATCTCGAACTATAGAAAAGTTGTAGGTGTTGTTGTATAGTCGGGGGATAAAACTGACCCCTGTCACCGAAATCTATCTCAGGGAGGCCAGGTTAATCTTCTCCCGACCAAAGGACACCAATTATTTCCTTTACCAATAAGCAATTTTCTTAATCCGTCCGGATGGAATATTGTATCTGCAAATTTGTTATCAATATGTATAATTTTTTTAGGTATTTAGATTGCTGCGGTCCTTAAGACCATTGCGAGTAATAAATCGGGCTCCAGGGTTGAAGCTGGTAGTGCAAACACTTTTGTCCTCATTGAGACCTATCGGCAACATAGTGCTTATCTGCTGCACATTTTTTATTATTTTTGGCATTCTAGGAGTGCAGGTAAAATATTTATTAATTCTTGTACAAAATTACATTCTATAGAATTATAACAAACTAATCAAATATCACAGGGAATTTTAAAATTTCTATAATATTATTTTAGCTGTTCAAAGGGGCGTTCTTCTATTGCGAAGGAGCGAACATCAAAAACGTAAAGAATAAGACTGACTGCTTGGCCATCGAAGGCAATGTTTGGGTGAACAGGAAGTATAACTTTGATGACCTGGGCAAAGCACTGATGTCACTATTCGTTCTCAGCTCAAGAGATGGATGGGTCAATATTATGTACACCGGGTTAGATGCAGTTGGCGTCGACCAGCAGGTAATAATCTGAATTAAATAGCAAATCATTTTGTAAATAAAAGAATACATGACTTTTGTGTTCGTTATTTCTAAACAAGTATGGATCCAAAATTTTATTTCTCTATTCCAGCCAATAGTCAACTATTCCGAATGGCGTCTCCTTTACTTTATTGCATTCATATTACTTGTGGGCTTCTTCGTATTAAACATGTTTGTGGGAGTCGTCGTTGAGAACTTCCATCGATGCAGAGAGGAACAGGAAAAAGAAGAACGAGTTAGAAGGGCAGCGAAGCGAGCTCTGCAGATGGAAAAGAAACGACGAAGTAAGGAACTAATCATTCAGAATACTACTAATACTTTAAACTTTTTTAGAAATTGTTTTTACTGTTTTAAAGTTGCTAGCATGAATTTTAGGACATTATTTATATTTTTATATTTGTCATGAAGCGGTGGTGGCCGAGTGGTAGGGCGCGCGCCTGTGGATACAAAATCCCAGGTTCGAATCCTGCCCGGGCTCCATGAGTTTGTATACCAATCTGACTCATGTTAGTTTTCATCGACCACCACTTGCTTCCGGTGAAGGAAAACATCGTGAGGAAACCTGCACTCTGGTTGATGATTATCAGCTAGTGTGTGAAATGGAGAAGGCAAAGGCAAACCACTCCATTAAAATTGCCATGAGAGTCGTTGTGTGTTTTTCATTCCATATAATGACCACGACCCTCAGTCATGAGGAAATACGACTAAAGAGAGAGATATTTGTCACAATAATATTCAATTTTTTATTTTGTTTCAGAAATGCATCAAAGGCCGTATTATTCTGACTACTCACAAATACGCCTTTTTGTCCACAATGTTGTCACCTCCAAATATTTTGACTTAGCTATTGCCGGAGTAATTGGACTCAACGTAGTCACTATGGCCATAGAATACTATAGAATGCCTCCAGCGTTACAGTACGCCCTAAAAATATTCAACTATTTCTTTACTGCAGTATTTATTCTTGAGGCAGTGATGAAACTAGTAGCATTAGGATTTAAAATATATTTAAAAGACAAATGGAATCAACTTGACGTAATAATCGTCATTTTGTCCATAGTGGGAATAGTTTTAGAAGAGTTAGAAACAAATATAATACCTATCAACCCAACTATCATGCGGGTCATGAGGGTTCTGAGGATAGCTAGAGTACTGAAGTTGTTGAAAATGGCGAAAGGAATACGAGCATTGTTAGATACGGTGATGCAGGCGTTACCGCAAGTAGGAAATTTAGGGCTATTGTTTTTTCTGCTTTTCTTCATATTTGCTGCATTAGGCGTGGAGCTTTTTGGAAGATTGGAATGCTCTGATGAGATACCCTGTCAAGGTAAGGCATTAAAAAAAAATCGTTGTCAAAGAATATGTTTTTGATTTTTCAATTTATCATTATTATTTGTACTGCAGGACTCGGTGAACATGCGCATTTCGCCAACTTCGGGATGGCATTCCTCACTCTGTTCAGAGTGGCCACTGGCGACAATTGGAATGGCATCATGAAGGATACCCTTCGTGAAGACTGCGACAGCTCGGTTGACTGCGTGCGGAACTGTTGTGTGTCAACCGTTATCGCTCCAATATTCTTTGTGGTGTTTGTGCTGATGGCGCAGTTTGTGCTGGTCAACGTTGTTGTTGCTGTAAGTATAACTATTACGTTATCTAATACAAGCTCTTGCTCTTAGGTTTATAATTTAATTGGAATTTGGTATTATAATCGAGAATCTCTCAGTATTAAAACCCGGCGGCGTAAAAAAGAAAATTCATTTTATTATAATTTTATAAAAATTCCTACCTTAAATACAACATGAGCTTATTTATTTTAGGTCCTCATGAAACACCTAGAAGAATCTCATAAACAAATGGAAGACGAAATTGATATGGATGTAGAATTAGAGCGAGAATTAGAAAGAGAAGCTGATGACGAAGAAGACAGAGCTCTTTGCCGAGCTCTAGAACAGTGTATGTCTCCTCCACGACCCTTAAATAAGGTACCGTCACTCCCAGCCAATTTCACTTACAGCGAGCCAAAGCAACCAGCACCGTCGCCCGCACGCAGACGACGCACCATGCACTCTCACCACGCTTTACTGCCTGCAGCATTACCACCGAGACGAGCCTCATTATCTCCTCATGCATTTGGACGACGTCGACAGGACTCCAGTTCGGAACCACCGGCAGCCCTCTACGAAGAAGATGCTCGATTTATCGATGCTGATGATATAGAAGAATTAGAGCCCGGCAGCCCCCCACGACGTGACTCCTTCGCAAATAATAGACGGCAACGTGTTGATAAAAGAAATTCACTCCGAGGAGAGGAAGCCAGACTTTTAAGGCCGGCTCCAGTTCTCCTCGCCGTTCCGACGACACGACAAACTATTCGAATAAATTCTAAACGAAGATCATCAACAGAATCGGCAATTACCAGCGAAGCAAGCCACGGATCCGTACGATCGCAGCCACATTTACTGGTCGAGACGGCTAAACCACCGATTAGTGAAGAAGAAAAAATAAGAATAGTGATAGCTGAAAGACGAAAAAATGATACAACGAGGCCGGAGCCAGATGATGTAGTAGAACTATCCGAGCAAGGTTCCTAGTCCAGGCGAGGCCGGCCGCAGCAACATCATGAAGTGTACATCTAGATGTCACGCGAAGTGACCTCTGGTGTGCCTTCCCCCTCTCGTCCTCTCTCGTCTGTCGTGTGTGCTCAAAGATCAATGAAAGTTTGAACTCGGTTGCGCAACAGTGGTCCAGTGACATTTTTGTGAGCTCATGATTTTTATATACTTTGAGTGTTGCTAATTAACTCAACCGACTGTGGTGTTCGTATTTGGTACTTTTGAAGTGATTGTTTCCTTGTGATTTTCTTCCCAACCTTCACTTGATCGTTCCTTTTCTATTGCGGCCGGTTCAAAAATTTCAGTAAGAGACTCCAATAAATTTAAGTAAAATGTATTATTAGGTAGATAGGAATTAGAACTAGTCAATTGTTGTGGTGGGATGTTTTCTACGAGAGCTATAAAACACTTCGTAATTATTGAGTAATTTGTTAGTACGGTGCTTACTGTTAAAAGTTTTATTCGTTAAAAGTATAAATATATGTATAGGAAGAGAGTTTCCGAATAACCTCAACGAAGTATTGATTTATATAGCAAGTGATAGTTTTTATTTGTTGTACAGCTGAATTATGTGTGTCTGTTTAAATGTTAGATTTTATTTATATCATAAGAACGGGTTTCAAATCATTGAATTTTAGTAATTACGAATTGTATTATTCAACGACAAGTTTGTTTATGTATTCTTATTTTGATTACCTTTTAATGAACTCTTTATTCAACGACTGTGTAGTCTAGCCTCGTAGAGAGTTGTTATTACTAGCTAGAACTTGTCATTCTAATAAGTACGAAAACAGAACCAAATGTTCGCGAATTGAATTAAACTCTCTAAAGATGAAATATTTTCTGAACATAAATGAATCCTATTTTCTTACAGTCATGTTCGTAATTTAGACGTGTAACTGGCAATACGCACATAAAATTAGAACGTAGTTTTGGTAGAAAATGCGGAGTACAGCATCATTAAACCGTTTAGGCATTACAAATTGTGGTCAATGATAGTGGTTTGAGAGTTATAACATAAGTTTTCTATAATTTGAATGTTTAGCGATTCATAATTAGCCGTGCCAAATCTACAAATACCATTCTAAATTTAGCATAACTTTTGTACTATTTTAATTGATCACTTACGTAGTACCTAGACTTGTCTTTCAAACTTTTCAGCTTGTTAAATACTTCAAAAGAGAGCCACCGTGCAAGAGACAATGAATGCCAAAGTAGCTAAAGTATTAAATAAAGTTTCGTTTTAACTACAGCTAGACATATTTGAGTATGCGGTGTGACTTGCGGTTCTAGTGAATTGATGGAGACCTAGTTAGGGAAGTCAGCAATAAATTTTATACTTCGACTGTGCCTTTCCTATTTCTAACATATTAGCTTGTGGAGATGATTGATGGATAGTCTCTGAACTTAAATGTATACTGTAGGAGTTAGAGGGTACATACATTATAGTAATTCTTGTTGAGACTTATTAAGTTTTCGTTGTAAGTTATTTGAAAAATTTTATATTATAAGATAGCCACAGAAAGCGAATTGAATTTACTTCATCATTCCGAGGGAACTATTCTACTTTGTATTCAATGCGCAAGAAAGTTGAAGCTTTAAATGCTGCTTTTGTTACTTTATTATACATTTATTCCATCGCATTTCTAATAGAGTTTCCAGTAACTAAGTTTGACTTTTATCAGTTAGTTTATCCTTCCAGTGTTTTGGTCTTTTGATTACACGAAGTCTTCCACTTTTACTATTTTGATGATATGTTAACTGCTATCGAGTTTAGTTTTTATAATCTACTGCCTAAAGTAATGTTTTTTTAAAGATACATAACATATAATCTTATGTCTGACAACACAGGTCATCTTTACTAAATAAACTTTTCAAAGAATTGATTCAATGGAATTTAGTAATATTAAGAATAGCACTTTCGTGATAAACTTAAATTTCGTGATAAAAATGAGTAATTGTTTTTCGGTACTGAATGTATGATAATGTAAGGAGTATGAACAATGTTCATTAGTTAAGTACACCTGTTAAACTTAGCCGGTGATCTGTCAAGTTAAGAAAGTTACGACAATGTTAGGTTGAAAAAAATAAATTCTAAATTCTATATCTGACTTTCTCTAATACCTACTCCTTATAATTTAAACAAACCTTTTTTGCAAGTCATGTAAGTTGTGCCTTCTTTAGAAATGTGTGTAGTAAAGTCATTAACGATAATATTTTTACTCAAACCGCAATAAAACGAAGAAAAAGAGCTAATATTTTGATTTCCTCGGTACCTAAATGAACCCTCATACAATTTGTCTACAGATACAAAGGCGAGCAACAGGCGAGCTGAATTGAATTTAGCAACAATCTTTGCGAGCGTCCTATCTTGTTAGCTTACAATCTTATTTGCATAATTCCTCGAAACGAATTTTAATGGCTTCTTTATCGTGTTCAACAACATAATGCTGTTTGGCCAAAACACAAAGAAGCTACTTTATGACGAAAGAAAGGATTCCCTTGTCAAATGATTAGGGGTTTTTCGCAACCCAACTCACGCGCGGATAAACGAGGCACTCCTACGATTGGATGTTTGCAAATAAACAAGTCCCTTTGAAGGGCTAATTTAAATATCGGTCACCTGTATAAGCTGTAACCAACAGTGTATCTACACAACAATACCTCATTCATCTTTAAAACAATCCTTTTCAAACCTTTCTTAGGTAGGTAGTAGGTAGTTAATTTAACACACGCGTCCCATTTATTTCATATCAGATTAGAATTGTCTCAATATGCTCAGTGTCATTGAATATTTTAATAAGCGCCACTTTTGGTTTAATATTAATCAGTAAATTATCCAATAGGTAGGTGTTTCATGAAATAACTGATCATAAATTTCACTAACACATAATTTAAATACCTGGGTACTTACATTACATTTTTTAGGTTAAATAAGTAATAGAATATGTGTTTCTTAATATTTGGGTAGTTTATACAATTGGGTGGCTACTGTAACTTTGGAACACAATTATTGAAAGAATACCGTCCCATGTCTTTTTATATCATTTCCGCTCATAAAAAATCTGGCAATATCAAATCTTACAGAATTATTCAGAGTTACATCCCCGCCCGCCAGTCTGGAGCCATCCAGAATTCTTACTCAATTAGTAGATATTAAATAAGCCTCTTTGTTGAACAAAATAAGTACAAATTATTATAAATTAACTATGTTTAATAGTGATGTGTTAATTATAATAACGAAGTTTCGTCACTTAACGTAAAGCACAGTTGGATCATAATTTACTGTTTGTTTTTTTCATTAGACATAGACATGTCTTATTCGGGAAAATAGAACTCATGAAACATGAATTTTAGAAACCAACTATATAGGAACGTTCTCTCTCTCTCTCAGCCGAAAGACGTCCACTACTGGACAAAGGCCTCCCTCAAGGATTTCCATAACGACCGGTCCATAAAAAATAAAACAAACATAGGAACGTTAACGTTACTGAATTAGTGCTATGATATCTGAGAAATTTAGGGTAAAATTCTAATAATTGAAAATATTCAATTTTAATCATGTGTCATATTATTCTGTTGATTTGATTGTTCAAATGCCCCGGGCCACTGAGAAAGTTACGGTTGATTTTAGCATGGTTATCAGATTTTATATGTTACTAGCTGTCGCCCGCGGCTTCGCCCGCGTGAGTTTCGCTTAGATGAAAAGTCTTTTTGTATTCCAAACTATTTCAGATCTTACGGATCTTCGATTTTTATACGTCTACAGAAAATGCTCATCAGATTAATCGAGTTTTGCTAAGGCGCCATTTCCATATACAGGGTGTTTTTTAAATCATTGGCATCCTTTTTACTGGTGAAAGTACTCATGAACATGAGCAACTTTTTGTATGGGACCGACTCAATCCGATGGAAAAAAAAATCTGCTGTTCCATACTATTTTCCAATACCTACTCACCCGAAATGTATGGAACAGCAGAACATCGGATTTAGTCGGTCCCATACAAAAAGTTGCTCATGTTCATGAGTACTTTCACCAGTAGAAAGGATGCCAATGATTTAAAAACATCCTGTATGTTATAGTGTAGCTGATCTCTTGGAGCTTTTCATCAGATGTTCCAGATCTTCAATTTTTATACGTCAGCAGAAAATGCTCATTAGGTTGAACGACTTTTACTAAGGCGTCATTTCCATATATGTTATAGTGTAGCTGGTCTCTTGCAGTTCTTCATCAGATGTTCCAGATCTTCAATTTTTATACGTCAGCAGAAAATGCTTATCAGGTTGAATAACTTTTGTTAAGGCACTATTATTCTATAGTTTAGCTGTTCTGTTATGGTTCTTCATCAAGTGTTCCAGTTTTCAAAATCAATTATAGCCTATTGTTGCCCAGGCTTAATAGCTATACAACAAAAAAAGTTTCATTCAAATCCGTCCAGTAGTTTTTGCGTGAAACGCGTACATACATACAGACAGACAAGAAATTCCAAAAAAATATTTTTGCTTTCTATTATTCTTTTTAAGTATTCCTCTATCCATTTTAATCAAAAATACTAAATGTACAGACAAAATATTTTTACTGTTTTATTATATGTATAGATTAAGAGTGATTACCGTCAACTTTGATCGTCGCGCGTCGACCCGTATCCAAGAAAAGCCGCCAGAATAAGTTCAACTTGATGGTGATGATGGTGGTGATGAAATGCTGATAATAATAATAACTTACCGCATATGTATAACTAGCTGACGCCCGCGGCTTCGCTCGCGTTAATCCTTCCTGAGCGGATGCCTACGTCATAACATCTACCTGCATGCCAAATTTCAGCCCCATCCGTCCAGTGGTTTGGGCTGTGCGTTGATAGATCACTATGTCAGTCAGTCAGTCAGTCACCTTTGAGTTATATATATATATATATAGATTAAGAAATGTAATTATTTGATGGCCTTTATAAGCAGACAAAGATACTCAAACTTTTTTGTCCGGCTCTAACCAATTTCATGTCAATAAATGTATCTACTTTCCTTATATAAAAGCTGTCTAACGCGCAATGCAGTTTGTTCTGTGTAACAAGGTTACAAGGCAGGTTGCACCAGCGTACATTACGGCAGTCTTCTCTTAATGAATACCAAACAAACTGTTTAATTTTAACAAACGTGCGCTGTAGCGCGCTCTAGTTTTGCTGCGAAATAAGTTCTCTTTGCTTTCCCTCTGTTCGCCGCTTTATGAATTACAAAATCGTTTTCATATTACACTTTTGTTTTTTATGTTTTAAAGCTTTATTCAACTCCTTTAAACTAGTTTCAGAAAAACCGTTTGTTTCACTCACATCTTAATTTGTTGGTTCATTTAGGTTGGTCATCACATGGCAAGCGCGTCAATTTCTCGTACATCAGTCCTCAATTGATTTGATTGTTTGTCGGTTTTGGTAACCACTTTCTATTACATATCTATACGGGTCATCTAGATTGCGACCACGGTGACTGCAACGACTGCACGAAACATAAACTACAACAAATAAATAAAAAAGTTCCGTGCGAAGGCCCGTTAGTGTTATATATTACCTATATGTTTAAAGTTTAAAAAAATCACATAGGTAAGTCGAGCGGCTCACGGCAACATAATATTGAAAAGAATAATGTACGTGAAGTACTATTTTCTACCAGTTACTGCGTAAAAATTTCATTCTAGCTACGTCAAAAACAGATGAAGCCAGCATGCAAAACACATTTCACAAACAAACATAACAAAGACTGCATTCATCGAAAATAAAAACTACGAAAGTCAAACAATACCGCTCCGCAGGTTCCAGAAAAATGTAAAATGCTATTTGGAAATGCACGATATCTACTTTCAGAATTCTGGCTGGCTATGATCGAAGGAAAAACAAAACGAAGTAGACGTAAAATAACATCAGATAAGTTGATCCATATTTCTATTCCATTGTAATGGAATATATCTCGAAAAATACCTTTTCACTTCTCATGCTCAGAAAGTGCTTATTTGTGCAGGATATAGGCTGCACATAATCGAATTTTGTACACAAGGGCATTAATGTATCTACTCATAAATGTATCTATATTAAGGCAAAGATAATGAGCCATACAGCCAAACATAATAAGAAGTTCATAGGTAGAATTTGTTATTTTATAATATTTACTTTAATTTATTTGCCTTATGTGTTTTTTGAGACATAAATAATATTAAAATTATTTAATTAATATAAGAAAATTATTATTGCAAAATAAATTTAATAGTAGGCTGTATAGGTCTGCAGCCGAAGCCTAATATCAATGTCGTAAGATGTAAAAAAATGAAGCGGCGGGAAACAGCTCGTTTTTTCGTGCGTTTACTGTTTTATTTCCTCGCAATCGAAGTGAAAAGCAGAGTTTATAACTCGTCCACAAAACGTTTTGTGCACTTGTTGTAAAATCTACTATTGTTTTCCCACGATTCTATTGTAATTTTGCTATTATATATTATTCCAATTAGTACAAGATCCACCCGTTATGTACTACAGAAAAATCTGTTGGTTTTTACATGTGCTTTTGTGTAACAAATTTCAAAGCTAGGCAAAATAAAGCCCAGCCTTAGATAATAAATCAAATATATCATAATCCAAATGGCTCACCTAATAACAAACTTTTTGTCATCTAGCCCCGCCGAAATCATAAAGAAATAGGCAGGAATATAAGCTTTATTATCTTTGTGTTCTGGCGGAACAGTTCGCTACCATAACTTGTTATTCTTGATCGGGAAAAATTAACTCTCCTACCGTGAAGGCACGAGCGTCTCGGGCTGATTTGCATTTTTATCGATAAATTGAGTTTGTTTTTTCAAAACAATCGTTTCTTTTAAGCTGATAAGGAAAATAGGATCACTTAATTGTTTATATGATTTTTTAGTCCTATCCAGTCTGATAACTTTTCCCTGAAGATGTGTCAAGTTGATCGATATGAATACAAAGAGCGGTTACTCTGCATATTTTGAATATGACTGATCTATATATATATATATATATATATATATATATATATATATATATATATATATATATATATATATATATATATATATATATATATATATACTAGCTGTAGCCCGCGGCTTCGCCCGCGTGAGTTTCGCTTAGATAAAAAGTCTTTGTATTCCAAACTGTTTCAGATGTTTCGGACCTTCGATTTTTATACGTCTACAGAAAATGCTCATCAGATTAAACAAGTTTTGCTAAGGGGCCATTTCTATATATGTTATAGTGTAGCTGGTCTCTTGGAGTTATTCATCAGATGTTTTAGATCATAGAATTTTTATACGTCAGCAGAAAATGCTCATCAGGTTGAACAATTTTTGCTAAGGCGCAATTTCCATATATGTTATAGTGTAGCTGGCCTCTTGGAGCTTTCATCAGATGTTCCAGATCTTCAATTTTTATACGTCAGCAGAAAATGCTCATTAGGTTGAACGACTTTTACTAAGGCGCCATTTCCATATATGTTATAGTGTAGCTGGTCTCTTGCAGTTCTTCATCAGATGTTCCAGATCTTCAATTTTTATATGTCAGCAGAAAATGCTCATGAGGTTGAACGACTTTTGCTAAGGCACCATTTCCATATTTCTTATAGTTTAGCTGTTCTGTTATGTTTCTTCATCAGGTGTTCCAGTTTTCAAAATCAATTATAGCCTATATGTTGCCTAGGCTTAATAGCTATACAACAAAAAAAGTTTCATTCAAATCCGTCCAGTATTTTTTGCGTGAAACGCGTACATACATACAGACAGACAGACAGACAGACAGACAAGAAATTCCAAAAATTTTTTTTTGCTTTCTATTGTTCTTTTTAAGTGTCCCTCTATCCTTTTTAGTCAAAAATACTAAATGTACAGACAAAATATTTTTACTGTTTTATTATATGTATAGATATAGATAACTCAAAGGTGACTGACTGACATAGTGATCTATCAACGCACAGCCCAAACCACTGGACGGATCGGGCTGAAATTTGTCATGTAGGTAGATGTTGTGACGTAGGCATCCGCTAAGAAAGGATTAAAACGAGCGGAGCCGCGGGCAAAAGCTAGTATAACATAAAAATAAAAGGGTTTAAAAACTTGCAATACGCGAGGAAATCCAAAGAACTGGCACATTCCTTGCTTTTTATTCGCTCCCAGACCAACATGTTAATTTTAATCATACTAATATTATAAAGGGTAAGTGCTTGTGGTGTGGCCCTAGAATAGCACCAACCCATCTCTTCCCGTGGGTGTCGTAAGAGGCGACTAAGGGATTTAAAACACCGGAGGATGGGCAGCAGCATCTTTCCGCGTACTATGCCATCACACTGCGATTGCCAACCCGCCTGCCAAGCGTGGCGATTACGGCAAAACCCTCCATGGATGAAATCCTTGGGGGAGGCCTTTGTCCAACAGTGGACGTCTTTCGGCTGAGAGAAGAAGTGTTTGTAAGTTTATTTGTTGGGGGTAATTATTCTTCAGAACTACTATTCTTCAGGTTTAGCCAAAGTTTCATTTGATTTGTAGCGATACGATATCTAAATTCGTAATCGTTTCGACAGATGACAAAAACAATTTTCTGCCGTCATCAAAGCGAAAGCGAACGTCAAATGTATGGAAGTAAACCACAAAAATATTTTTTTTTTCTTACTATTATTTATGTCTGTGGAAGTAAACCACAGAAAAAAAATTTTTGAAGTAAACGATAAAAACTCTATGGTATCGAATCGTTTTCTCTATGACTTGCAATGTCGATGGCGATCGACCACGTGATTTAACATGGCCTTATGTCATCCCATATATAGTCGTATCGTATTAGCGTTTTCGAACTTCGTTTTCGTTTACAAATTCTGACTTTGTCTAAAGTTCCGATTTCAAAAAATGACCAATGGGAAGCTATACTTGAGTGATAATAGGCTACAATTTATGTATGTATCTACTGAGCGAAGCCGGGGCGGGGTGCTAGTAAAAAATAATTCATTGAGACATTTTCTATTCCATGTGGACTATTTAGCGTCAGACTAAAATGATTTCCATGTCCTACCAACTTCGTGGAGATCGCACTTCCAAGCGAGAAGTTTGCAACTTGTAAATAGTTTGCAGTTTTCTCAACACGTACTGTGCTAAAATCTCAATTTGTCTACAATTATTTATTAATAGCTGAAGAATTATAGTTCTTCCATCGAAATATTATGTACTAACGCAGTAGTTGTATATCGATGAGTTCCTATGATATTTTTGAATTAGGGTTTGAACGTCAAATAAGTAGCTGTCATTTATCATTTGCTATCGTTAGAAGAAATTGTTGAATGTTATATTTACATGATTTTGACTGATTGATTTATTAAGAAATAGATTATTTTCCTAAAATTAATAGAAGGATAAAATTGTAACATGTAAGTACCTACGTTTATTTCAAACTTAAGCCCTTTGCAGTATCCAATTTCCACTAATCGCGTGGGTTTCATTTGAAGTAGGTTTGGCCCGCGATTGAATTTCCATCAATTTATTTACCAACCGTTCTCTTTATTGTATTATCGAGTGCCAGGTTTTCCACATGACATGACATTACACTAAATACTAAAGGTATACAAGTAACCGATAATAATATGGTAATTTTGATCTCAAAAATCCCAATGCTCAGGCGCTTCAAGTAATAATAGTAGCTCACGTATAAAAGTCTAGCATCTATCTGCCGTCGATTCAATAAAATTTAGTTATCATTTTTCAAAATTAACCTATATTTTGTTTAAGTTCTTTGAATAAAATAGCCCAAGCAAGAAAATTGGTGTCAACGATTTTTTTTTTCATACTTTTAAGTTACTACTGACCTTGAGTCTTTCCTTATGCTCGTCCTCGAGTACTCCATTTGATGGAACAGATAAAATATAATGAAAAAAGTTTCAGCAAAGAAAAAAAATTTTTAAAAAAATAAATTCCTTTGTGTTCGTTCGTAGTGTGATTATATATTATTACGTTTATTACTGTCCGCGGAAGACAAAGACGTCAGTGTGAATATACAAAGCTTTTTCCTTACATTTCATTAGGTATCTAAAAATGACTTATGGTAGTAATTTATTAGGTTTTATTCCGTTAAAAAGACGTTACATATTATATATCATTATTGAGATTTTAATATTTACTTACATTCCAGTTTTATTATAAGCTTTTTCCCATGCATATGGAAGTTATTTTTTGTTTTCGTAATTTTATCTTAATTGTAGTCGATACAAATAAAGTAAAACCTTGATAAATGGTATTTGGCCTTCATATACATTAAAATAATATGTTTTATTACGTCAAATTTTAGAAAATATTCGTATTGCATATATCTACATATTTTACTTTTGTAACTCTACAAAATTTCAGCTCATTCCGTTTTCGAATTAGATTATAGTGAAATGTTATAAGGTGTCAAATGAGCAGAGTACAAGTCTTGAACTAATTTGGATTTGTTTGTCAAACAATCCGGAGTGGAAGTAAACCGATTAAGACCGGAATCGAGTAACCGTTAACGTCTGCGAGACGACCCTCGATACCGAGAAGGCAATTTGTTAACTTTATTAAAGTTTCCTCTATCTAACATTATTAGATGGACATTAGCTGTGTCCTATGTGCGTACGTATACTTATACACCCCAATGAATATTTAAATTTTAAAATCTTTTAGGACAAAAACAGCTGAAGAAAAAAAATACCTTATTCTAATCCTGTCCCAATCCTAACGAATATTATAAATGCGAAAGTGAGTTTGTTTATTTCGCATACACATAGAAGTATTGAGAAGGACATAGGGTACCTTTCATCTTGGGAAAAAGCACTGTTCCCGTGGGAAATAAATGCGGGCGAAGCCGCGGGCAAAAGCTAGTAGTATTTCTTCTCGTAAAATTTTACAAATTTCCCACAAATATTATAGGTCCGGAGACAATGAAAAAATTTCGACTTCGCATAGTAAAATGAATTGATTATCGTGAATTTTTAAAACAATAAAGTTACATCAAGAGATTAAACTACAATTCAATTCAATTCAAATTTCTTTATTTGCATAAAATGTAGGTAAGTTACAAAAGTGTTGTTAACAATAATATTGTGCACAATACATTTTACCTAGGTAAGGTGTGCAAATTTACATAATATAGTCATAATTTTATAAACTCACCTTGAATTGCAATTATTCAATTCTATAATTCCTAACGTTTCGAATAATCACCCATGCAATTACATATTCCATTTTGAGATCTTACTAACATCGTCACAAGCCCATATATTGACAACGACATAGCTTTGACAGAATTCCCATAGGTATACCATAATACCACAGCATAATACTATATGGAGACTCGGGTTTCAATGTAACTATTGGAAGCAACAATGCTTCGTCGGTATTGTGTCTGAGTGAATAGAAATCTAGACGCGCTCTCGAGACGTTTACGCATGGTCAAGAATGACTGAAACCACGTCCAAATTGAACTCTATTGCATATGCAATAAGGACATTCAGAAATGGTCACTCTTTCAATATTGCTTCAGTGAATATAGTCGTCTTATCTGTAATAGACTCTACGTCGCCTATTCTGTTCGAGAAATGAACATATAAAATGTGATGTGAGAACTTCATCAAATTGATATGCCTTTTTTATTTTGAGACAAACAAGTCGTTATCATATACATGTTTTTTTATTATATCTGAATAACTGTGGCTTTTATTCGCGGTGTGTAACTGGCATTACGAATGTTACGAATGTACTTTCCGGTACTTTATATGAGATATAGGTATCGGTACAAGCAGTTATAAAGACCAAATAAAGGAAAAGGCAAAAGTTGTGTCAAAATGTGTGTTGTTACTGGAACAGTTGCAGTACTTTCCGGTACTTTATGAGAGATAGGTACCGGTACAAGCAGTTATAAAGACCAAATAAAGGAAAAGGCAAAAGTTGTGTCAAAATGTGTGTCGAAATGATAGCTGAAGATAGAAAGAGATGGAAAATACTCCAACGACAAGAACAATGTTCTTAAATTTAAATGAATGAAAACCAACCAGTAACAAGTAAAAAAAATTGCACCAAAACAATTTTATTATGGACAGAAACATTGTGACTTATGCGTACAATAGGCGGCCTTACCGCTAGTGTAAATATACAACCGGTGTTGGTCGAGTGGTTGAGACGTCCGCCTGTGATCTAAAGGTTCGAATCCTACTCGTGTCTGCCATCCGTCAGGGTTTTTCCGGATTTGTCCTAGTTTGGAGGGTGTCCGGAGAGCGTCCGGGCGGGGTTTTCAAAAGGGTGAAAGTCAAAGATCTAGATCGTGTAACCAACCCCTTTTAATCTCAGGGGAATGGTCCACACCCCGCGACGTTTTAGTTCGAGAGAGTAATTTTTTTTTTCGATAAAGTCCGGGAAAAATTCTTTATTTTACCCAAATGTCCGGTAATTTTGCTGATGTCAGTCCTACTCATGACCAATAATTGCTTCCTGTGACGGAAAACATCGTGAGTAAACCTCCACTATTTATCTGCTAGTGTATGAAATGGAGAAAGCAATGACAATTAATGGAGTCATTATCATTGGCAAGAAAATCATTTTATGTGTTTAGAGAGAGAAATATACAAGTTACACGTCCGCAACGGATATAAATAAAATCGGCAATATCTACCTTTTCTAAATACCTACATTTATTACTTGTGCTTTAAGATTTTCCAAGCAAGCTGAGATTATAAAGTGAAGTCGATTCTGGATGAGTGCGAACTAATCAACAGGCTGTAACGTGTGTCCGTCCATCCGAAACTAATTGTATTACAATAACACGCTCTGCTGTTTGAGCAGCCGGCGAGGCAGTGCAGGATAAACATTAGCAAATTAACGATAACATGACGCTGTGGGCGAAGCGAGCCATGGGGTAATGAGGCACATGTGGGCTTGTATGTACATGCTGACGCTGGCTGCGGTTAAGGGTTAAGATAGGGTTTAAATTTTTATAATTAAACTATTATGGTAAGAAGAAATATATTTTATACCTTTTGTTGGTTAAGTATAACTAATAGCTCTGTGAGGTCAACAGACCTTGCGAGCTTATAGAGATTGCAGATCGAACGTGAGAGCCATAAAATCCAAAAGCCCTTTGTGCCAACTCCGACTTTTTCAAAAATTTACAAAAAATAGCTCGACTATCGGTTTTCATATGTTTACTGAACCTGCTCCCAAAATTTCACTGGAATCGGTTGAGAAATGTGACCTCTAGAGGAGCACACACAGATATACAAAAGCATTTTTGGCCAAGCTGAAGCGGAGATCAAAGAACAATTATATTTTTTACGAAGAGTTTTACAAAAGATCTATTATGCACTAACCTATTTAAAAATTCTTACCTTCCGTGTATTTAATTTAATTTTTAAGTAATGCATAAGAGAAGATATTTCAAAATCCAACCGGAAAAAGTACAAGAATGCTCTTGACGTTGTGCCCTATAATTTTTTTATTAAAAATTGGATCTCTTGAACACCAAAGAGATGAAAATGGGGCCCGTTGTACCTTCCAAATGGCTGTTTTATTAAAAACCTTTAAAATAAAAAGAATTCAATTCAAAAAAGGAATCGTAGTCTATGCTTGAAGTGAAGTGTTCGTTAGAGGAATATCAAGGATCGCTATCGACTCCATTCGTTTTGTTCTGAGCTTAAACTTTAAATTTTATAACTTAGTAGGCGGGCGAACGAAAAAGTTTAAGGATCTCAGTCTGAAAGTTAAATTAAACGTCTGACTAAAATATTCTATAAATAGGTATGATCGAGGTCATAATTTTATCTTTTTATACTTATACTTTTTGACTCGAAGTTAAAGTATTTCAAGGGTATTTTAAAACTGACAAGTAAATTAATGTTCATTCTTAGTTTATTAAAAATAATGATCATGAGAAATTTACCAAGATCAAGCTGTTGAACTGTATAGGGTAATATATGAGGCTTATGTTAGCAAAAACTGTAAAAATGATTTGTTAAATACAATTTTATCAGAAACCAAACAATTTTAAAGTGTTTAGCTCCACCCTTATCCTCTAAGCTCAAAAAGTGTCGCAAAGCAATCCACACGTGGCGACGTAACAAAGGCTTCTCTTTGAAAATGTATTTACTAACACTTTTCTCAGATCCGGGCTTTGGAGACCAGTTTGACTTATCTTAACCAAAATAAACACGCTCTTTAATTTTTTTTTGTATTCTTGGAAGTACCCGCCAATGAGTACTTACTAGTAATTTTTATTTTGTTAAATACATAAAGTATTTTATTTTATTTTTTGTAGGAAGTTCAACAGCTACAATTTAATACTTAATTATACCTTTAACTAGGACAGTTCACAATGAAGCCACATAAAGGTTACAGATAAAAGTAGAATATTTTAGGCATGAACCTGTAAGAAAATGTAATAAAAAACTACCAAAATAACTATATTTTAACATTATTATAATATTACTGAGAAAACTTGTAATTAGAAAGGTAGATATATTAGCTGGGCACGGAAATTACTTAAAACTATATTATAAGTCTATGCTTAAAACAAACAAAAAAAAAACAATAATATCGTGTACGCCACAAAGAGCAAAAAATAAATTTTTCGTGATTACACTGGAATTTTGAATCACAATACTAAGCCAGAGATTAGATGGATTAGCTATGGTTCAAAGAGGAACTGGTTAAGAAAATACACATTTCCCGTACACAACTCCAGGAAATTAAAAAGAGCCAAGTGAAAGCGGCTATTACTTATTCCGAGCAGACGGTGTCCTCGATAACTTAGGCCGGATAGAAAATAAGTAACCAAGCTGACTTCCTGCGAACTTTGCGCTTTAGTGATTTCCCGCTTTAACTTGAATTGTTTCTTATCAAATTATATAACTTGAGAAAATTGGCCAAACTTTATACACTAACTTGAAGCGGTGGTGGCTAAGTGGTAGCACCCGTCTCAAGCTGCTAAGGTCCCAGGTTCGAATCCTGCAGTGCTTTATGAGTTTGTATATCAATCTAACTCATGTATGGTAGTTTGCATCGACCACACTTGCTTTCGGTGAAAGAAAACATCGTAAGGAAACCGGCACTCTGGTTGATGATTATCAGCTAGTGTGTGAAACGGAGAAGGCTATGGCAAACCACTCCATTAACATTGCCAAGATATGTTAATGGAGTGGTTTGTTGTGCGTGTTTCATTCCATATAATGACCACGACCCTCAGCTATGAGAAATCCGACTAAAGGAGGAGGATACACTAACTATATCTCATGTGGAATAAGTTCAAAATTAGTTTATTAAACATTAAATAATTTAAAAAAATTAAGATCCACATTTAGTTTGTGCAGTTAAAGTTATTTTAATAATTTCAGAAATAGAAACCATCATTTTGACGCGAATCTCAAGATATACCATAACTTTGAAAGTCTTTTACTATAAAAATAATTACGATTGCTATGGGCAAGGCTTCTAGTACCTAATATAGGAATAAAAAAATACCTAGTATTGTGGAATAAATAAAAGATTATATAAAAAGAGACCCTGAAATTATTCTTACATCATTATATAATCGTTTATACCATACCATATTAAAAATTAATGGAAGAAATAAAATACAAAAAGTTATTTATTTTCATTAATTGCAGCTTACTAAAATAGTAATAAGTGAAAAGCTTTGGCTGAAATATAAATTATGCGAAACTTCGCCCTCGTCTAGACTTTTTGATTGCGCGTATTAATTTTATACGGGTATAAATATTTTGCGAGGGTAAATATAAGTATTTACTTACCTATTTTTTTAAAGGTTTCTTATAACAAACCTTTTTGGCTTTGGCTCCGTAGTCAACAGATTTCATAATATCTGTCTGACCAAATTCTGCACGTAAGCATTAGAAGATGTGCGAAAATTATAAAAAAAGCTTATATAATCGACGTTTGCCTGGCAGCGAATTTTCAAATTTAACGAACTTTCGGATTATTTTTCAACAAGATATGAAAAATTTGAAAGCACGGTTAGCTTTGCGCCAGTGACTAAATCTAGACGAGTCGACAATGTTGAACCGTCGTCGGAGCGAGGTTTATATAACGTAGGTGGTGGGGGTAAGGTTTAGCTAAAACGGCATAAAACGTCGATCAGCGTTAAAGCGAGCAGAGCGGAAATTACAGCTCGTATAAGTGAGACTTTGTCGAGGCGAGATTCGCGACATAGTACAAGATGTAGTGAGGTTACGATTAAATAATACTCGAAAAATAGTTTGACATCTATTCAAGGTTAAATTAAGATTTTATTTATAGCAGGGGAAATTTTATTTTATTATTATTTAGCCATAAAAACGCAGACGTCTGCATTTTTGTACAAGGGTTATGATAATAAGGGTTAAAAAGCACTAGGCTAATTTAATCACATGGTTAAACATGTGAAATACTTGCACAAGACACTTTTGATCATCACTGCGGACACCGATCTGAGCAATGAATTCATTAAGTACATAAATGCAAGTTAGCATTTAATTTAAAAAAAATATATCAGAGTAACACCGCTGTAACTGTAGAAGGTAACCTCATTAACTTGGGAGGGGCAAATTCGGAGATTCGTGCGAGTATCAGATGTTGGGAATCTATTACGACCTGCCGTCGCTCGCCCGGAAATTATAACTCATGGCTTGATCGAACCGAGGCCAAACTTTGATCAACGCTGTATGAAGCATCGAAAATCTCATCTGTATATAGTTTCCACATATATAGCTGTGTATATTTGCATTTTCACAGATTTACTACGAAGTTCCATTTACGAATAATGTAGTCTACCAACGATTTCTAATCGACACGGTTTTTTTAAATAAGTTATAATAATCTAGATCAGAACTAGGAGTATGCATGTACAAATCCAATAACCACAATAATGATATTGATATATTATACTGCAAGTATTGTTGTTGTTGTAAATACAACAAGGCAATAACACAATATTTTCGACGGATTACTGTTATCATTTGCAAATCAATAAGACACTCCCAAGGTCCCTCCTTTTCCTGTTTCCTCGTTCTCGCTAAACAAATTCGCATTGATCAAGAGAAACATCCAAATTCATACAATAATTTATTCAGCTCATTTGGGAGGGAGAGGGCTTATACAAAATACATGTAATGACCCTTCTCCGGCGGTGCCCTTCCGGCGTTTGCCCTATCTTATAAAAAATACAGTGTGTAAGGAATGGAGAACTATTTCTCCTTGCCTTGTCATTCTTTGAGGACTTTTCGGATTTGTTTTCATAGAATTCTGTCGAATTTAATAACTGAAAGGCAGCGTTTTTATATAAATATAAAATGTTATATATCTTAGTATTTTATTGACTGCTCTCTTACTAATGTTGTGTACATATACCATGAATTATTTAGCCTTAATTTTTTTATTTTACACTGGCATTCTCACTAAAACCCCTTTTTAATGTTTTTCTTTAACTTTCCTAGGTTTGAACACAGGATGTACCCAACTCTATTGTTTGAACCTAAAAAAAAAATATATTACCTACTTAAATCTTTGTAATTTGATGAAATTAGTATTAAAAGAAAATGACTAAATCAAAGAAATAAAGTTAAAGTTCTTCTCTCTCTCTCTCTCAGCCGAAAGACGTCCACTGCTGGACAAAGGCCTCCCACAAGGATTTCCACAACGACCGGTCCTGCGCTGCCCGCATCCATGCGCATCCCGCGACCTTCACCAGGTCGTCGGTCCACCTAGTGGGAGGCCTGCCAACACTACGTTTTCCGGTTCGTGGTCGCCACTCGAGAACTTTTCTGCCCCAGCTACTCTCACCCCTGCAAAATTAACCGAAACAGCAGCCCTAAAAGCGAAATCCAACGAAAAAACAAAACACGTACGTAGATGGCGATGTTAAGTGCCGCGTTCGTGTCCTGATGTGACCATTTAGTGGAGTGTCATCCATTAGTCGAACTACTGTTATCGTTAGTTCGAGACTGCTAGAATCATTACGTTCTTTTTCTACTCGTAAATAGGTTTGTGACGTTAACTGTGAATTTTATAAATGTAAAAATAGGTCCAATAACTATTAAGTAAAAAAAAATAAAACAAATTAAATTAAGACAATTTTTGGCATTGAAATTGTAATGGTGATGAAAAATGATACAATCGTTATAAGTTTTTATTGTAGTAAATGTGGTAATTAATAAGCAACCAATGCATATAAATGTGAATAGTTTCAACTCAAATTGGATTGGATTAAAAACTAATAAATTGGGTGACAAACATAATCCCTGATCAGCTCACAAAATACGACAGTTTAATATAGTAATTTCGAATTGACAAATTATATTTATTCGAAACAATGTAAATGTTGAGTGTTATCCATTTGTTTTATTTATTTTAAAGCAAGCAATTTTAACAAATAACCGATAAAAATATGAACCGATCGGCTGAATTATTTGTTTTTTACCTCAATTTATAAGTTCGTAGCACGCCCAGAGTCGCCGTCGTAGCGGACTCGTAGAAATCTTGTAGCATATTCGTAGCATCTTGTAGCAAGCACTACGAATCTGCTACGAAATCATTTCGTAGACAGAAAACTGGCTGGGCGAGTTTGTATAAACGCGTATCTGGAGCTACCAGTGCGATTAAAAAAATATATTATTTTTGAATTTTGAGAGCCTGATTTATGAAAAAAAAATGTTATTATTTGAGTAAACGAAATAAGTACCTATATAAAGGGCGACTTTTTAACCACCAGCTAAATCACGGCAGGTTTCCAAAGAAATCTGTAGCAAAAAGTGTCAATTTTTTTACCTTTCTATCTCTTTTTAGTCGTATTTCCTGATGATTGAGGGTCGTGGTCATTATATGGCATGAAACACACACAACGACTCTCTTGGCAATTTAAATGGAGTGGTTTGCCATTGCCTTCTTCATACAAAACTTTTCTATACAAATACGAAAATTTAACTTGTTGTTAAAAAATCACCTGTCTTTTTAATATCAAGATGAGAAATGTTAGCGAAGTTTTACTTCGTCCTTGAACCAAACGCCCTTGCCCCGCAAAACTACAAGCGTTAATCGCCGCCTTATAAAAAAAAACAAACAAACAAACAACCATAAACAAAACATTTGTAACTCACTGTTTTTGCACGAACAGTTTCCCCCAGCCGTTGTTTTTCTTACACTGAAAAACTTGTTAAATGTGTTGAACAAACCATTTGTTTTTGGACGCACGAATTGTTTTATTTTTCAAAACAATTGAAAAGTACCTACATGAACTAAAATAATATTTAAATTTGATATTATCACTTTGATTTCGTTTATATATGTTTATATATCCCGTCCCAACTCATATTATTAATGTGAAAGTGAGTTTGTTTGTTTATTTGTTTGTTATCTATTCACGCTTTATCTACTGAGCCGATCTTCCAGAAATTTTGCATACACAAAGTTACAAGTACTGAGATAGACTTAGGTGCCTTTCATCCCAGGAAAAAGCACTATGCCGAGAGAAATTCACGCGGGCGAAGCCGGGGGAAAAAGCTAGTAAATTATAAACAAGCTTTTGATCGGTTTCACCCGTGTTAAATTTGTATTTTTTTCTTGTTATTTTATGTATTTATTTCTGTCACTACTTTGTATGTTATTTTTTGTAAGTGTTGATCTATCTATCTATCTATTTCAACCATTTTACTCCCTTAGGGGTGGAAATTCCAAAATTGCTTTCTTAGTGCTCACTTACGCTATATAAAGAACCCCTTTGCCAAGTTTCTACGTTCAATGGTTTGGTCTCTGTGTTAATATCCCATTCAGTCTAACTTAATCCTTATATAAAAATATTTAAATTTCTATTTTTTTTTTATTTAAACATTTATTCAACCAACATTTTCTTAAGGTGTTTACAAAAACATTCCAAGCACCTGGCTTTTAGGCGATATTCTCCATTACAGAATATTGTGTAATAACAATTTTCCTCCAAGCAAGGCTTCCGGTTCCCCCGAGATCGCCATAATACTCCGAAGCACTTCATTATTCACATACGCATCGATCTTCCATATGCTGTAAACATAAGAGATAAGAGTTATTGTAAGGGAATTGCGAGTCAATGTATTCCATTACTAGCCGCGCCCCGGGGTTTCGTTCCCATAGGAAATTGGGGATAAAAATACCCTATGTGCTATTTCTGATATTTTTCTACCCGTATACCAAATTTCATAGAAATCCGTCCAGTAGATTTTGCGTGATTGAGTAACAAACATCCTTACAAATTCACAGACTCACATCCTTCGCATTTATAATATTATATTAGTAGGAGGTAGGATTGATTTGCTATTTCTTCAATTTGATAATATGCTACACAACCGCGGCTAGAAAAAGTTTTACATAAAATAAATATAAATTGCCCGCACTATTTTTATACTCATTCTTACTTACATTACATTAAAATTTGTTAGTGCAATATTAACTTTACCAATTTATATACCAACTAGCTGTTTTCCGCGCCTTCGCCCGCGTTAATTTCTCACAGGAACAGTGCTTTTGTCCAAGTTGAAAGGTACCCTATATCCTTCTCAATATTTCTAACTATGTGTATGCGAAATTTATGGAAAGATTTGTTCAGTAGATAAAGCGTGAAGAGGTAACAAACACACTTTCGCATTTATAATATTAGTTAGGATCTAGGCACGACCACAAATTATGTTCCTAGTTAAATGTCTACATATCAAGTCATGAATACATCAACAAGCATGATTACATACATACATACATAGAATCACGTCTTTATCCCTTACGGGTTAGACAGAGCCAAGAGTCGTGAGACTCGAAGCATGATGAAGTATAATAAATAGGTATTAATCGTTATTTAATAAGGAAATTATAACAGGTCAGGGTAGATCGGCCAAAAACAAAGTGTCAGGAACTCTTAGTCATAGTCGTTGGTCATAGTAATAATTCTCTATTAGCCTATTCAGAGCACCGCCGTTGTCCTTAACCAGAAATATTTTAAAGCTGTCACAAAGTATCAAGAGGAGTTGGTCGGAATAGCAATTCTCTAGAGAATAAAATTAGCAGTGGCTAAGGCAGAGTGCCTTGTAAAGCGTGGCCCATTCAGGCGGCCGGCGCTTGTTTCACTAAGTTAATTAGTGAGGCACCTTTAACACTGCCTGGACTTAGAAAGTGTTCGCTTACATCTTTTAAAGTATCAAGAATTTGACCTTCTTTTATTTTAACTCGCTCTAGCTGAACGGTTATCTCAACCATCCAACCAACGCATACCATAGAAGTACTCTTGATTATTGATTTCTTATATGTATTTATAACCTCTTATAAAAGTAACATTATTTAAATCCAACTGTCTTGTCTAAAGTTTTAATGACGACTTTAATTTTCAAATATTTTTTTCATTCCATTTTTTCCGTAAAAACCACTTAAGACTTAAACAAAAAAAAATCCTCAAATCATGCGTGAGCGTAACTAAAAGAAATAATATAGAGAAAAATCATATGACATATTCTATGAATATTTAATAACCTGACCTATTTATAGTTCAAAAGTTAGCTCTTTGAAGGGCGCACAAACTGCGTAGGCTGGATGTTACTTATAACAAGCTTACGTTTCACTCTTCGCTTACGAAACCCGAAAAATGTCTTATGTATTTTTGATTTCTGGTTCCTGCTTAAATAGATATCCTTGAACCTTCGAAATTGCGGATCCGGATAAGGAAAATTTATCGATAATTGGATTAACCTCTTCATGGGCAAACAGATCGTTAAATAAGATAAAAGTACTTACTATTAGAAGCGATTTTCAATTATACGGAACAATCCTTATTTATATTATAAATGCGAAATTGAGTTTCTTTGTTACCTCTTCACGCTTTATCTACTGAACCAATCTTCCTGAAATTTCGCATACACATAGTAGTACTGCGAAGGACATAGGGTACCTTTCATTCCGGGAAAAAGCACTGTTCTCGTGGAAAAGTCACGCGGGCGAAGCCGCGGGCAAAAGCTAGTAACCTATAAATACATGTCCTTTTGGAAATTATATACAAACGTTCCTTTCGAAACTATGAAACTGCCGTAACAAGTTGCGATTAAATTAGGTAAGTAACTAACATTTTTATCAACAAAGATGTCTTAGGAGTGCCTACTTGAGCTATAGAGCAAGATGAACACAGAAAATTAAATTCCCAAATAATAAAGACACATCTTAAAATACCTGTTCACAAATTATTAGAAGAATTCTCCTCAAATTCACCTATCTACTACACAAAGGGACAAAAACTTTTTCAAACATTACAATACCTTCGAGAGGTTACCCACAGTTGACAAAATGAGACATGAAGAAGTAAGTATAGTTCAGAGAACCACTAAAGTCTCACGCGAAAGTTGGGAAATATTATTTTTGAGAAAAATAGCCATTTTGTTTACTCGTCCCGCGGCTCGCGACCACATAAATCATTTGGCACCGCTGTGCCTGAGCACCTATTTAAAGTAATAACTGGCTGGTATTACTAAAATAAAGGCGCATAGCAGATACTTGAGTTTGCATACTGCAATTACTGAGAAAATGTGCTACTTTAATAGGTTTTATTATATGGGAAACGTTTTTGTAAGGTGTCAAATTAGGGTTAATTAAGTTTGCAACGCAATAACAAATTTTTCAAAAGTTAATTAGTGTACGCAGCAAATCTCCAATTATACAAATTATTCATTGTTCAGGGAATTTCGTAGAAGTGAGATTAATAAAGAACTCATCAGAAATTAAACAAACAAAAGAGGTAAGGCGGCTTTACAAAATTTTCCCAAAGATAATTACTAAAGGCTTAGTCATTACTTATTGCGAGCAATTTATAATTTATGCTCAGTTGCTGGCGCAATATAATTAGGTAAACAGTTATAAGGAATTGAAGGTGGGTTTAATTTGAATTTATTTGTGGCAATTTCGTAAAGATGGGTTTTCGGAGGCTGTTGGGCACACACGGGATTGCGTTCAAACACAATGCGTGTTCAAACACACAGGGGCGGATTTAGGGGGGTCAAGACACCCCCCCCCCCCCCCTAGGACCTTCTATGTATATATATTTTTCAATACTCTCAAAGTAGTATAGACCTTATATTCGAACTACGACCATGTGAGGGGTCATCCCCCCCCTGACGCGAAGGCTGGATCCGCCCTTACAAACACAAGGCGTGTTCAAACACTCTGCGAGATTGTCCGCGCAACAGGTAAACAAGTTAGCTTTGTTTCCTTTCAAAGCCTCGCATTGCCTGCCCTCCATTCTCACAGATACGAACGAAACTTTTCGCAAATATATTTGTCTTATTAGGTTTAAAACACTTACTTATTTCTTTTTATGTTAATGTTGATAAAGGACAACATACCAAAACATTGTCATAAAAATCAAATCATTTCAAACTTATTTTTGTTTTGTTGTCTCTTAGAAGACAACAACAAGAAGAACTTCGGAAAATGATTTTGTTTGTTTGGTGACTACTTGCCTTAATGTATTTATGAGCACATAGTCTAAGGAAAAGTTACTCCAATTATGGATTCTCTGATATGATATTTCAATATTTCGGCCCCTTTTATTTTTATAAGCGAATCCTAGAGTTACAATTACGTTCAGGTACACGAGCTTTCAATTATATCCTATGAATCCATACCATTTAAAACCACGACGACCGAATTGTAGCAAATCCAAAAGCAGAGCAGCTACTAACATTTCTTCACTTGCTGCATATTAATTTAAAAGATTTTCATATTAGTTTTTAATACGTTTATCTATCTTCCACACTCACTGTATTTTTCTTCGTTATGTTTAACAAACTAAGAAAAAATCTTATCTAATTTTGCTATTTTCTCCGCTAAGGCTATTGATATTTTTACATAGATAATACAACGCGATTGAACGCAACAGTCAATATGTAGCTATTATTTTATATATTAATATTACAGATGAAACAAAGGTCACAGAGTTTGTGTTAATAAGACTCTCATCAACTAACACAACTTCGAAACAAATCTACAATTTATAGTGGCATTAGCAAACTCGAAGGGTCAGATTTAAAAGGTGTAAGGGCACAAACAAATATTGATTCACGCATACATTATCGGGGCCTTTGCAAATATCTGAGGGTATCTGCATACTAACTTTGTTTCAAACAATGGTCATAATAAATACAAATAGATAGAAATATAATAAATCTAGGTATATGATAACCTAGGTACCTAGTTTTGGAACCTAAAGTATAATATTCCACCGTGCGTGACCGAATCCGATAAAAAACAGTTTCCAATAACTTCAGACGACGAAAAATATGACGGAATTGTATCAAATTGACCGACCGAAAAATATGACGACCTCCGTGGCCCAACGGTCATCACGCCGCGCGCCGGGCTGTTACACCGGAAGTCCCAGGTTTGATCCCCGGTCGGGTCAAGTTGGAAAATGACCATTTTCAGATTGGCCTGGGTCTTGAATGTTTATCTTATATGTATTTGTTATAAAATATAGTGTCGTTGAGTTAGTATTCAATAACACAAGTCTCGAACTACATTAGGGCTAACTCAATCTGTGTGATTTGTCCGTAACCGTAAGTATATATTTATTTATTTATAAAAAAATCCCTCACCGTAAATGAAACCGGTAGAATTGAAATATCCGTATTAAAAACTTCATACCTACACGTGACACCCCTGGATAACACGCACCTAGCTATTTGAATCAACTATTTAGTTATTTTCATTAAAACGCGCTCATTCAGAACTTCAAATATCCCTTTTCAGTAGGGCAAAACTTATCCATTAACTAGATGAACCGAGCTTTCCCTCTACTCGCTTATTTATTAACAATTTGGCATTTTGTCTGAGATTCCTTGAATAGGTACGCTACCTTGTATGTAAAACAGATTTGTTTAATGGATACTGTATCGACCGTGTTCACTCTGGGTAATCTTGTTGAAAGGACGAGCTTATTTTAGATCTGACGCTTTAATACGACAAAAATACTTACATTTTAGAGGTCTTCCTCAGGTTATTCGGTACAGTATGCCATATTGGCAAAACCTAAATTAGGTAGAAGCTATTTTTGGCGGCGCCACGTTAAACTTTGTAAATGTAAGTTTGCATGCGGTGCGAATATAGCCAAGAGTAAGATAGATATCCATAGATATCCATATATAGAATTCGTACCACGCAGCCCGACCAGATTGTACCAGATTAATCTGAATTAAGCATGGAAAATTTTCATCACCACTATACTGTTGCCATACTAAAACATCTTGAAAAAACCGGACTGTTCACTAATGTATAAATACCTACGTACTGCTGAACTTTTTTGACTCCTTGAATCTCTAAAGTATTACTCCTTGAATATTCTCGATAGTTTATGTCAAACTTATTCCTAACATACTTCTTTTTGCGTCGAGGGTTAAAATAGTTGATTAGAGAACCTTGTGTAGTCCGCAGACTGACCACAATCCCAGTTTGTATCTATTTCCCCTGACAGAAGACGACCTTGCATCCGTCTCAATTTGCGCCACCCGCCCCGCACCCGTCTGAAATAAAGTCGAAACTCCACTGGTACGCACGATTACGCATGTTAGCTCCGTAGGGTTAATAATGTGAAGTCAACAGACATCTGCTTTCTCTTTTTAGAAAGCTTGTCGCACTTAAAAGAAAATAAATGTAGGTACTGTATCAAATTTTGATTCGAATCTGAAGTTGGAGAGAGTCGTGCGACCTCATTTAAAAAAATATATATACAGCGTTTCTTCAAATCAACTCTAATCGGGGCTGTGAATTTTCAGTTGTATGGAGGTGGTCACATTAAATCCTACGATGGTGATTTTTATAAACTACATAGATTATGATATTACAACTGCAAATTTAAGTGTAAAAAAAAAATCACCACCGCCGTTTTTTTTTAAACGCTATTATAAGACTCGTATTGTCATAACTCTCAAACAAAAAATCCTACCATGGTGATTTTTTGTTACATGTTTCCTTACGAATAATAAAAGCTTGATTTAAAAAATCACCAATAAATAACAATCCGAAATTGATTTTTTAATGAGTTGTAATTTTTATACTTTAAAAACATCCTGTACAAAAACAAAAAATCCAGCAATGGTGACTTTTATATATTATTCGTTTACTATTGTAATGAACCATATCCTCAATTTTTATAAGGGTGACTACAACAGTTTTTTTTTTTATTAACTTTTAATTATTTTTTTTAATTCTACAGTCGAGAAAATTGTATATTCGTACGTAATGTGAATTATTCAATCTTAATTTTAAAAAACGACTCATGTTTATGAACCCGATTTCCTGTAATTAAATAAAAACCATATTGACATTTATAACGTTAAAAATACATTTTAGTCATAAAATGTATTATTAGCCCGGGAAGTAGTGTCATCCAATGTATGGAACCTGCAAATTTTGGTATCGGAAGAATTCACTTGGCACAGGTGTTATATACATGAAGTTAAGCTAATTTAGCCCAGTAGCCATCCACCCCCCCCTGGTGGGTAGGTAGGGGGGGCATTCAAAGGTACACGCCGCCGCGCTTTAGTTAAAAAATCATATCAGCTTCTATTTACCTACCACCTCGAGTTTGGTGTCATTTTCTAGTAAATCAGACATGAGGAATTTATTTTTGAGACATTTAGTATATAGTTTGATAGAAAAAAAGGAAAATATTGACGAAAATATCAAAATCGGTTTATTATTTTTTTTATTCAACTGTCAATATTTTTGAAAATGATGAATTTTGTGCAAATAAAAAACTACTATATTAAAGAATATTTATCTAGCTTTTAAAAAATATATACTTTAATATATAAAGTTATCATAGATCGTTCTGAAAAAAATTGGACATGGTACGCGGCGGTGGCTAGCAACTTTTCCAATCGTCTATTTTCTCACCCTTTTGTTGATATATCAATATGGTTTTATATGCAAAATATACAGAATAAGTACTTAACTTAGTTATTGACTGTCTCTTATGGTCTGATGAATTAATAATAGTATTTTTAGGGTTCCGAAGTAAACATGGATCCCTTATAGTTTCGTCATGTCTGTCCTTTTGGCTGTCCGTCCGTCTTTCCGAGGCTTAGCTCAGAGACTAGTAATGCTATCAAGTTGTAATTTGGTATAGATATACATATTAATTACGCGGATAGAAATGTAGAATAAAATCATGAAAAAAAAAATTTTAGGGCGGTTCCCCTACGGCTAAAGTGGGGATAATTTTTTTTATCTCGATTATACCATTGTGTGGGGTATTATTTGATAGGTCTTTCAAAAATATTATGAGTGTTTAAATATCATATTTTGTTTAACGGATGCCCGTTTGTGAAATATTTGACTTTAAAGTGCAAAATTTTGTTAGAGTCAAGTGTCCCCCCTCTCGAATAGGAAAATAGTTGTCGGTGGATACGGGAAAAAGTCATGATACGTAGTAAAGATAATGAATTTAAAAGGAAAACTATCACTATTATGTAGGCTTTACCCTTTAACTAGTAATAGACGATAAAATTACAAAATCGATTTTAGTATGAAAAATATTTGTAGGAACATTTTTCATTGAATATGATGGTATGGTATATATACATTGTATTATAGTCATTAGTTAAATAAAGCTGGTAGTTAATTTGAGTTGATGTGTCCACATTTGTACAGGGTAGGCAGGCAGGCACCTTCGGAACTCTACAATGGTGGCCCGATACGGACTTGACCAATTATTATATTATATTATCGACATTTTCCACCACAGTGGCATAATTTGGTTCATTTTAATTGAATTTTGACAGCTGCACCTAACACCGCACCGTGGCTTGCACCGAATCAGTTCAGACAAGCGGTAGCAGCAACTGGTGCAATAGTCCACTCTGGTTTCCATTTATTTAATTCTATTTCCCATCCCAAATCAGCAAGTGCGCTGTTCTCCAAAAAAGACAGCTAGAGAATGTTCCGACGATGGAAGCTAGTTCTCGGCTGCTTCTCCTAAGCGCTGTTTACTAGGGTGTGCATGTAGAGTGTGCATTGTGGACTCCTACTTGTCAGAAAGACACGTCGACTACCCAGGGAAAGACGGATGGCAATGCTGGGAAATGTCATGTGGCGTTCCGCATCCCAAGCCCTATGATTTTATCGTCCTAGACATGCACCGCCAGAAAGAACGAGCATAGTGGTAGGTGGGGTCAATATCGCTATTTGTGGAACTATGAAGTACCTTGGCCTAATCCTAGATGCCAAAAGGAAGTTCTCCGATCGTTTCAAGAATATGGCTCCGAAACTCTTGAAATCGGCATCTACGTCGTCCAGGATACTGCCTAATATCGGAGGACCCAATGCACCCGAGCGACGCCTCTATACTGGTGTCGTACGGTCGATGGCAATATATAGAGCCCCAGTATGCGCAGATGATTTAAAAAAGGAGAGCATAATGTTGTTGCGTAGACCCCAAAGGGCTATCTGTACAATACAAGGATATCGCACAGTTTCTGCAGACGCTGCTTGTATTCTTGTTGGGTCCTTGCCATGGGATCTAGAGGCAAAAATTCTTTCTGGGGCTTTATTATGGCGTGAAGAAAATCGCGCCCTAGGTTACAATAAAGCACCGAGGGAAGTGGCTACATATAAAGCGGGTCTCCACTTGGAAGCTGTAAATGAATGGGAAGAAAGATTGAGGCAGCCAGGTGGAGTTCAAAGAACAGTAGATGCTATCCGACTATGCTATCCGACCAGTTCATTTCCAGTGGGTAGATCGGCAGCATGGCTGTTTGACTTTCCGGTTGACGCAAATTCTTACAGGACATGGCTGTTTTGGCAGGTTCCTGTATCTGATACCCGGAAGAGAGCCGACCACTGAATGTCATTATTGCGACTGCCTCGAAGACAGTTTAGCACACGCTTGAGGAGTGTCCGGCCTGGGAGCGAGAACGTCATGATTTACGCGCGGTTGTGGGAAGCGACTTTTCGCTGCCCTCTGTAGTATAGGCTATTATTAGCAGCGGAAGGTGTTGGAAGGCAGCATAGATATTCAGCGAGACTGTAATGTCAAAGAAAGAAGAGGCAGAGCGACAACGAGAAGCTCTGTCTGAAGAAGGGATACGCAGTCGGAGGCCGGGCCGGAGGAGAAGGGCCTATGCCCATCTTATGCGCCTCTGATAATGGCTGGCGATGGACCTGGTAAAGTTACCAGTTACCTGGTTAGTTACCTCGGGCAGACGGACGGACAGCCAAACGGACAGACATGACGAAACTATAAGGGTTCCATGTTTACTTCGGAACCCTAAAAAAACTATTATTTATTCATCAGACCACAAGAGACAGTCAATAACTAAGTTAAGTACATATTCTTTATATTTTGCATATAAAACCAAATTAATATGGTTACAAAAGGATGATAGACTAGACGATTGGAAAAGATCCTAGCCACCGCCGCGTACCATGTCCGATTTTTTTCAGAAAGATCTATGATAACTATATATATGAAAGTATATATTTTTTAAAAGCTAGATAAATATTCTTTAATATAGTATTTTTTTATTTGCACAAAATTCAAGATTTTCAAAAATATTGACAGTTATATAAAAAAAACTAGCTTTTGCCCGCGGCTTCGCCCGCGTGAATTTCCCACGGGAACTGTGCTTTTTCCCGGGATAAAAAGTAGCCTATGTGCTATTCCAGGTCATTATCTACCTCTGTACTAAATTTCATCGAAATCCGTCCAGTAGATTTTGCGTGATTGAGTAACAAACATCCTCACAAACTCACAAATTCACAAATTCACAAATTCACAAACTCACAAACTCACAAATTCACAAACTCACAAACTCACATCCAAACATTCGCATTTATAATATTAGTATGGATATGGATAACAAACCGATTTTGATATTTTCGTCAATATTTTCCTTTTTTTCTATCAAACTATATACTAAATGTCTCAAAAATGAATTCCTCATGCCTGATTTACTAGAAAATGACACCAAACTCGAGGTGGTAGGTAAATAGAAGCTGATATGATTTTTTAACTAAAGCGCGGCGGCGTGTACCTTTGAATGCCCCCCCTACCTACCCACCAGGGGGGGGTGGATGGCTACCGGGCTAAATTAGCTTAACTTCATGTATATAACACCTGTGCCAAGTGAATTCTTCCGATACCAAAATTTGCACGTCATGACACTACTTCCCGGGCTATATTATAAACCAGCCAACTTTTATTTACAGGTAATACTCTTAACAACTCTGTATATACAACGAAGTAGATACGAGTATGGGGAACGTTTGAAGAGAGTGAAATTTTGCAGAGAAGTTCTTTAGATAGAGTCAGTGAGCACTAAGGAAAGAATTTTCAAAATGGGTCAAAAACTAAATACAATAAAGACTTATATCAGCTTCGAACTAACATTTGTTTTGATGAGCGTTAAATCCATATCATTCTATCTATACTTGATGTATATTCCGATTGCTGTAAGTATAAATGAATCCACTGCTTTCAGGATAATAAATATGGACAAAGCAGTGGATTTTCGGCATAAAACCGATTGCTGACAATCGCGTACCTACTATAGGTGGAAGGGTATGAACTAATGTGGATTTACTGCGTTTTTATGGCGACGCGGGTCGTTATATCCGAGAACGACCGTATAGGCGAGCCAGAAACATTTTTATTGGGAGTCGAAATCGATGGATTGTCTCCCGTATGCCGAATTTCAACCAAGTTTTTTTTTTCCAAAAACTTTTGCAGGTGTTAATGGACAAAATGTTTTAATACCTACTTATTTTTATTCGAAGAAAATGTGTTTAAATTCGAAGTATGTAATTATTTATTACTAGTTTTTGTCCTCGGTTTTGACCGCGTGTTTTTAGTTCTTCACCCAAAATTGCTTTCTTAATACATACATATAATCACGTCTATATCCCTTACGGGATAGACAGAGTCAAGAGTTGTGAGACTCGAAAGTCACGCTTAGCTAAATGGGCTCTCTGATGGAATGGAGATTCAGGTATAGTGACAGGTTGCTAGCCCATCGCCTATGAGTGGAGGAATCCCCAGTTTAAAGCAAAATTGACTTTTACAATCTGCGCAGGAAGAGAAGCAGCTGGCACATTCTATGTTTTTCTTCGCTCCCAGACCAGCATAAAAGCTATCTTAGTTTACAGCTTTATAAAGAACCACTCTGCTAAATTTATAGTTTCTACGTTCAGCGTTTTCGACTCTACATTGATAACACCAATCAGTCAGCGCAGCGACCAATTTTATAGATTAACTTTATTTTTGATTATTAATTTTACTTATAGATTTAACATAACTAACTAACTTTAATAGATGTAACTCAAAGGAATTTATCACATATATAAATACACAATCCAGTTGTTAATAGGTAATAGGCTGAAATCTGAATAATACAGATTTTTGTAATTATAATGAAATGAAAACATAACTATACTGTAAGGCTCTTGTACCTAAGTACAAGTCTTGTACTTGGAGTCTTATAGTAGGTACAATACAAATCTCCCTCTGAAGCTTAGAAGCCTGGTAAATAACCCTCGGCATTGTTCAGCAGTCTCTAATGACTGCGATTGGCCGTGTTTGAGCAGTTTGAGCATTCTCAAACGATGCTAGGGAGAGATGAAGTGAATTCCCACTAAATACCCCGTTTTATACTTACCCTACGCACTACTCGTTTCAAATTTCTGTAGAATTTGTTCTAACATAACTTTGGCTTTGGAAAGCCTCCAAAAGTGCTTTAGTTCATAATTTCTCGACATAAGTAACCTATATAAAAAAAACTTCACGAATTTTTCAAAATTCTGCTGAGAAAAACCTTCTTTTTAACATTCCTGGTAGGCGGGGCATTTAAATTTTTTTTACCGACAAATTCCTACAACCATGATTCTTATACTTAACATTATTTTGATGTTTTTACAGACAGATTTTATAGACATCCTTATATAAAAAAAAAAAATTTTGATGATCCGATATGAAATGGGAGGGATAGATGGGAGACATGAGTCGTTTTTTAAAATTAAGATTGAATAATTCACATTACGTACGAATATACAATTTTCTCGACTGTAGAATTAAAAAAAAAATTAAAAGTTAATAAAAAAAAAACTGTTGTAGTCACCCTTATAAAAATTGAGGATATGGTTCATTACAATCGTATACGAATAATATATAAAAGTCACCATTGCTGGATTTTTTGTTTTTGTACGGATGTTTTTAAAGTATAAAAATTACAACTCATTAAAAAATCCATTTCGGATTGTTATTTATTGGTGATTTTTTAAATCAAGCTTTTATTATTCGTAAGGAAACATGTAACAAAAAATCACCCTGGTAGGATTTTTTGTTTGAGAGTTATAACAATATGAGTCTTATAATAGCGTTTAAAAAAAAACCGGCGGTGGTGATTTTTTTTTTACACTTAAATTTGCAGTTGTAATATCATAATCTATGTAGTTTATAAAAATCACCATTGTAGGATTTAATGTGACCACCTCCATACAACTGAAAATTCACAGCCCCGACTATGGTAGGTTCTGGTACTACTGATTGAATCAAAGTGATAATGTCGAAAAGATGATATTTATAATATCCGTAGCATCATAAATACCTTTCCTATAACTTTGAAACAATCAAATGCAAATATTAAAAAGAAAGTTAACATCGAGCGATGAATTCAAAAGTAGGTAAACACTTCGTTTTTATTATTTTCAAAAAGTGAGTGAAAGCCGTTGGCCTCAACTGGCCTTTTGAATGACAATAACTGTGATTGGCCGAAACAATTTCAAATAGCCTCTCGTGCAACCATTTTCATTGAATATTTTGAATATTGGGGTTCCCTGGTCATGGTCATTTCTTTTTTGCAATTTGTATGTGCATGCGAATACCTATTCGCATTCCGCGAAAGAACAAATAGTACTGAAATATCATTGTAAGCCAGTGGTAAGTGAAGCATACTGCATATAAAAGTACATGTTGTTCACACAACAAAAAATATAAAAAAAATATGAATACAATAGAGACAATTTGTGGAAGGAGAAAGGGAAGGCCTTTACCCAGCAGTGGGACACATCAACAGGCTAGAAAAAAAAGAGATTCCGAAGATTCCGAAACTGGCGCAATTTTGACAAGTCGAGAGTAATGCACTTCCGAGCTGGGTGCTGGGGTGCAAAATGTATAAAAGAAAACATAGAGATTACTCTCCAATAAATTTTGTAACAGAGTGCAGTGGGAGCGAGGTGCTTATTCATTAGGTACGTATCATTAATATTGTGGGATCAAATGGTAGATTTTTATTGACTGCATTTGAAGTAGGTATTCGTTTAAAAAAAAAAACATAAAATTAATACAGATGCCTGTCAGCCGGCCCAGATACCGCTGGATGGAGAAGTTCTAAGAGATCTGGAGGCCCTTCAAAGAGCTGACTGGCAGGAAGTGGCGCAGAACAGGAAGGACTGGAAATTTCTGGTATTGGATGCCAAGATTCTATTTGGGTCTTCGAGCAATCAAAGTAATACAGATGTGAACGTGGCAGAATTCGTGTTTTCATTATGTAGATTTTATTATTTCCGGCCACTTACATCTAAAAAATAATTTAGTTTTATGTGGAACCCTCACAGCTCAATCAATACCACACTTGTCCATTTATTTTATTATTCCCATGCAAATCGTACGAGTCGTCAATCGTTTAATTTAAAAACTGTTGCAGTTCGGACGACGCGTGATATTTTTTAATAATGACCGACTTCCCCGATTATTATGATTGAAAACATCGTCCAGTCTATTGTGTGGGATGCGATGCGCATTTTAACTGTGGTGAAATTAAATGGGGACCTGTTTTTAAGAGAGAATCCAACCAAAGACAAAAAATACTGTTTGATACTGTCGAAAGATTTGTATACCTAGTAAGTAATAGTAGAAATTGAGTTTGTTTGTTACTCTTCACGCTTTATCTACTGAACCAATCTTCCTGAAATTTCGCATTTACACATAGCTGGAAGTACGGAGAAGGACATAGGGTACCTATCATCCCGAGAAAAAGCACTGTTCCCGTGGGAAATTCACGCGAGCGAAGCCGCGGGCGAAAGCTAGTAGGATATAAAAGTTAAAAATATTTATAAAAAATACACTTCTATCGTAACAATTTATTCACATACATTTCCAGTAAGATAATTTCAATGAACAAAAATGGCAAAATACTTATAACATGATAGCACTTTTGGATTTCTACCGTGACAAATATTTTGGTTTTTGTAGGTATTTGATTGTAGCATACATTCAAGTAGGTTGGTACCTATATAAAATCACAATTAACTTAAATCATGTGTTTAAACAATATTCTTCAGAGCTCTCTTGTATTCTCTTCTTACTTTCTATGTTTAAGAGCAAATATGTTATGAATAAAGTTGGGTTGACTCTCTGTGGCTACTAGACGGTCTAAAGCAGGTAATTGTTGTGGCTCCATTAGTTGATATACTGAATGCAGTTTGTTCATTATTAATATTTGTCATAATATGAAAATCAAATTGTGGTATAAGTGATCAATGATGAGCCGCGTGTGTTTGGCGGGCCGAATAATTTCCATTTTGTATAACACTCACAAATTTATTCACTAAATATGATTGACAAATGACCGCGAATGACATTCATGACATCAAGCATCAAATTGTTTGTCTATAATGTGGCCACTATACATAGAGTCACGGACTGTGAAGTATATTTTATGCACAGAAATAATAATTAAGTCTGTTATTTTATTTTAAAAAAATCTATGGATGATATACGCCTTTTTTACACGACTGACCAAAAAAGGAGTGTCATGTTTTCAGGGTTCACGTATGTAAGTATGTATGTTAGTTTCTTTAATCCACCATTAGTCCTGAACGGCTAAATAGATTTTGATGTGAGAGGTATTTTTAGATTCATTGCATTCTTTCGAGTGACATTGGCTATGTGAGTTGTCAGTCGTGATTTTTATTTTTTTATAATTAGCTTGTTGGCCAAGTTATTGCTCTGGGGCTGAGGGTCACCCAATCATATAAGTTGAGTGCTGGTCATGGAAGTATTTACGTACTAATACGTACTTACGTACTTATTACTTCCATGGTGCTGGTATTTTAATCTAAACTTCAAAACTTCTAGAGCACAGACTATAGTTTATAGTTTTAATTATTTTATTAATTTGTACAAGGACAAATTCTGGACAATAGGTTAATTAATTAATGCGTCAAATTCGTAGTAAAAGTTGTATACCATATGTAACTTCTAAAAAAATTAATAAAAGTTAAAACAAAAAAGTACATGCAGGCTTCAGAAAGTATATTAAACTAAAAAATAAGAATTTTACCTCCCTCCCTGTATTAAACTTGTATTGGGCTCTAGAAAAGTCACCAAAAAGCTGTGATTCATGAAGCGAGTAATTCTCAGATTCATAATTTATCAAAATTGAGTTATTATCCGAATTATACTTATAATTTCTTTAAAGGAACAACTTTCCCAAAACTTTGCGAGGCTGTGCTTTTCCCGCCCTCATTAAAGTTGATCCTCAGTCGCCCGTGGAATCCATCCCAAGTTTTGCGAATCCCGGTTTTTGCCTACAAAACTCCAGTATCCGTGGTTAATGTGCTGTTTAACGACAACATCTGTAGTATTATCTACTGCAAGAAGTGACTAAATAGATCGGGTACGATTCTAGTGATATTTATTTGCTACGGAATAACAACTAAATTCATACATTTTTTTACACAGGGCGGCAAACGAGCAAGCGGTTTACCTGATGGTAAGGATCACCGATGCCCATGGATAACTGCAACACTAGGGGTATCACAAGAGCGTGGCCTTTCATAGAAGCGGTAGACTCGTCTTTTTAAGGGTTTAAAGGTAAATGTATGGACATTGGAATCTTTAAAAAAACGTGTCCACCTATTATGAGCTCACAATCAATAAATAATCCTAATCCTAACTAATATTATAAATGCGAAAGTGAGTTTATTTGTTTGTTTGTTACCTCTTCACGCTTTATCTACTGAACCAATCTTCCTGAAATTTCGCATACACATAGCTGGAAGGAGAAGGACATAGGGTACCTTTACTATACCTTTCATCTCGGGAAAAAGCACTGTTCCCGTGGGAAATCCACGCGGGCGAAGCGGCGGGCGAGCTAGTATTAAATAATATTGAGGTAGTAGTGGTGAGTACACTTGGAGAAAAACAAACATCTATCTTCTTCTTTTCTATCTAAAAAATATGAACTAAAAACAAAAATAAAATAAACAGTTCTAGATAATGTAAAATCACTTGGTATAAATACATAAAAAAGTCACTTTTAGTAGTTTAAACCTTTGGCGGCGAGCAATAAATCATTTTGTAAGGGTGTCCACAATCAACACGTCCCAAATACACCCCCAGGACACGCCGCTATTAAACTGTACCAAGGAAAATACTCTAATAGCTACTGTTAAGTATTCTGTAAGATCGGTCCGAGTACCTAAATTACGCAATTTCATATCTTAGAAGACCTTTAAAATATGTTTCACGCTTTTGAGACTCTTGATTTTAGCGGAAATAAACAAATCGGTCGTTCATTATATTATCCAAGTTATTTTTCATAAAAACTGAGTATAATTTTTAAAATAACTTTCTCATCCAACTATATTTAGCCCGTTACTTGGTAGTAAAAGACTGAAAATCTAATCTAACTTCGCCTTTACGTACTTCTAATTTAGTCCATAACTAATTTTCGTTGACAAACTTCTTAGACGAAACACCATCTCGAAAATGTGTAGCCAGTTTGAAATATTTATATTATCACTAGCTTTTACCCGCGGCTTTGCCCGCGTGAATTTCCCACGGGAACAGTACTTTTTCCCGGGATGAAAGGTACCCTATGTCCTTCTCAGTACTTCTATCTATGTGTATGCGAAATTTTAGGAAGATTGGTTCAATAGATAAAGCGTAAAGAGGTAACAAACAAATAAATAAACAAACAAACTCACTTTCTCATTTATAATATTAGTTAGGATTAGGATTATATTATATGACATTTGAAAGAGCTTTGTAAAACGATCGGGAAAACATAGCTCAGCATGTACCGTAGGACAATCTTTGATTTAAAAAAAATATGCAATTCTTACTACAATTAAATCAATTTATATTGTAATTACTTATTTATTAACTTTTTAAACGGAGTGTTACGTATATTTAAATTTCAACCTACGTACTCTCTGTGTACTCGTGCCTAACGTGAAAATTAAGTACAATGCTCATTAAAGTTTCGGGTCGCCGCACGACGCGTTCTCGGAGTAAGTACATAAAGCAGCTGCGGATTAATTTGTTACAGTGTTAGTGGAATAGTCAGCTAAATATATACACGACTGGGCACTACTTCTATGTAGTTAGACCCAGGGCTATGATTATAACAGTATGAGGATAAAATTTTCAAAGTTAAACAATGAAAGCATTTCTGCTAGCTTTTCATTGAATTATGTATGTGCTTAAGAAGATTATCAAGAAATATCTTCAGAGATATTTTGTAGGAAAAATGTAATACCACTTTTATAGAAAAAAATTCGCTCTGTCTTGCAGAAAGTGCCAAATCTGGACTGCAATCAGTTTACAGAAAATGAACTAAAGGATAAAATTTAGCTCGAGCAACGAAAAATGGCGCATTCTAGAAGACTGGCCGGCTGATGTAATTTATAACTTCAAAGCCAGACTCGTTGACGAGACATTTAAAATGTTTCAGCCATTCGTGGAAATAGCATTTTGGCGGGAATGGCAGTTTGGCTCTAGTTTAATCACCTGCTAGCTCGTTTCGAAGTCCATAATTTCTCTGTTTTACTTAATGATGGGCTTCAATTTAATACCTATCATTTTGATGTACCCAGGAACGAGCTACGCAGTTTGGAAATTATAATTTGCATATTCTAAAAACAAGATTTACAATTCAAATTTCTATAATGTGAAACCTATCAAGCACCTTTTGATACATACGCAATCCGTTACCCGTAATAGATAAGAGAATTCTTCTTGGGTTGCAAACTTAAGAAAATAACTGTTTTTCAAGGGTCATGTTTTATATTTTAAAATCTTCCGATGATATTTCCCACTATAGATAAATATTTGCAGTAAACTTGCGAACATAATGTAATATCAATAGTTCTGTAACAGCAAATATCGTCAGAGGTTTGTTTCAAAGACTTTAATAGAAATAAATTGCAATACAGAATAAATATCCAGTTTGCTTTTATTGATGTTTATTATTAGGTTGTTGACAAAAATATAGAATCTGAGTATTGTAATGATAGTGGAATAAAAGGAGAGTGATTCGTTCGTCCCTTATACATCAAAAGTATTTTTTTTTTAGGTACAAAAACAAAAAAAAAACAAACATGCACCAACATGGCCTTCAGAATGTATCGTTGTTTGGCCATACATTTGGATAATACAACCTCGCGACACCCAAAGGCCAAAAAAGCCCAATTTAAAATTATTATGATTTAGTGAAAAAAACGTCTACTAAAAATGCGACGAGCAAACCTTGAGAATATGAACCTTAGAATTAAGTCTAATTCAAACACAGAAATGCTTTATAAAATACACAATCATTTAGAATGATCGCCCCAAACGGTGGATATAATGACGCAGTGCTGAAATGAGACGCGAAATTAAATAAAGCTTAACTTTGTCAAACGTGACGAGGCAAGTTTGCCAACTCCACGCGGGTCCCGACCTCGCAAACATTGTCTTCGCCTTCATAAAATACGTTGGAGCACCTCTAAAAGCCAGATTTAACTAATTTTATCTGTTTCGGCAAACTTTGATGAATTTGTAGCTATCACAGTTAAAATGATGTCTCCGATTACTTATTTGAATTTATCAACTAAGCCTGATTAAGTTTTTGTTTCGTAGATCTAAATATAAAAAGCTTCTTCTTCTTATTTAAGAGCCGCGCTCTTGTCGGTATACGCCATACTTCTCTGTTCTCGGCTTTACGTTTAAGGTCAAGCTAAAATCATAAATAATCATTCGGTCTTTATAAAAAGCTATTGAATATAAAATCAAAGTCAATTGTTTTTATTTAAATTGGCTTGAAATAGCACTTTTCAATCGTCATAAATATACTAATAAACTAGATTAGATAGTTGGCGTTCGAAAATTACTTAAAGCTAAGTTTAAGCTTAAGTGGAGAAGAAGCAGCACAACAAACCCCATTGCTGCATTTTCTCCAAAGACCACAAGACCAGAGAATATAATAAATACACATGTTAACAATAATATAAAATAGATTCCAATAATGGCTATGTAGTCATAGGCAACGCTTACTTACATCTTTCAACATAGAACAATTTCAATGTTAATATTTTTTAAATAAGCAACAATCATCTTTTTTCTTCGTTCTTTTTTATAGAAAGCCTTGATTGAGCTTTATTCGTATACACTGTTAACAAAAAAAATACCATTTCAAGATCTCGTTTAAATTAACGCAACGGGTACAATAAGTGACAGAGCAATTTCATTTATAGTACACATTTGAGGACAGTGGCCGTCGGCCATCGAGCGAGTCATTCTGCGCGGTCATTATCTGAAATGGCCAGTGGACCGTTATACCTGCTACATCTGCCTGCAGAGCCAATTTTAAAGGCTTAACGTATAGTACGCTCACAATCTTGCCTGCAGACTTGTTTATTTTTACCCCCGTAGGAGTTTTGGGAAAAAGTAACTTATGTCCTTCTCTGTTCTTCTAAGTGTATGCGAAATTTCAGGAAGATTGGTTTAATAGACAAAGTGTGAAGAGGTAAGACAAACAAATAAATACACAAACTTAGTTGGGATTGGGATGGGGTACAACTTCCACTTTATAAGCATTAGAAACTCAATGATGATATTGAAGATCTAAGCCCGGAGTTTGGAGCCCTAACACACTTAAGCAACACACACATGCGTTAGGTACGTAGAGTTGGTTTGATCTCAGCTACTAAGGACGTAATATCACGAGCTTGTTGTTGGGTCGGACTACTATTGCTTAATGCCAGGGTCGTAGATGACTAGGTTATTGGCAAATTGCATACAATAAGACAAAGAAGAAAACGTAAGGGTCAAAATTATTAATTATTGGTTATTGTCGATGTTCCGGAGTTAGATTTTTTTTAACAGTAGTAGTAACCAATTTAAGAACTTAATCTTACTTTATCAGAAAGTGGTTCGATCAGGTTCCCTAACTTTAACTTAAATACCTAGTTATTTCTTTCGTTTTTATTTTTTTTACCCGCTGGGTAATTATTTTTATATGATATAGATAAGTATACTTATTACACATACATACTATACTTATTTATTTTACAGTAGTTGTTTTTAAGTATAATTGTACATTAACTATTTTTGGATCTTTTGGTTTTTCTCAGAATACCTAATTCTAAACAGCTTTTATTACTCGTGCATTTTTTTTTCGATATCTATATGCGAAAACCTATTATATGTGTTTGTAGATATTTATGTTTATTATGTAACTAGCCGATGCCCGCGGCTTTGCCCGCGTGAGTTTTGCTTAGATGAAAAATCTTTTTGTGTTCTAAACTGTAGTAACCTAAACTCCAGTACTTAAAATTTCAGCCATTTGGCTAACCCGTGTCCCGCGGGAAAATATGTTGATGAACGGGAACAGATGTTCCAGATCTTCAATATTTATACGTCAGTAGAAAATGCTCGTCAGGTTGAACGACTTTTGCTAAGGCGCCATTTCAATATATGTAATAGTGTAGCTGGTCTCTTGGAATTCTTCATCAGATGATCCTGGATCTTCGATTTTTATACGTCAACAGAAAATGCTCGTCAGATTAATAAACTTTTGCAAAGATACCATTTCCATATTTCTTATAGTTTAGCTGTTCTGTTAAGGTTCTTCATCAGGTGTTCCAGTTTTCAAAATCAATTATAGACTATATGATGACTTAATAGCTATGTCGCAGTCGAATTGTATAATCCGCCGTATTACATTACGGCTAGCCGTTTTACAAAACAGCGCCGTTTTGTAATTCGGCGGTTCAACGATTAGCCGGATTGAATACGGCTGAATGAAAATCCGCCTAGCCGGCTAGCCGTAATGTAATATAGCGAGTCATTAGCCGCCACTTTGACAGTTTTTAGTTCCGATTTTTAACACTCGTGGCGCTGCCTGACGTAACAACAACGATGGCGAATAACTATGATAATAATTCTTGGTTGCTATGGAATATCGTATAAAGAAAATCTGTTAGCATTTTCTTATTAAAATAGATTTTCATTTAAACATAGTTTTACTTTGTAAGTATAGTCACCCTACATTCTAAATATTTAGTAGAACGATGCGGCTTAACATGGGCCGCCATATTGGAGAACGTATCGCAGTGACAATCCGGCTAATCGTTGAACCGCCGTATTACAAAACGGCGCTGTTTTGTAAAACGGCTAGCCGTAATGTAATACGGCGGATTATACAATCCGACTGCGACAGCTATACAACATAAAAAGTTTCATTCAAATCCGTCCAGTAGTTTTAGCGTGAAACGCGTATATACATACAGACAGACAGACAAGAAATTCAAAAAAATTTTTTTTGCTTTCTATTATCTATACATATACCAAAACAGTAAAAATATTTTGTCTGTACATTTAGTATTTTTGACTAAAATGGATAGAGGGACACTAAAAAGAACAAATAGAAAGCAAAAAAAATATTTTGGAATTTCTTGTCTGTCTGTCTGTCTGTATGTATGTATGTACGCGTTTCACGCAAAAACTACTGGACGGATTTGAATGACTGGAACACCTGATGAAGAACCATAGCAGAACAGCTAAACTATAAGAAATATGGATATGGTTCCTTAACAAAAGTCGTTTAACCTGATGAGCATGTTCTGCTGACGTATAAAAATTGAAGATCTGGAACATCTGATGAAGAACTGCAAGAGACCAGCTACACTATAACATATATGGAAATGGCGCCTTAACAAAAATCGTTTAACCTAATGAGCATTTTCTGCTGACGTATAAAAACTTTTCGTCTAAGCGAAACTCACGCGGGCGAAGCCGCGGGCAACAGCTAGTTCTTTATAAAGTCAAAGTCAAAATTTTTTATTGAAACTTGGCCTTCAAAGAAGGCTCTTTTTCACGTCGATAACTAATTATTTAATCATAATATATTATATCTCAAAGCTACAAACTACTAGCATTTCGGAACGACCACTGCTGAGAAGAAATGCCGAAAGAAACTCATGAAACAGTCTTGGTCGCCTAGCATGCCAGAGGGGCTATTCATTAACTTTATACATACACTAGATTGTGTACAGTCAAAAATAAAATATAAGAAAAAATATACAATAATAAAATAGCGCAGTATGATAAAATAAACATAAGTCAGCACGAATACAAAAAAAATTAAAAGAAAGATTTGGGGGAACATAAAAAAAAAATAATATAATAAAACATGTTATGTTTGTGATCAAGTAACCACAATGAATTGGTTAAGAAAAAAGTATAAGTGTCTCTCTATCCATTTCAGTCAAAAATACTAAATGTACAGACAAAATATTTTCACTGTTTTATTATATGTATAGATTTAGTTATTAAACTGTATGGTTTTCCAAATAAATAAATAAAATAACTTTGGCAAAATAATATTCAAGATTTGAAATCTATATAGACTATTTCGGATCTCTTGAAATTTTAAAAGCCTACGGTTAATTTTAAATAGGTACTATAAAATGTAAAGAAATTATAACAAAAAGTACCTATCTATTGTCAAATAACTTTCCCAATTACCTAAAAGGAAATAAATTCGCTTATACCTTGTAAAATTGTCAAAGGGAACTTGTAATATTTCCAGCAATAGAAAGGATTCAGCTAGCATTATTTTATTTACCTGTTATGACTCAAGGGACGAAGATGTAACATATTGTTATTCGATTGGGACAAAAACTGCGCAGAAGTTAGCGACAAAGGGTCGGAAACGAGTCCTTTCATAAGTTATAAACAAGTTGTCCGCAAACACGAGACATTGAATTGTAGGTGCTTTTTACGAAACACCTAATGAGGGGTCTAATGGTGTTGCCATCAACGTTCCTATAATCTTGCCTTTTTTATCTCTGTAATGGCGGCCGTTACAGACCCTCTGGGCTTAATTTCCTTTCATTCCTTTAAATTGAAATTTATCTAAATTGTTAAATTTTGTTTATGATCCCAATTTGAATAAATTGTTTGGTTAATATATTTTTGATCGTTTTCTCTGTACCTACTCGTAAGACAAACGCAGATTTTTCAATCGAATAATCAAAGGAGAATGGCAGCTCATGTACAATTTCTTTTTATCAATCTGCTGGGGTGGTATTTATAGGAATTATTAAGTGAATTAAATGCTGTATTTTCCAGTAAATAAAACTTTTTTACAAGATTGGTAAATCTAGATACCCGTGGTTAATTTTTATATGATATATAAAGTAACGGAACGGATTCGTCAATTTTCATATTTACGAAGGTACCTTAATAATATTCTACACATTTTCAATTCCATTAGCCATCGACTTAGTGTAGTGATTATCTAAAAGTTCTTATTAACAAGCTCAAACTTGTGTAAGGCAGTCGCATTAGTATTCACGACACGTCTGTGTAATACAATATGTGTTAGGAGAAAATGACCTGCTCTCAGTCCGTTTTGAACTTACCACTGGATCACGAAGCTCATAATTTATTACAATACTTAGGATTTGATTGTAAGATTTTACTGCAAGGATTTCAGGAATGCACAAAATTAAAAGAAAAAAATCATTTGTGAAGAAGAGCTAGAATTTTTTTTTCAAAAGTAAAAAATATTGCCGTTTGGTAGTATCGAGAGACACACTACATACATACATAGAATCACGTCTTTATCTCTTACGGGGTAGACAGAGCCAAGAGTCGTGAGACTCGAAGACCGCGCTTGGCTAAATAGTGGGCTCTCTGATGGAATGACACACACTCACACAGACACACTGTGTTAAAAATATCTGGTAATTAAAATCTGTTAATGTTTCTCACAATCAAATGTTTATTCCCTCCCTCGCAACGTCGAGGTTACCGTGTTAGCGAAAGAAATTGAATAGAAACCTTTACAGCCACATCACTTGGGTCTATCGCCGGATTAAAGCGTTCTACGCGATTTTATCGCCGCTGTATTTCGTTAATAGTTCTCTTGTTTCGTTTTTCGCGTTTTTACAAAATGTTTGCTTATTTTTATATGATTTTATTTAGTTTCACGGTATTTGTGGTGTTTCAATTATATTTAAAATATGGTTGAGTGAAATTTTGTAATCGGTGAGAGAGAAATAAGAAACAATGCCATATCACAGTTAAAGTTTAAAGAATATTTAAATTTTAAACACTACGGACCAATTCTTACATTTACGGCCTTTTTTATAAAATTTTACACAAAATATCACTAAAAAACCTCTATTTTCCTAACCCACATCACTTTCGTAGAGGTTCGTAGATAGCCCGTAGCATCGTCTACGAACCTCTACACAATCTCGACGAAGGTTACTCAAGAGATAAGTATATAGCAACCATTTAATTTAATTCTGTTTCAAGTAATATAAAAAGTGTGTATTTTGATTGACAGAAAACAAGTAAATAGGTAAAAAATAACACATATTTTGCTTTTGCTAAATTCTTTAAATATAAGATAAGAGATTCTTCTCAGAGATCACATTTGTGAGAAGATAGTATGCTTGTCCAATAACAAAATAGTAAAAAATCAGCACTACTACTATACTAGAAATTACTTTAAAATACACTAAAATCGATATACCGATAGCCTTTGCGTTACATTAATCCTTTAATATGACTCAAATGAATCAGTCTCGCAGGTGTACATCCTCCGGATTTATTATCTATTACCGACTCGCTTCCACCAGCAATGGCGGGAAAAATTTATAGGCGACTCCGAGGGCGCACTAAAATACACGTAAAAATCTCAGTGCTATCCGGAAAGAAGGATTTTTTACTTTGTTTCCTAACGTAAAAGTACGTAAGTAGATGTTCTGTAAAATGGTTTTAAAATGAGTTTTGCATATAAAGTAGGTACCTATTAATGAATAAAACTCACATCAGTTTCGGGGTAAATTTTATTTTTCGTGTTTGTAGTGGATAAAAACCTATTTCATTGTGAAATAGGTATATTTTGGTTTCGGCATGACATGAGCAAGTAGCCAAGAGCCACATACAGTAAAATGAAGAATAAAGGACCGTCCAATCGAAAGCCAGGAGACAAATACCTAGAAGTGCCATAATATAATAAAAGTAAGTATATCCAACAATGGACAATCCTGCTGAAGCAGAAATCCAATCGTTAAGTCATATAAACACATCTACAGCACATTTCCAATATTATCAAACTCACACGGTATGAATTCAATATCACGTGACATTGTCATCAACTTTGTAGGCAAGTTCAACATTATAAGATTTTATCGTAACACAGCGCTACCTACTTCACATTTTAAAGAGTAATAAACGCCCGATAACCGTCCCTTTTTGTAGAAAATAACGAGTTTTGACGACACTCGCCCTATTGTGTATGTATCTAGCTATGTACTTTAGTTAGAGACTGTTTATTTTTCAACATGACTTAGTATTAGAAGAGAGTCAATAGTACATTGTTAACGAGTGGATCGGGCCTTAAAAAAGTTACTTTCAACTTTTTTAAGGTAGCGAGGGCGCCAATAGTTCGAGGGACTTAAAAAAGTCTTTCACCCGAGGTAAACACTGTGCTTTTTATTACGAATACTAGGAAAGTAAAAATAAAAACATGAATTAGCTAAAGAAATGATGAGTGAATTATACGGAAACATAAACAAAACCCTAAACTTGAAAAAAAAAATGATCGGATTACGGCTTTAGCTTCCAGCATAATTTTTTTTTCTGTGGCCGACTAACTATTTAGCTATAAGATTATTTGGTTTCATCATTGAAAAAATGATAAAATAATCTATATTAAAAAAAATATAAAAAAATATATTCTTCAACTTCATGTTATTTCAATTTTACATAATATGTTGAATGGCTGTATAGGAAGTTAGAATATGGTTCAATAGAATAACGTGAAAATAGAACTAGTTTTTTTTAAATAATTTGACAGCTGTCAGTTGAAAACGATTCTCCCTAGGGCTGAAAAGTATTACTTTTTCCACGCTCCTCAGGCAACTTCAGACTTACTTCCAGAGTATGAGTAATGAAAAGAAAATTACGCTGTTTCTCCGGTTTGTTTTTCTTTTTAATTAGTGATTTAACGTGTTCTACCCAAAACCTATATATGCCATAGAGCTAGACTTTTTTTTTAAATACTTAGAGACACAGATAGCTAAAGAATGCATTTTTCTATGTCTATGATATAGGGTATGTTTTATTTAAAAATAATTTCTACTAAAAATTAGTCCTCGCAAACCTAATTTTCTAACTTTTCAAAATCACTTACAAGCAGATTTAAGTTTTGTGTACCTATTGCACTGCACATACCTAATATAGGCACATATAATCCGGAACTAGGTTTAATATCATAAAGCAAACTCCACCAATCCTACCAGATCCATAAAACTGCTAAGTAATCATTCACACAGAAAATGAAATAAAACAACTCCCTTCGAAGTTATGACGCAGTGTTTTATCGAACTTAAAGAACGAGGTCCTAAGTATTAAGTAGGTACCTTTAATTTTTAACGGGTAAGAAAAAAAATTCCTGCACGTACGACGTAAAGAATCTGTAGGTACAGCTAGGCTATTAAAAGTTATGAAGCATGTAAAAATAGGCGAGCTAGGCACACGTAACGATCGTGGGGCGGCGGCGCCCTGCATCCATTACACTTTGCAATTATCCGCTTCCTCGTTTCATATCCTACGATTGTTTTAGTAAAATTTAATATTAATATTGTTTGGAAACTTTATGTAGCTAAGCAACATTTGCGACGGACGCCATACTGTATATATTTCTTGATAGACTTTATAAAAAAATTATGTTCCAGTGCTGGTGCAAATTATAAATATTTTAGCTTCAAACTACAATTTTTTTTTTAAAGATAAGTACATATGTTTTTATATACATCGTCATTTAACACGTGAAGTTGAACTTCCAATAAGTATAGACTAGATTTCCGAACCCGAAAAATATTTCAATGATAATGATGCCTCCAATGAAATACGATACTTAGTAAAGTTTTTTTTTATTATCTACGAAAAGTGAAAAGTTGATCATAGGCAATTTGCCATTAGGAAAATTTTATAGGCATCGAATATATAATAATAGTAATGCTTTTTCCAGATTTAGGTACTTTTAAATGTAAAATAGCACTACCTACTATTACAAACAACAGAGACACACGATGTTTGATTAATTCATAAATGTAATCTATACAAAATAAAAATAAAAAAAAAAATAATAAATAAGAGAGTAAAAATATTTTGTCTGTACATTTCGTTTTTTTGACTGAAGTGGATAGAGGGACTCTTAAAAAGAAAAATAGAAAGCAAAAAAATTTTTTTGAATTTCTTGTCTGTCTGTGTCTGTATGTATGATCACGCTTATCTCCGAAAGTACCTAACCGATTTAAATAAAACTTTTTTTATTGTACTTATAGGCAACATTTAGGCTATAATTGATTTTGAAAACTGGAACACCTGATGAGGAACCAAAACAGAACAGTAAAACTATAAGAAATATGGAAACGGTGCCTTAACAAAAGTCGTTCAACCTTATGAGCATTTTCTGCTAACGTAATTGAAGATCTACTTACTACATCTGATGAAGAACTCCAAGAGACCAGCAACACTAGGTATATCATTATGGAAATGGCGCCTTAGTAAAAGTCGTTTAACCTGATGACGTATAAAAATTGAAGATCTGGAACATCTGAAACATATTTTGGAACACATAAAGATTTTTATCTAAGCAAAACTCACGAGGGCGAAGCCGCGGGCAACAGCTAGTAAATATAATAAAAACAATGTTTGGTGCATTAAAGAGTTTTTACTTAGATACCTACTTATATTGCAAAGCTTATAACTCCGGCACCAAAATATACCCAATGTGCACACCACACACACGTTTGATTTGACAAAATATTTATGTGCCGATATGAAAATAAAGGCCGCGAGGTAAGGTAAAAAGCCCGGTGAGTGTGCGCCATACAAAGCGTGTCGGCAATCGATCGAGCAACAGGTCGGTACCAGGGTTGAGCTGAACCACATAAGTACAGAGTTACCGAGGCCGTCAGCGGGTCACCGGGATCGCGACCCTATCCATTTTTTAAAGTAAATCAAAACACTATTTTTTATTGGTTTCAGTTGGCTTGTAAAACTCACTCATTAGCTCCACGTGATAAGATTAATATGGGTATGTAATGTAAGTAATGATCCGGTTGCTTTGAAAAATTTGAAGCCCATGCCCCTGCAACTCTACCTACCTATTTATCTACATCTTTTTTCGTGTTTTAGAGCTAGGTATGCTCTTGTAGTCATTGCATGGAAAATTAAAAATACACAAAACTGTTTTCTTAGTACCTTTCTTATGAGGAACGTACAAAAAAAACAATGGTTCGTCATTGCCTTTTCCATTTTAAGCACTAGCTGACATCACTACTTACATCAACTAGAAAAAAAACCGGAAGAAAATGGTGATCTTTAAACTCTCAACCCCCACCGCTTCACATCACGTACCTACCTAATACATAGGTACCTACTCTATTTCAACTTGCCAGTAGAAGTATAACTACTATTTTAATCTGTGCTCTCTCATATAAAAGCCATTACTTGCACTTTGATTACATGCAAGCTGGATCTGTCCTAATGGAAATCTAACTTACCTAAGTACGTACCTTATCATAAGATTTCAGTATTCGGAACGCCCAAAACCCTATGATTAATCTATGCGTGTGTGTCGATGTGATCTACTAATTACCTTTAGCTCACAAAAACCTACATAATCACCTAGCCACATAATAGATTACCGCCAGCCATACATTCTTACAGTCGTACGTATCTCAAAGGCGAATGCGAGAATCCGGTACATTTGGCTCATTTTTCGCGAAGCCTTAAAGTAACTATTTTTTATAGAGCGCGCACTCCATCGCATGCACATATATTTAACACGACTAGATTGATCAAATTGTGCAAGATATTAACTTGATCAAGATCATATCAAGTCTTGTAATAAATAGGTAAGTCCTGTCGACATTCGAAATTGCTGCCAACTCTATGTTAGGTACCATAGAGTTGGCAGCAATTTCTCCTTATCGCAGTAAGGGTACCAAACACACGAGCAGTATTTTCCTATCCACCACCCAACTGTATGCTGCAATTTGCTGCGTCGGTAGCATGCAGTTGGGTGATCGACAGCAAAATGCTGCTTGTGTGTTTTGTACTAAGTAGAAGCATTTGAGATGTGGTGCTATCGCAGAATGCTTCGCATAATCTGGACGGACCACATCAATAATATTGAGGTTCTAATAAAAGGTAGAGCTTGTTCGGACCAATAAAATAAGAAAAGTCACGTACCTTGGTCATATATTGAGAAACACGCAATACCATCTCCTTCAAACCACCATGATGGGAAAGATTGCTGGAAAACGTAGAGTGGGAGGACGGAAGATGTCTTGGCTCAGGAACATCAGAGAGTGGACGGAAATCAAAACAGTGGAACAACTGTTCAGACTGGCTTTGAACAAGGCTAAATTTAAGGAACTGACTGCCAACATTCAGTGATGAATAGGCACATTAAGAAGAAGAAGAAGATAGCTCTTGAATCTTGAAGGAATCGGGATGAGACATAGCTTGATCGCTTTTTTCTACTTCAGAAAGCACGGTAAGCTGTCACCACATATGTTATAAAGTGACGTCTTTGGAGAAAATGCAGCAGTGGAGTTTGTTGCGCCGCGCGCCGCCCTTCTCCACTTGCGCTTTGGAGGCAGTGGTAACCTTAGCTTTAAGTAATTTTATGACTAACTAAAAAACAAGAATTTGACGATTTATAAGTGCCATTTTTTAAGCCTATATAAAAATTATAAAAAAACATACAGACATCGAAACATATAACCTCCCCTTTTTTGGGAAGTCGGTTAAAAACAATTGACTTCCTTTGACTTTGACCACAGAAATCTAAATAAAAATTGTCACTAACAGCAGTTCCATTTATACCTTACTAGCCGCGCCCAGCCTATATGCTGTACCCAGTATTTTTCAACCCGTTTACATAGGTACTTAATAGGACAAATAAGAAAAAACGGAGTTTACCTAGTACTCCAAATTATAAATTGCCTTAGTTCAGCGGTATCTACATGTCGTGGGAGCGAATATTAGGGGAAGCATATGTAGCGGTCGAGAGGTTTTGCTCAATCGCCATAAGTGAGAATATCTTCTAACCAGATTAGGTGTGAGTCAATGTGTTCCTAGAAATCAAATTAAGAAAAAGAGGTAAGGTAATCCCATAATGGCTATCAATAATAACTGCGGGAAAGTGGTTAGATAACCTCTTTTCTGGCTTTCATGAAGTGATTTTTTTTTATTTTCAAAAAATAACAAACAAATAAAGTTTTATCGTATAGGAATAATATTCCTGATGAAACTTTTCAACTCGCTTCCATGCTGGTCTGCGAGCGAAGAAAAAACAAGGAATGTGCCAGCTGCTTCTCTTCCCGCGCAGATTGTAAAAGTCAATCAAGGGAAAGGGCTTATAACTGGGGATTCCTCCACTCATAGACGATGGGCTAGCAACCTGTCACTATATCTTAATCACCATTCCATTAGAAAGTCCACTATTCAGCTAAGCATGACCTTCGCGCCTCACGACTCTTGGCTCTATCTACCCCGTAAGAAAACCGTGATTCTATGTATGTAATATTATTCCTCTGTGATAGGAAGATAGGTATAAAATATAAAGAACAAAATGTGCACGTGCTCTACTGCAAAGACTGCTATCTTTACCAACGCGACCCCATTGGCTCGATCATTGGAAACGCGGGAACGGTAATTGATTGAGCAGAAAAAATTCAATTAGACGAAACGATCACATACCCCAATACCAAAATTGCCTGCTTTCCAATCAGATGGGGAGGTGAATATCTCGGCTATCTCCTTTGACACAACTTCAATTTTGAGATGTTGTACACATGGAAATAATAAATACATACTGTGTATTACACATGATGGGAGGAAAGGTGGAGAAGATAAATATTTGCAAAAAGCGATGTTTATATATCGATATCCTTATTAACATATTATAAAATAAAATAAAGTCCGCCTGCCGCGTCTGTTTGTATGTTCGCCATAAACTCAAAAACTAGGTACTTAAGTGCGTTAGTACATAATATCTAGATGGTACTTAATGGATTTTGATGCGGTTTTCACTAATGGAGGGGGTTTCCTGAGTATGACCACAAGGAGAGAAAGGTTTTGGTGAATAATTTACGCAGGCGAAGCCGCGGGAAATAGCTAGTAAATAAATTAAATAAATAACAAGCAAGCTTCAAAATAAAAACATGCAATCCCCTGGATATGTAAAATAAAACATTCAAGCATCTCCATTCCATCAGAGCCCACTATTCAGCTAAGCATGGCCTTCGAGTCTTACGACTCTTGGCTCTGTTTACCCCGTAAGGGATAAAGACGTGATTCTATGTATGTATGTATGTATGTAAACATTCAATCTTTCTGCAGCATGTTCTGATTGATGATAAAAGGCTGTAGTAAGTTTTGTCAGACCGTATTGCTGTTCTTATAATATAAAATCAAACATAAATTTAAAAAGAATGTATGTTGTGTTGTGAGTCCAGCTTGGAGCATTTTCAACCAAAGAATGACAAGTTTGGTACATAATAAAATGGGTTTAATTAATTAAAACATAGCAATTTGAATTATTAATTACAAACATTTCATAATAAGACTTAGCTTCTTCCTTTAGGAAACTAGCAAAATTGTAACCTATATATTTAAACAATCATTGTATAGGCTCATCAAAATGTATAGCAATTATGTCAGGTGTTCGCAATAGAGCTGCAGGTATCTTAATGCCGGCTGGAGTTTGCAGGTCTCTCACAAGAATGTCATACCCATCAGGCTTCCAGGCCACAAATGTTGCTTTCAAAGTTGACTGTTCATATGTCAGCATACTGCATGTTTTATCTGGAATTGTATAATTTTTGTATTCGAATTGATAATATTTACCAATCTTCTAATACATTTGTGTCACCATGTCAGTCTATAACACAACCAATCTTGACAAAATGATGGTAATTTAGACAAACTTAAGATAGTTCTTCTCTGATTAGTTTGTAGGATAGTTCAACTTCACTGCCCACTGAAGAGATAGGATAGTAATTCCCGCATGAGGCATGAAGGTGATTTCGTGGGCTTCAGCTAGGTTATGATATGTATTTTAATACATTACAAGGAAAATACCACGATATACAAGACATTGGGTTTGATTTGTTTGGGGTTGTTTTCAAAAGGAAAATAGGTACCAAGAAATAGACATTTATTTGGGGTTGTTTTCAAATTGTTTGTATCTGTCTCATTATTATCAAATTTATCTACCATGTAAAAAACAATATTACCAAGCTTTCTACAGTTTGACCATTATTGGTTCCTTTATGAAAACGAGCAGCTTCAAATATTATTACTTAGAGGCTATTCGCTAATTTAAATACTGTAATAACAAAACAATCCAAAACAACAACCAAAGAGCATGTAATCACTTCGTTTTACAACAGTCTAAAATGTTTGACTTACCTACCATTCAATTCGGTAACTGCTCTAAGGAAACCTTCCCTCAGTATAGCTCTAGCTTTTTGATCACCTACGCCTTGATCTCCAGTAAGTGTCGCATTTTCATGTAACATTATTAATTATTAGTTAATGATAGGGTTTGATTTTAAAAACAACTAAAATAAATGCCTTCGTTTGTAGTTTGTTTATTTTGGATTGGAACGACGGGACGGGAAAGAGCAGTGTGACCGTTTTAAAATTTGACAGAATACTAAAAAGTTGTGCTGTCAATACTAAAAAATACTAAAAAGCAAAATTCAAAAATACCAAAATTGTACTAACATTTTTCTGAGAAATATGCTACGTATAACGCAACAAATCCGGATAATCGTTTCGAAATTTTACCAGACGAGCAAAAAAAAAAAACGCGTACGGGTAGTGATGTGTTTCAAAAACAAGCAGAAACTTTTTCGGAAATATTCACAAAAACGGAAAAAATTCTAAAACCCGAGGAATTCCGTAATTTTCAAAGTAAGAAATTTTCGGAAAGGAGGGAGGGAGGGGTTTTTACGAGAAAACACGCGAAAATACCAAAAAAAATACCAAAATAGACAAAAAAGTTCAAATTCTACCAATATTATACTAAAATTTGGTTAAGTACTAAAATTATACTAACATCATTCTGAAATGCCCTAATTATACTAAATTAGTACTGAAAATACCAAAAACGGTCACACTGGGAAAGAGTGAAATTTGACACTTTTCTGGTTTCCTGACAAGCTGTCAATGTCACGCAATATCTGTGGTCCATGGAAAAAAATCAACTTTGTGGTCAAAGTCAGACTTATTATATTATGTAAATAAATATGTAAAAAAGTCTATGTAAAACCTGGGGTTCATGGAAGTAATAAGTACTTGTCGTAGGTACTTCGGCTGTCAATGCTGTCAACAATATTGAATTGGTTTTCGTTTATATTTTTATTGTTTAAATTAAACTACAATAAATTAAGACCAAACTACGCAGAAAAGTTTAAAAAATGAGTAAAGTAAATCGGAGTCATACGCGGGAAATGATTTTTAAAGTTTTCCAGCGATGGAAAACCATCGGACTTGCGGACTGCAAGACTGGACGAGTTTTGTGAGATTTCGATGATATTTAAGGGAGAACAACATATATTATGGGTATGTAATCGTGTTATTGTTTGTTTGTTATCTCCCTGAAGTTACAAATATACTGAATTTACGATTTTTAAAAGAAAAAAGATATTGTTTACATCGTACACTTTAAGGTTAGACTGAAATTGTAAATAGGTCATATTGTAGTATGATTATAAATTTTTGATACATTATGATGGTATACTTCCCATCACGTGAAAATCCGCTGGTAGGGTGAGGTGGGGGTGAAACTTGCGCATGGGTACGACTGACAAACCAATCGCGCGCGCCGGATGAGACCCGCCCGACCCCCGCTCACCGCATAGACCTATTATATCGCCTACTGCGCAGCTTAATCGCCAGCGTTCTTTTTACGTGACGGCAACCATCTCAGTCTATTCGGGTTTTTTACCAATTTTGAATTTGAATTATTTGTTTCTTGTGAATAAGTTATTATTTCTATTCTGTTACAATTTTTATTCTTTATTTTTTAGGAAAACCGAAGAGTACAGTTAGGCCCATAGTCGACGAAGCAACTTCTTGAAGAGGCCTTCTACAGCATCACATCTGAATATGGAAAACTGCTGCCATTACGTTGAGACGCTCAAAAAAGAGTACTTACTATGAGCGAGGACGTTACCTGTATCTAGATATAGATGAATTGATTGTTCGCTTAGGCGATGATAGCAGCAGTGGTGACAGCAGCTGCAGTGATGACGGTGCCGCTTATGAAAGCGGCAACGAAACGTTTCTTGTTGTTGAATATTTGGACTCCGATGATGAGTGAAAGTGATCAATATTAGTATTTTAACTATAAAAACATTCATCATCATCGTCAGCCTTCCATGACCCACTGCTGGGTATAAGCCTCCTTTTGTCTACGCTAACATTTTCTATCCTGAGCCATTGCAACAAACATTATTAAAAACATTATTCTGGTTAAATTAAAAATGTTTAGTAAAACTTTTCATAAGCATAGGTAAGTACCTACTGTAAATAAAACGGAAACAATATGACTGTATAATGTGTTTTATTTCTTAACTCACTTGAACGACCTGCTAGTATCAAAACAATTTTGGTCACACTATAAAGGGTTGCTACGTATGCATTCCAGTGGCGCCATCATTCAATTTCACAACTTAATAGACACACTGTATTTTGTCATTCATTTAAAAAATACAACAAAAATAACCTGCCGAAAACTAAAAAATCTCAATATCCCATGGATTTTTTTGAAACTTTCGACACGCATAATATAGGATAAATTATACCTAAAGAAGTTATTTTGGTGTTTTTCTAGCCACATTTTAATCTAAAATTATGATTTTATGCATTAAAATCGGTCTTTAAATTGATATAAATTCGGTGTTTATGTTGTCCTGGGAAAACGGCATTACCGGAAATCCGGATGGCATCACGGCGATTTTTCAACACTTTGAAACAAAAAATTACCACAGCGAAGCTATTCAGCTTTTCCAATTCTGGCAACATTATGTACTTGTGTCTGTAAAATCCCCCATTTTGTAGCATGTTAAAATTGAGGAGCGAAGTGGTCGCGTCACGGTGGTCGAAAAATTGTGTTCCGGTTTCGAACGGCAATTAATGAGTTAAAGTGCTATTTTTATGTAATTTGAATGATAAAAAAATAATTATACCTTGTCTTATTATTTACCTATTTAAAAAATGCCGTAAAACAAGCAAACTGTTCGAAACTTAATAAATGTTCGTTGATATGAATTCGTCACGTCTGGTGGGTCACGTGATTTATAGCTGGAAGCGTTTCGTGAGCCACCACGACTAATAGGAAGAGGTTACTTATGGCGAATGATTATTTATTGAATGATTTTTTTTTTCACATGCCATCGTAGATGTCCAATAGGAATAGGGTAAACATGCTTTACTTTTGCGAAGCCTCACTTACCCTTCAGTGGCGTCACTGTCCTATAATTTCTCCGCAACAAAAACTAATCTTATGCAATAAATATGTTTCTATTTGTTACTGTTTTAATAAATATTATAAGAATAAAAAAATACTTCAATATTTATTACAACAAACAAGAAACAAGAAACAAGGGTACACAAGGGTACAAAACCAGGTGCTCCATGACACCATTGCAGTAATCTGTCGCCAGAACCGCTACCCATTGACGATGGATAATTGCCACTTGGAAAACGTTGATTCTATAACCAGTCAATTGTAGGCTTGATAAAGCCACTAATTTATATAGAATGTTTAACGGCCAAGTCACACAACATTAAATATAATAATAAAGAAATCGCAGTAAGGAACCTTAGACTTGGAACGACTTTGTCTAGATTTCATTACTTTTTAGAGATAAACAAACAGCTCCTTTGAGACTTGGCTAGTTTTTTACAGAATGTTTTTGGTGGGATTTCACTTCTTTTTGTAGAAACGTGGACATATTGATGTATTTTATTAAATTTTCTTATTTGACACAGTTTTTTTCGTTTTAGGAGTAGTTTTATTATTATTACAAATCTTTCTTTTCTTTTTTTCCGGTTCTGATTCTTGAACAGTAAGCAACAGTTTTTCGTATTGCCCATTCGCGTTAATTATTTAATCTTTTAGATGGTTTAGACCGTTTAATTAGCCCTATTCAAGACAGTAGGCCTCACAGTCAATAACACAAAGACAAAACTACTTGTCCGGGACCCATTAAACCTTAACAATAGGAACTTTTTTGTCTTGGATGAAACACCACTAGCGCCCGTTACGGAAATTCGGTACTTAGGTACTTACATCTCAAGATCATTAGACAGAAACAGCACTGTGAATACCCGCTGCAAACAAGGACTCAAAAACGCCAAGATCCTACAAAAATTTATTAAAATATCTCGGATGAATTGGAGAACGATAGTGCTCCTATATAAAATGATAATAGAGCCAACAATGACATATGGCCTCAAATGCGCGGCACTGACAAAGGCAAACAGATCAAAACTTAGGAGATACGAGCGGCTTATTTTACGAGATATGTTAAATAATGCCGGGCCCTCACATACACACAGAAAAATACACGATATTTTAGGAGGAAAAACCGTTACAAAAAGAATTAAGTGCCTACGACTGTGCTACTACGGACACATACTACGACGTTCAGAACCACATATACTACACGCCGCATACAACCACGAAGCAGTGAGACTAAAAGTCGGCCGACCGATTTTTACCTGGAAAGACTCACTAAATCACGATATGAAATACTATAGCAAGAGCCCCTCTGAATGGGTCGAACTCGCGTCAAACAAAAAAGAACTAATATTAGCAGCAAGAGAAATATACAAAATGGAAGAAACGGACAGTGAAGAAGAGGTCAAAAACACGCGACGGCAACGAAGATGCCAGCGAGAACAGCGAAACTCACCAACGCTCTCCTCCGTCGTATAACCCGTCCTCCTGAACTCCTATATTGGCTATAGGCTGCATAGTCGGTCGATTGTGGTCGGCCGGTTGCGGCTAGTCGACCTCCTTTCCCATCCCAGAGCGTGTCACTCCTTACAAATTTGTGCCCCCTGGTGAAAAATTCAATCCGATTCTATTTATTTGACATAAATTGAATTGAATTGAATTTTGTATTCGGCTTGTCCGTTCCTGCCTCAGAGCTGGCTGGGTGTGGCACCTATGTTCATGTTCATGTAGATGGTTTAGACCGTTTAATTTCTGTAAGATCGGCGCGGTATTTACGCCTAAGCCGGTTGTATTCGGTGATCGCTGAAGCTTGTGCTTTTATACTCTTGAAGTCAACATTTATGAGATGAACCATACCATACCCATGAAGATTGGTTACTAGAATTTTAGACCATAGAGCTAGCAAAAAAATGTTTAATTGATTTTTTTCCTATGTCTATGTTCTTGAAATTTATTCCACAGAATATTGCATGGAAGTAGTAAGTACTTTGTTGTACAAAGTACTTATTACTTTCATGGAATATTGTAAAGAATAACTAAAAATTAGCTCGATTCCAAGGAAAAAATAAGAACTTCATCGAAGTTTTATTTTTCCCATGCAATAATACAGCCAGTGTTCTAAAAACCAGAGACCAAATAAATTAAAAAAAAAATGGTTATTGTCTGTCATTCTTGGTCTATCACGAGCAGGGTTTCCAACTTGTGGCTTACCCCAAACAAAAGTAAATAATATTTCGTTTGTTAATATGATATGATATGTAGGGACTTTTTTATTTGACCCTTGATCAGTGTTATCAAATTGAGGGTTTTAGCCCTAAATTAAGGGTCAAAATATACTTGATGAGTATTTTTCATTCATTCCTCAGCACTTTGACAATTCATATGTAACTATATCATTTAAACCACCATAATCATTACCAATTTTCGACGTAATTGCAGGAGGCCCGCAAGTGGATAACCTTATTTTCGTCATCAAGCATTAGGAGGCATAATATTTTCAATTTTTCATACTGAACTTAGGGTAATTTTTGAAGAAGCGGGCAACTCTTGAAAGCAAAATGAAAACAGACAACAACGAAAAGTCTTTTAAGTACAATCGAAATACAACTTGGTACAATATCCCGATTAATGTGTACGGTTATAACGTATTATAGAGTTAACGAGTATTGCAAATACTTGGCAGAGATCATTTCCAAGCGTGAGCTCTGGGAAATGTGCAACGCTATAGATCGGCCATACGCTTCGAAGAGACCCATATACTAGGCAAGCTCTCGAGTGGATACCACAGGACAAGAGAAAAGTTGGTCGACCCAAGCAAACCTGGCAAACCCAGCGTACCGTTGCAGCGGAAAGGCAGTCGTTCTCTCCTGGTCGGAAGCAAAGTGCATTGCCCAGGACAGAATCCGATGGAGAAGCACTAAAATTATACTTAGATGAAGAAGGACTAAAAATAAAAATGTAATTATTATGGTAGTAATAAAACTAATAAAAATGTAATTACTCTTTTATTATGATTAAGCAGAAGGGGAGACATTCGCTCAAAAGTGGGACGCTATAGGCTAGATTAAATAAGAAAATGTGTCCCTCTACGCTGGACTTTTGCAATGACAGTCGATTTTTTTATGTAGCAATAGAAGGGCGCGTTGCCATAGAGATATGGTAATCTCTAATACAGTTGAGACCAGCTGAGGGTTCTTCATGAGATACTTCAGACCTTCATTTGATGCCCACCAAGTTGAATATTTTTTGTATAGGCGGTATGTCGATCTCTAATAGTTTGGTTGGGCTCTTGTGTTTTCTAATCAGGGTCAGCAGATCTTCGATTATCCTAGTTTTTATAGTTTTCCCTTTATGTGGCCATTAAAACCTAACTCTGTACCAAATTTCAGCTCTCTGAGTTTATGGGAAGTACTAGTTCTATTTTGATGATCATGAGTGAGTGAGTGAGTGTCGAAAATGCGAAACTTTGCTTTCGCTTAACTTCGGAACTAAATGACCTACAGACTTGAAATTTTGGATTTTAAGTATTTGATTTTAGCTTACTGGACGACGAAAATTTCTTCGTTCTGGTCTTATCCAGAGGTTCTCAAATAGGGGCCTGAAAATGCGGCGAAATGGTTCCAGTAAAGGATGGTACGGCAGTGTTTGCTTCGCGCTCGACTTGGCGGGGGCACTGCCGTGCCCCCTGATAAATAAACAAACAATCAAACTCAATTTCGCATTTATAATATTAGTTGGAATTAAGATATAAATACTAGCGTACCCGACCGACGTTGTCCTGACATACAAAAAATAATTAAAGAACATTTTCCAGTGGACCAAATTGTGAATCTAAACCATTTTCGAATCTCCTTGAACAGAAAATTTCATCAAAATCGGTTCAGCCGTTAAGAAGTTCAGTGACATACCCAATTACACAAGAAATATACCCGTTCGGCCCGGCATCGTGCTGCGGCTTGTGCGTTGCCTACGCGGATACTGGGCATACGCGGATACGCGAAATTCCTCTAAAATTCCACTTAAATTTTGAGGAAGCGATAGCGGAAGAGGAATTTTTTATTTTTATTTTTGAAGATGCGGTAACGGTTGAGGAACTCAAAATATTGCGAAACTTCCGCATAATGAGGAAGCGGAAGAGGAATCCTCAGCACCCCTTAGTGCAGTTCTCGAAAATTTAAAGAAAAAGCGGAAACTTCCTTAAAATCTTCTCGGGAATATTCTCGAAAACGGAGAACGGTGCCCTTCCCAGAAATAAAAATATACTGAATCAGCCCTTGATTGAAAGTAGGGCTTGCATTCGAATATTCGAATAATTCGAATAGTAGACTGGTTCGAATATTCGAATATAAAATCAGCATTATTCGAATATTGGACCAATTTTATTTTATTTTTTATTAAAATCTGACCAAAATCATAATCACAAAGCAGGAGGCGAACCGAGAGGTGCGATGAGCTGGAACATTAACCACATAAGGATGGAATCCCTGTCCGCGCCGTGTCGTCCGATTGTGGAATGGTGCAATTAAGTCGTGCAATTCCTGAGCGCACCCTCCGAAGTGTAGCCTGTAAAATACACACAGACTTGCTACTAGCCGGCGGTGATCGAGACTCTGAAGCCGTCCAGCCGTAAGCGACTCATCATCCACGAGTCTTCTGGCACGTCTGTCAATAGCTTCCAGAGCTTCGAGCTGATACCGGGCGGCTCCGTCCCACAGATGGGAGCAATACTCCATACAAGACCTGGACTTGAGCTGTGTAAAGACTCAACAGTTGGTCCGGAGTAAAATACCGTTGGACCTTGGAAAAGATGCCCAGGTTTTTTGAAGCAGTCTTAGCCCTGGTCTAAATATAACTGCCGAAGTTAAGGTTAGACGTGAGCTCGATACCGAGAAGTTCGAGATAATTGATGACAGGAACAGGTACACCACGGAAAGTGGGAGCCAAGTTGAACGGGCTCTTTTTTGCAGAGAACAGACACGTCTGCGTCTTAGAGGCGTTAATCTCACAAGACTGGCATCCCCCCAATCGGAGACAGCCTGCAGAGTGAGATTGGTACGATCCACCATTGCCTGTCTGAGATCGTCTATTTCAGGTTTTTTTGCCTTTGCACTAGAAAAATACCTTTCCGTAACAGTGCTATCGTCCGCGTACCCAATAATACCGGGTTTTAGCAGATCGTTGACGTGTAGCAGGAAAAGCGTTGTGGAAAGTACAGAACCCTGAGGTACCCCGGCATTAATTGCCAATAGGTCAGACGAGCAGCCGTCAACAACTAAACTAACTAAAGAACTAAATTCAATACTCTCAAATAATAATTTGATAAATCATATTACATCGGCCACTAGAAAACAAAGATCTTGCTTGGATCTATTTGTAAGTAATATAGCGGACGCCTCAGGAAAGCTTCATTGTCTCGCTCTATCAGATCATGAAACGGCACAGAGCCTATCATTTAAATTAGCTGATAAAACAAATCCTAAATCTAATTATTGGTATGAAACAAAGAGAGATTTTAATGATGATAACTTGCAAAAATTTTTAAATTGTTTATCAAATCTTTCTTTCAATGACATTTATTCTGACAGTTCTACTAACAACGCATTTAATTCATTTCATGATCAATTTCTACTATTTTATGATTTATGCTTTCCTGAAATACGGGTTAAATTCAATAACAATGTATCTAAATCCCGTTATCTTACTAAAAACCTAAAAAAATGTTGTCTACATAAAAGACGTCTCTACCTGAACTACCATTTATCGTCAGCTAATAAACAGAGTAATAAACAAAAATATTCTAAATATGCTAAAATTCTTTAAAAATGTATATATAAGGCACAACAGATCTCACGTTCTAGGTTGATAGCTAAATCAAAAAATAAATGCAAAGCTGCCTGGCAACTAATAAAACAGAAGACGGGTACTGTAAGGAATGAGAATGAAATAAAATCAATTAAATATAATAATAAGACTTACTCAAATCCTAAAATTATAAGTGATATTTTCAATAAATATTTTATTAATTTGACAAATGATTGTAAATCCTCCAACAAAACGAATTCATCTAAATCCCATGTTCAAATAAATCCCAATAGCATTTTTCTGAGACCAGTAAATGAACAAGACATTTTTAGAATAATTATGACTCTTAAGAATTCAAATTCTACTGGGTACGATGACATAAATGTTAATATACTAAAAAAATGTGCCTTGTTTATAGCAAAACCCCTAGCTCACATAATCAATCTATCGCTTTCAGAAGGTATATTTCCAAACAGACTGAAATACTCAATAATTAAACCTCTCTATAAAAAAGGTCAACATAATGATATGGATAACTATAGGCCAATAACGTTGGTTCCAGTGTTGTCTAAGATTTTTGAGAAAGTCATGCTGGAAAAGCTCTACAGTTTTATTAATAAATCAAAATTGCTAAATGATGATCAATATGGTTTTATAAAACAAAGTTCAACAGCTCTAGCTTGTTTCAATTTCGTCAAATACGTAACCGGGAGCCTCAACGAAGAGATTCCAATTGCTGGTCTGCTTCTTGACTTAAGCAAAGCATTCGATTTTGTATGTCACAAAAAATTGCTTGATAAGCTTTATCGTTATGGCATTAGGGGCACTGCCTTAGAATGGATCAAAAGCTTTCTGGAAAATCGTAATCAGTGCGTTGAGATTGCTACAGTATCCAATAATCAAAAACATATTTATAGGTCTGAATTTGCAAAACAGAATGACTTCTCCGTTCCTCAAGGTAGTATATTAGCTCCTTTTCTGTTTCTATTATACATTAATGATCTGCCAAAAATTACTGATTACAAATGTATTTTATTTGCGGACGACACATCAATTCTGTTTAGAGGTCCAATTGACGATGCTGCCAAGTATAGTGAATCAATAAATAAAACACTGGTTATGATCGCAAATTGGCTTGAGGAAAATAATTTAAAAATAAATGTAAATAAAACAAAACTCATACAATTTCAAACGCATAAAAAGAACCCTCCAGCATTAAATATCACATATAATAACACGACTATAGAACAGGTTGACAATTCATTATTTTTAGGTTTATATCTTGACAAATATTTAAAATGGGACATTCATATAGATAAAATAATAAAAAAACTTGACAGATTCATATTTGCGCTAAAGAGAATAAAAGATACAGTAGGCTTTAAAACAGCCTTAGAGGCTTATCATGGATATGTATCGTCGGTATTTCGATACTGCATTGTCATGTGGGGAAACTCTGTGGATAGTGACAGAGTATTTAAGCTTCAAAAACGTTGCGTTAGAGCTATTTGCGGGGCGGCATACCGCACTGACACTTGCAAACCTCTGTTCAAAAAGTTGAATGTGTTGCCTCTACCATGTCTTTATATTTTTGAAACTTGTATGTTTGTGGTAAAATACCCTTATTTGATTCCCAAAATGGGGGACTATGCAGGTAGCAGAACAAGACATAAGAACAAACTACAAGTACCTATTCAAAATTTATCTTTATTTGAGAATAATGCATTTGGAATGGCTATTAAAATTTACAATTGTCTACCTGATAGATTCCATCTATATAATAAACGCAAATTTAAAAATGAACTTTTTGACCTATTATCCAGTAAATGCTATTATTCAGTCAAGGAATACTTAAATGACAAATTGACATAAAATAATTCTATTATATTTAAATTTTATTAAATTCTATTATTTTAATTTAATTCATATGGTTTTGCAGAAATAAATATTACATACTTGACTTAAATTCACATGTGCTTTATTTTAAACTTATTTCAATTTGACATTTTATCTTATTTAATTAGTCATATGAAATTTAATTTAATTTAATTTGATTGTATAGTAATTATAATTCAATTTTTGCATGCTGTAACATCATTAGAATATGTTTGGTTGTTATATGTATTAATTTAAAATCTTATCTGTACCCATATTCAGCAAATAAAATATTTCATTCATTCATTCATTCGAGTAGACCGTTCCCTCAGGAAATCAGATATCTAAGCACAAAGGCTGGCAGGGATACCATAGGCGGGAAGTTTTGCTATGAGACCATCGTGCCAAACTCTATGAAATGCCTTCGAAATGTCAAGTGAGACAGCAAGTGCTTCACCATATTTTTCGAGGGCCTCACCCCAAAGGTGCGTAGATCGGCGTTGGCGAAATCCGAATTGCCGGTCACAGAGGAGATCATTGTCTTCAAGGTACGCCAGCAAGCGCTTGTTAATAACACGCTCCATTACCTTGCAGAGAATGGAGGTGATTGCGATTGGGCGGTAGTTTGTAGGATCGGCACGACTACCCTTCTTGGGTACAGGTTGAATGTTGGCAAGCTTCCACGCCTTTGGCACAGGAGACATTTCGACTGCTAAACTAAGAATGTGAAGTGTTTCTATATCAATATTAAAATAAATATATAAAAGCTACATTAATGCCAAGCTTTGTATTAATTCATGCTTTCTTCCGGATGGGACCGTATTTCACGTTAAGGACCCTAACTAATATAGTATTGCAAACTATTGGCTATCGATACTACAGGTAGGCTTATCGATAGTGTGACTATTTTTCAAGGACACAATACTATTGACAATACTATCGATAGTCAACACTATTGCTGCAACACTAGTGCAGAGCGTAACTGTTTTGGTGTGGTTTGTCAAAAATTTTGATTTAATTTAGATATAATTATAAGACTAATTAAAAAAATTACTAAGTTATGATTATTAGAACAGATTTTTTTTAATTATTCGAATAAAAATCGAATTATTCGAATAATAAGTGAAAAAAAATCGAATATTCGAATACCCAAAAAAATCGAATATTTGCAACCCCTAATTAAAGCCAAATTTTACAGGACAAATGACAGTTGGGATTTTAAATTAGTTGCCAGTATAAGAAATTAGTACTATAGCTTTCCCGCAACATGGCGAGGGTTTTTATATTCCTGATCAGACTATATAATACTTTTATTACTGCATGTTATTTTTGTTTTCCCGATCATTTATTATATTTTCAATAATTTCAGATGAAAAAACAACAAAAAATCCAAAAAGTTCCGGTAATTACCGGTGCATCACGTGTACAATTTTTCTGAAATTGCCCTTACTGCTTTCAATAATATTGCAATATAAAACGCATACGTGCTGCCTCTAATGAGAGATTTTCCGTGACAAAAATTAAAAAAAGAAATAGTTCCAGATGACTTTATAGATGGCGCTTAGTAAAAGGCGAGATAAAAAGTTAAAAATTGACGGGATTGGCATTTTTTAAAAATAAAACTTAGTAAAAAAAACAACTAAAAAGCATCGAGATATTAAAAAGCACGTAGTGATTATATACTCTTTGTTAAAAAGTATCAATATTGTGATTTGTGTAACTGTCAAACTGTTATGTGTTTTTTTTTCTGCCTCTGGTTGACAAGAAAAAGCGCACCATATAGGTTCAGCCCCATTATTACGACTCGGATTTCATAAAACGCTATCTGTTGAGACTTTTTTATACTGATTTTTTTTTCTTAATTTAGCTGTCAGAAAAATCGCTCATTGGGGCATATTACATTGTCAATATTATCATGATCCTAATATCGCGATATCACAAATATTGAAATTGGGCTATTACATTATCAATAATATCATCGTCAGTACTCATTTGAAAATACTGGAGTAAGTAGTGTTTCGTACAAGATAAATTTAAAAAAATCATGGACTCTAGAAAAAAAGCTGCTATAGCAATGTCGCAGTTGGATTGTATATTCCGCCGTATTACATTACAGCTAGCCGTTTTACAAAATAGCGCCGTTTTGTAATTCAGCGGTTCAACGATTAGCCGGATTGTCACTACGATACGTTCTTCAATATGGCGGCCCATGTTAAGCTGCATCGTACTACAAAGTATTTTAAATTTAGGATGACCACACTTACAAAATAAAACTATGTTTAAATGAAAATCTATTTTAATAAGAAAATGCTAACAGATTTTCTTTTTACGATATTCTTTAGCAATTAATAATTATTATCATAGTAATACGCCATCGTTGTTGTTACGTCAGGCAGCGCCACTAGTGTTAAAAAACGGAACTAAAAACTGTCAAAGTGGCGGCTAATAACCCGCTATATTACATTACGGCTAGCCGCGTTGAAGAACGCATGGTGCCGAATTCATTTCGGCGGATTTTCATTCAGCCACATTCAATCCGGCTAATCGTTGAACCGCTGTATTACAAAACGGCGCTGTTTTGTAAAACGGCTAGCTGTAATGTAATATGGCGGATTATACAATTCAACAGCAATAATACTCGCATGCACGATAAAAACTAAACGGAAAAAGAGGAAGTATTGGGTAAAAGACTGGATTTCGAAACGAAATCAATATACACTTTAAATATTGCGCAAGAAATGATCTTGTGCGACGATTTAGACGATTACAGCAATTATTTTAGAATGAGTGAAGACTGGTTTGAGAAGCTATGAGAAAGGCTATAACGCCGAGAGAAAAACTTGCCGTAACATTACGCTACTTAGCAACTGGTAGAAGCTTCAAGTGCTTAAAAACATTAAACTCATCTTTTATTAATAATAATTTTATATTACATACTTTATTAAACTTAAACTCTGACGTTGTTCCGACATGGCTGCGATCGAATACTGACAGAAAAAATATCTCGATGCGCTTACACTTCAATAATATTGAAGCCACGCCCCTGAGTATCGCGGATTTCAAGATTTTTGAATAATTTGTGATATTATCACGATACCGCGATATAGCCTATTACACCATCAATATTACCACGATATCGTAATATTAATGACAATGTAACATGCCCCATTCAGGGTTTTTATATTTCTGGTCAGGCTATATGTCTACAGTTAGTGCTTGAGTTATTGTTCTGAGAGTTAGCTGATGAACCTCTATGCACAGAAAAAAGAAATACCATGGAAGTAGTAAGTACTTTGTACAACTGGAAGGTTCACTGAGACTAGAAAAGCGAGCCGAAAGAGAGGCTCGAAATCGTGGCGCGTCCCTTTCTGACGAGGGTGACCATGTTAAACAAAATTCTTAGGACCAGTAAACCACATGTCACGTGTCATGAGTTGTGTGTGAGTCAAAATTACGCTCATTTGCGCTCTTACGCCCCTACAATTACGCTACTAGAAAAATATGTACCTAGCTATTCCATAGGTTCAATCTCGGTTCAATATAGTACTATTTATAAACTAAGTAAAATAATACTCAAGTTAAAAAAACGATTTATTTAATTACTTAAACGTTATTGTTTATTTTATTTACTTATTGGGGACGCCAGCGCAAGCTCCAGACGGGTGATCAGTCCACTTATGCCGAGACCATTTCACCCAATTCCCCGAGACCCGTATGTATAGGGTTTTGAGTCACCTGGTAACTCACGTTGGTGGTGACCCACTGAATCTACCTGTTACTTTGCAGGATTTTAATAACTGCCCTATTGTTATGTCGCTCAGATCATCCTCAGATAGGGCGTCTGAGCCCAATACTTCTCTCCTTGCAGCAGCGTAAAGCTAGTTTAATAATCCGCCCGGTAATCCTCAGGTTGGAAATGTAAGCTACATATTACGAGTTATTAGTTAATTTCCCACGAATCATCCCAATCCATTTTTTTTCTTAATTCTATATTTGCGGTAATCTAAAAAAAAAAACCTTTGTTAGGATATATTTATTTTCTTTATAATTATTATGTAGTCACCCTACTACCAGAAATGAAAACTTACCCGTGGAAGGAAATCCCACAACCTGGGTATGATTTCTTTATTGCAACCTCTAATAGCACAACATTTATTAACCATTCTCAAACTCCAATAATAATTATTATTAAAAACAATTAAATTCACGCGCTACAGAAAAAAAGCAGCCATTTTGTTTATTTTGTGTTGCTAGTGTATTGCAAATATTTACTATTTCCATAACTAGAAAGTTTTTCATGCTATTACGCCCTTAGTACACCGACGCGTTCGCATGCGAAAGCGATTCGCTGCGAAACGCTTGCGATTGCGAAACGTCTGCGATACACTGCCGGTTTTTATATGGCATGTTTTGTAGAATGAAATCAAGAATTTATATTTTAATATATTGGTGTATATGTTTGCACGTCGCATCGCATTCATTTCTGATTACATGACGCATTGCGAAGCGAAACATGACATTAGCGAATCGCCTACGTCGTCATTGTAACAGCTACTTCGCAGCTACGTGCGAACGTACTAATAAGGATGCAACTATACTAATCTCGCTTAGTTTGAACGAGACACAGCATATACGAAACGCTCTCATCCAACTGACAAGTATTTTGAAGTTTCGTTGCCGTATGCAAACGCGTGGGTGGACTAAAGGCGTTATTAATTAACTAGCTGTTGCCCGCGGCTTCGCCCGCGTGAGTTTCGCTTAGATGAAAAATCTTTTTGTGTTCCACACTGTAGTAACCTAAACCCCAGTACCTACTCAAAATTTCAGATCTCTGGTTATCCAATTATATTAGGTACTCGTAGTACAGTCACGGTGTTAAAATGAATCAAAAGTGATATTTCATTCAATAAACGATCTTCATCTGCTCGTTATCTACAATTTCCCGTGTACCACCACTCCCACCCCGAGTCCCTCTTTGTCTTATCCCGTGTCCTGGCTGTTTATACGTACGTCAGTAGAAAATGCTCATTAGGTTGAACGACATTCGCTAAGGCCCCATTTCCAATTATTTTATAGAGTAGCTGGTCTTTTGGAGTTCTTCATCACATGTTCCATAATCTTAAATTTTTATACGTCAGTAGAAAATGCTCATCAGGTTGAACGACTTTTGATAAGGCGCCATTTCCATATATGTAATAGTGTAGCTGCTCTCTTGGAATTCTTCATCAGATGATCCTGATCTTCGATTTTTATACGTCAATAGAAAATGCTCGTCAGATTGATAAACTTTTGCAAAGGTACCATTTCCATATTTCTTATAGTTTAGCTGTTCTGTTAAAGTTCTTCATCAGGTGTTCCAGTTTTCAAAATTAATTATAGCCTATATGTTGCCAGGCAGCTATACAACAAAAAAAGTTTCATTCAAATCCGTCCAGTAGTTTTTGCGTGAAACGCGTACATACATACAAACAGACAGACAGACAGAAAGACAGACAGATAAAAAATTAAAAAAAATTTTTTTGCTTTCTATTATTCTTTTTAAGTGTCCCTCTATCTATTTCAGTAAAAAAAAATGCATGTACAGACAAAATATTTTTACTGTTTTATTATTTTTATAGATTTCTTCCAATATGTTGCCTAATGAATATGATTTCAAGTAATAGTTGTATCTAGATGGTATATAGTAAATAAATAAGAAATACTTACACAACGAATTTCCATTGATTCATTGTAAACGTTTTCTACTAAATAGAAGTAAATTCTTAACATAGCAACTGAGTGAAAGGGACACAATGACGGGAAAGTGATTCTCTTTCGGGCACGTTTTTTATTTTAACTATGATTATTTTAAAAACAGTACTATTGACTTCAACATTAAGTTCATTTTTGTTTGTCACGGATTTTGAAGTAAACCTTCCAGTTGTACAAAGGTACTTATTACTTCCATGAGAAATACTCTCAGCCCGCTCATGGACAATCATAGAGGTCACAACCGTGACGTCTATTTTGGCATTTTGTTTAATGACTCATTTCTAAGAGTTATGTCTTTGCGACCATCACATAGTCATTCAAATTCAAACTGACATAACAAATGACACTTGCATTTTTTTATATTACAAGGAGCGATTTTTCTGACAGCTAAATTAAGAAAAAAAAATCAGTATAAAAAAGTCTCAACAGATGGCGTTTTATTGAAAGCCGAGTCGTAATAATGGCTGTGCCTATATTGTGCGCTTTTTATTGTCAGCCAGAGGCAGAAAAAAAATCACAACAGTTTGATAGTTGCACAAATCACAATATTGATACTTTTTAGATGTTTTGTTTATTAGGTTTTATTATTTTTTAAATGCCAATACCGTGCATTTTTGCTTTTTGAATGGTCTCGCCTTTTACTAAGCGCCACCTATGAATTCATCTGGAGCTATTGTTTTTTTTAATTTGTGTCTCGGAAAATCCTCAATCAGCCGTAGTTCCGCCATTATTGAGCTAATTAAAAACAATATCTTTTTATAGGTAACTAGCTTTCGCCCGCGGCTTCGCCCGCGTGAATTTCCCACGGGAACAGTGCTTTTTCCCGGGATGAAAGGTACCTCATGTCCTTCTCCGTACTTCCAGCTATGTGTATGCAAAATTTCAGGAAGATTGGTTCAGTAGATAAAGCGTAAAGAGGTAACAAACAAACAAACCAACAAACAAAAAAACAAACTCACTTTCGCATTTATAATATTAGTTAGGATTAGGATTAATTGGTAGAACAGAAATTCTAAGATTTTTACAGGCTAATCAGGAATGTTATTGCTACTACCAGAAAATCAAGCGTTTTAAAATTTTTCATACATTGCCTATTGCCGATGCGTGATTGGATATGATTTTGTTTCTATTGCGATGCATTTGGAGTGCATTTTCAATGAATCTTGTTCGGACGGACGTTCGCGCTATTTTTGTAATATAATATATTCCTAATGTTTTTGATTTTTCCAATAAGTTTTAATATTATCACATAGTATGTGTATAATAAGTCAGATGACTTCATAGATGGCGCTTAAGCAAATGCGAGAGAAAAAGTTCTATACAAAAGCAGAAATTCACGGGATTGGCATTAAAAAAAAAAAAAAAAAACTTAGTAAAAAAAACATCTAAAAAGTATCAATATTGTGATTTGTGCAACTGTCAAACTGTTAGGTGAATTTTTTTCTGCCTCTGGTTGACAAGAAATTATTATTACGAGGACCATCAAAACTAACGACTTGGCGTTCATAAATATCTACCTATCTGTTGAGATTTTTTTATACTGATTTTTTTTTCTTAATTTAGCTGTCAGAAAATCGCTCATTGGTTCATTTTCAAATATTGAACACAAAACTGCTTGAGCATTTGCAGCTTGGTGTGAGGCAGTGTGAGCTGACCCTTCGTCATTTTTATAGTCAGGATTCATCGTAAAGAAAAAAAAAAACTATTTTCCATACTAAACAATATTATTATTAGGTATGTGAATGTGGTCAACTCGATGCTCTAGTTAATTGTTATAACTAGTATCAATTGAAACAGTAACAATACATAGTAAAAAATATTTCGAATAATGTAATACTTAAAACTAAACAAAAATCATTAACACATAAGGATAATTACATAGCTTACCATGAGGAAACCGTTTCAAACATCTGCTTACAATTTCAAAGAAGTTTTCTTAATAAAGTGTATCTCATTAATTATCTTAAGTAAGTATATCTTTATATTTAAATTAACAAATTACAAAATATAATGCTAAAAATAAAAGTGTCTAATTAAATTGCGATAACAATTCCGAAACAATGGATATCTCCATAACGATGCACATATAAAACAACAGTGGCAATTTTCTGTCCTCAAGATTTTGGGTCAAGGCCCATTTAGACGATGCAAGTTTATTGTATATATAAGAACAATAATTGCAGTGCAACAATAGACTTTTAATAATTGCAAGCAACTGTTGTTTTAGACCATGCGAGTAAATTATTGCTTCAATTTAATTGTATACAACAGACAAGAAACTTGCTCCGTCTAAATGGGCCAGTTTATCAACCAGGGCAATAATATGAAAAAAAAAAAGTATTTTTGTCAGATTAGTCTGGATATTGGACATAAGGCCCATTTAGACGGTGCAAGTTTCTTGCCTATTGCATACAATTAAGGCCCATTTAGACGGTGCATCTATCTTCCCTGTTGCATACAATTAAATTGAAGCAAGTAAAGACTTTGGTCTAACTAAACAAAAGTTTACACCAATTATTCATAGTCAATTGTTGCACTGCAATTATTGCTCTTGTATGTACAAAAAACTTGCACCGTCTAAATGGACCTTTATTCGCTGTCATTACATCACTAATACATTATTCTTTTTTTTAAACTTGCTTGTGTAATTAACTTATCTGTTTAGACCTGGGCAAACCAAAGCAAATCCGCGCGCGAATCGCTCTCGCCGCGAATTCGAGCGAGACTTGAGCTGCTCTATGGAGTGAGCGGGACACATACACAAATTACGCACGCGGCGCGGGATTCATTCGAGTCCGTCGTCTGTCCAGCCAAAATTAGGCACAAACTTCCAAGGTTCTCTTGGTCAGTCATTTTTCTACACAACACAAGTCAATGTGGGCGCCACTGTTTTCAGTTCATGGCAACGCTTCCTCCATATTTTTCATAGAAAGTACACGAAATATGTATCTATTAGTATAAAGACCAAAGAGAAGAAATTATTGGAGGCTTTTGCCCAGCAGTGGGACACAATAGCTAAAAAAATTAACAACATTCAATTTTAAGTCTACAAAAATTACTGGTCTATCGTTTCATAATTCAAAGCACACCAACACCATTTCGTCACTATGTAATCTATGGTGGCTTTAGATAAGTTATTATAAGAGCACCACGTAAATTATTTTAGATTATAAAAGAATTCTTAAAATACACAATTTACGTATCCTAAAAAATTACTACAATAACAGTTTAATTCCTTTCAATTTTAGATTTCTCAATTATATTGAATTTATAGTTTATAAGCTTATCACCATGATGAGATAGCAAATGTTTAAACAAAACAGTAGGCGTGAATAAAAGGCCACATTTTGAACAATTTTGCTTCGATTGTTTTGCTTTAGATCCACATTGAATAATATGATCCAAAACCGAAGTTTCGTCTATAAAATGAAGACCACAGCTGCATTTATAAATGTCTGTAATCTTTTCCACTTCAGCAATTGCCTCTGTTGTATTACTTGTTACGCTATTTTCTTGCGGAACATTCGATTCTTCATTGGCTTCATTTACATTCTCATTTACATCGATACATTCAATTTTACATTCTTTATTGCTTGCACTATCAATTCCTATTAATCCATCGTCCTTAGGTTGATGTATGGCCGGATTAAAATCAATAATGTTCATATTGTCCAAAATGAAATCGGGATCAATTGCATGAGTTTTAGTGTGAGGCATAAGTTGTTCCGCGTTAAAATATAGACCACATTTGGAGCACGACACTCGTGGACCTTTATAACAGCAATGAGTTGTTGTTGATTTCTTATGTTTCACGCATATATGGCAATTTCGACATTTAAAGAAAGAGTAGTCGTGTATTTTTCCCCTAAAGGTAGTTGTTAGAATAGAATAAAGTTTTTTATCGTGTAATTCGTATTCCCCAAATAAAATAACTTTCATATTTTCAGCCATAAAGCTATCTAGAGTCCTATGTTTAGAAATATGGCTTTCATATACGTCCTCCGTAATTAAAAGTCCGCAATCTGTACATGATTTCAAACTATTTTCATCACACACATGAGACGTTCTGTGTATGATATCAACTATACCGTCACAATGCCGACATTGATATAGAACATATAATTTTGGTGGGCTGAAAATAACTGCATTAAGATCAGCATCTTCCTTCCTATTGAATTGCACGATCCTATAAGATTTCAATGTAACTTTAGGATCTTCATGGGTTGTTCTATGTCTCATTAATGAAAATGTTGAAATAAAATCCAGGTGACAAATAGGACATGGATATTTGCGTAAATTTGAACAGGAATTCTCTATATGGTTATAAATCATATCTGGCTCGACATACAGGTTGCACTTAACACATTTATATAAAGTTAAATCAAATCGTCCTTCTTGCACAATGTGCATTATAAATCTATGTTCTTCTCGATAGCGAGAACTTAGGATAAGATCTTGTAACATAATTTTGGGATGTGACCCAAACACATGGTTCAACCAAACCTTGTTCTCAAATCTAAAATAAAAAGGATCAAAAAAGAGTTTGTCAAAAGAAGGAGCTCCCAACGTCTCGTGTACATTGCCGTGAGTCTTCAATGAACTATCGTCAAATTTCAACTTACATATTTTACATTCTTCTGTATACTTTGACAGAGTGTCTAAGCAATGTTTATGACAATGTTCTATCAAACGATCATATGTATCCATATATATATTGCACACTTTACAACAATACAAAATCAATTTAACACTTTTGTTGTGTGTCTGTATTTCTTCTTTTTTCTCACATACTACTGCACTATTTAATGTAGAATTCGAACTTGCTTCATCAAATTTATATTTGTGAAATGCCATGTGCAAATTAAAAACTGGTGTGAAAAGTTTAATGTTACAAATTTCACACAATTTGTATTCGCTATTGCTGCAGACATGCTGCCCTAGCGTACTTTTTGACAGAAAGTTTACTTTGCATATTCCACATTTTTCGTATTCTGGCATAGGAGGCATAATTCGTTTACCATTTTTAAAATCATAAAATTTGAAACATTGCAAGTCCAGATTTTTAACTCTTGAATGCACTTGTTGGTGTGTTCTCAAAGTTTTGCAACTGAATCTTAGGCCGCAATCTTTACAAACTAGTGTTGGAAGATCTGCACAAAGTTTTTGTGCATGTTTTTTCCGCTTATGTCCAATAATACTAACAAAGCTCTTACACGTAGCACAAAACGATAGTTTGAGTAACATCTTGTCGAAAGCCTGTTGATTTTTAGTAATCACATTAGAATAATTTTCGTTATAAACGATTTCTTGAGACTTATTTTTGGACAACACTCCATAAGTTTTTTTTACTTTCTCCGGTCGAAACTGAAACTCAGAATTTCCAACATTGTTAATTTTCCTTTTCAAATTGTTTGTACGTTTATTATGCTTAACTTGTTTATCGCCAATCAAATTATTAACAATCTTTGCATTGCATTTATCGGATTTTTTGTTATTCGTGTTGTCATCAATTATCACATCAGTTTCTATGACTACGAAATCATTTGATGTTAAATCTCTATGTTTGTGATTATATTCGTGGCAGATTTTAGAATTACAGTCGATCAATATTTTACATATTTCACAAGTATAAGCCGGTGGTATTTTCAATATGCATTGTTTGTGATGATCATCAACACTCTCGTCATAATGCAAACTACATTTAGAACATTTGTATAAAATGGCCGTGTTAAGGTCATATACAGTAAATACATGAGATGACAAATGTTGTTTCTCGTGCAACCACTTATCATTATCTTTGAAAATTCTGTTACAAAGTGAACACTTCCAATTAACCAATAGTTCCATGTGGTATGCGTGGTCTGTTGCTGATTTAACTGTCAAAAAGTGAATATCGCACCTATTACATTTAAAGAGTGCAGATTTTAATATGGGAATTATGTTTGAACTCAAATTAGCCATATCATCTTTCTTGATCAGTTTGAGAGATTTTTTGAATGTTTTAGTTGTAGACGATGACAAGGTATTTTTTGCAAACTCAGCCTTTTTCAGGTGAATCTTCTGTTTTAAAAGTCCTGTAAAAACTTCATTTACTCTGTTCTTATGATTCTTAACTAAATGAGCATTGTACGATTTTATATTACAAGTTACTGTAGGACAATATTTGCATCGTTTATCAAATTCAACTTTTTTTGTATCCTGAGGTAATTGTACTACTTTATGTTTTTTCTTAACATGGGCCTCATAAAAATCAATATCATTAAAATAATGAGAGCAATAACAACATCTATAAAATCTTTTTCCTTTCATATTCACTGTTGTTTTAATGGTTTCCGTATTTTGTCCTGATTCATTATTTTCCAAAACAGGTTTTCTTGTTATTTCTACAAGGTGTTGATTATATATATGTTTATTATAAAATCTAATAGCCTTGAATGACACAAAGCAGAATTTACATTTCAGGTCAATTTTCGCCATTTGCGGTTTTGGTATTATGTCAAGTTTGTGTCTAATTTTAACATGCCGACTATAATATTTAATGGTCTTGAAGAAAGTAGGACAAAATTTACATCTATAAGCTTCTACGTTATTTTGAGGTTGCCTGATTAGATCTTTACCGGTTACACCTATATTACAGTTAAGTTTTGGAAATTTCGGTTTCATGTTAACTTTGAATTTTTTTATAACATTTAATGATTCAGACCTCGCTAAGACTTTATTTAATAATGCAGAATGTCTTTTCGTCAAATGATTATTGTAACTAGTTACACTGGCACATTCTTTAGGGCAATAATAACATTTTGGGTTAAATGTTTCTGGTTCCATTTTAGGCATCTCTTTAATTTTATGCTTATTAATAAAGTGTCGAAGAAACCATTTTTGATTTTTGAAATAATGCGGACAAAATTTACATCTATAAACTTCTGTTTTTTCTAATTTCCGACCAGTGTTAGCATTAGCAACCTTGATGCTTTCTCTTTCATCAGGAGTCGTCAATGTCGACTTCCGCACTTGATTGCATATATCAGAATGGCTTCTTTGTATATGAATGTTAAAACGTTTGGCATTAGGGTATATTCCAGTACAATATTTACATATCGGATCAAACGCCACTTTCTTTTGTTTGGGCAGTTTCATCACTTTATGTTTGATGGTCACATGACGTATTAAAAATGTCAAATTATTAAAATATAAACAGCAAAAATCACATCTATAAAATACATTCTGTGTAAAAGTTTTAGATACAACATTTCTTTCTTTGTTACTGCTAACTAACATTTTTTTAGAGTTTTCAATAGTTCCATATATTTTTTTACGATGGTAGCCATATAAATGCGCATTATATGTGTCCACATCATTATTTATTTTAGGGCAATATTGACATTTTGGATCAAAAGTAACCCTGGCCATGTGAAAATTATTCACCATTTTATGTTTAATTTTCATATGTTGTAAAAAGTACTTAATTGTCTTAAAATATAAAGAGCAGATACGGCACTTGAAAAATTTCATTGCATCAATATTTGTAGAACAGTCTTCAAGTCTTTCAAGTTTGTCTTCAGTTGTATTCGGCATATTTTTTTCTGGCATATCTACCAAATTTAAATTTCTGTTTTCTGGCATAATAGAGTTATTTTGTTCGTCATTATTAGTTTTATTTCCTACAAGAATCTTATTAACATTCTTATCAGTACTACTCTTTGGAGTTTGAAGAATGCTGTATATGTGTTCAATAAGTAAATGTTGAGATCGAAATGATTTTTTACAATGAAAACACTCATTACGTTTTGCAACTGACGTAAGCTCTTCTCTTGGACTGGGCCTTGACTTTTTATTTACCATTATTTCACCAATTTTTTCTTTGCTTATATTATGAACTAGCATTAAATGCTTACTTATATTTCTCCTGTAATTTAGTTGTGCATTACAAATAAGACAGATGGCTGTTTCACCATTGGTACCAAATTCTAACAATTTCTCAGTTTGTTGTTGAACATCTTCATATACATTATTGCATTTATGCACTGCTTCTATTTCCTTATTTTCCTGTGTAATAATTTTATCTCCCTCACTATATTCTGACCTTACCACAATTTTTTCATCAACACTATCAATATTATTAACTACTTCCTGATGAATATTTTTCTCATGGTTATTATAATCTAAATTTGTGGGAAAAAGAATGTGACAATGTTGACAATATCTTGAACTACTATTCAAATAAATCCCAAAGTCTTCTAAGACTACTACAGCACAAAATGGTTTTATATTTTTTTCGAAATTTTCTGCTTTACTATCAACAGAGCTAATAGGTTTGGAACCTAAAATAATTTTATTGTTACATATTTTCATTTCAATACCTTTATCTCTTCTTATAAAGCCGTTATGTGGTCCGTCATTCTGGAATTTGTGTTCAAAATCACCTGGTAAGGCGATTTTTGTTTCTTCTCCATCTGCAGAACTTTCTGTACTTCTTAAGGTGTCATCACATGATTCCAACCGAGAGCTCGTAGTTACAGCATTCTCGAAATCTGGCGCTGGAATGATAATGAAATAGACAAATTATCCTCCTTCCTTTACTTATTCATAATCCTCAAGACTGATGGTTGTGGTCAATATGTCAATTGAAACACACATAACAACTATGTTGGCAATCATAATGGAGTGGTTTGCCATTGTCTTCTTTATTTCACACACTAGCTAATAATCATCAACTAGAGTGCAGGCTTCCTCACGATGTTTTCCTTCAGCAGAAGCAAGTGGTAGTTGATGAAAACTACCATACATGAGTCAGATTGGCATACAAACTCATATTGGCAATTACAGACTCAATTTCTTTTTAACAATTCAAATCCAATTTTATTTATTTGGGGCCGTCCATATATTACGTCATTCTAAAATTAGGGGGGGGGGAGTTGGTCTGCGGATGATGGTAAATGATAGATGGGGGGGGGGGGGTTTTCGAAATTGACGTCATCCTTATTTATTTATTTATAGTTTATTTTTCACGGACAAAAAGATTATTTCTAAAAAGAAATTTCTTCCAGCACATTTCTTCCTAACATTCCATTTCTTCCTATTATACATATAAACCTTCTTTAAGAATCAGTCTATCTATTTAAAAAGACCGCATCAAAATCCGTTGCGTAGTTTTAAAAATCTAAGCATACATAGGGACAGACAGCGAAAGCGACTTTGTTTTATACTATGTATTGATAATAAACACAATACTTAAATAATAACTACAACATTACATAATTAATAAAAGTACATATTAATACTATACTTATACTTAAATACATGTCTCATACTAAGGAAAGATAATGTTCTTTATAAAGTATTTAATGGTATTAATTATTGAACTCATTATTTATTTATTTATTACAAGGTCAAGGCATGTCTACATTATTTTTTTAAACTATAAATAAATCGAATGAATCGGTGAATCGAGCCAAAACGAATATCGGGAGGATACGGAGATATTACCCGTGATCCAGAATTTAAAAGAATGGATGAAAACTCCGTGGGAGTTATCCAAAGAAAAGTAAAAAATAAGTAGTTATATTATATCAATGATTATTGCCAAAGTAAAAATAATAAAAGGTGATTCTATAACCAAGTGTTTTAATCATATAATACCCTATTTTTCTCAAATCTGCAATGTTTTATTTTGTCAAACTAGTAATGACGTCAATTTTGGGAGAAGGGGGGGGGGGGTCATTAATAAATGACGATAGGATGATTATAGGGGGGGGGGGGGGTCTAAAATCTGAAAAAATCGATGACGTAATTTATGGACGGCCCCTTTGTGTGGTACTACACTCAACCACAGAACAAAGACACACATGTTACAAACATCACCCCTCTTTTGCTTCAGAGGTTAGTAAAAGTTCATAGCTTAAATTATGAAGTTAGGTAGGTATAGTATTTGATGGAATAAAATGTATACCTACCTTCAACATAGTCATAGTCCAAAATTTCCTGTTTTAACCTTGAAATATCTGGAAATATGTTTCTGACAGTAGGATCATCCAGTAAGTCATGTTCTTCAATTTCAATTTCATCAGACATTTTACCTGTAATAATACAAATTAATTAATTCTTCTGCTAATCCAGGTTGTTGTATCCTCCATTTCGTTATCAAATTTCGTTGTAGGTAATCCGTAATTGATCTTGTATGAAGGTAAAGGACTTGTAACAAACAATCAAATAGACTCACAACTTTTGCATAGTTAGTTAATTCTTACCAATTAGATTTAGTTATTATATTAATATACATACTATAATATTACTTTAGTTTGAACACAATTATATCTAACCTAAATCTATAAATTATTTACTAGGCAGTCTTTGACATTTCCAGTTGTATTTCTGCATAATATACTTACATACAGACGTGCACAAATAAAGAATAAAGATATTTGCGAATAGCTGTTATAGCGTCTAATAGTACGTAAGTAACTGTGGAGTGAATGAACACCCATTCATAACTTGGAAAGCATGAAAGCCAAAAATATATTTATAACTTACATTACAACACATCCAAACATACATTAACGAAACAAAACTAGCAAACAAACTTAAATTATAAAAGAAAGTATATAAAAATGTTTCCAAAACCTTGAAAGAAAATGAATGAATGAAATTGAATGAATGACATACATATATTTAGCATTATTTTTGACGTAAACATAACCTCACTTTGGCGCTTTTGCGTTTGATGGTTTGATAGGCAAAAGCAAGGCATAGATAAACGTAGTGTAGTGATTATATGCTCTTTGGCTGGCATAGAAAGATATTTACTGCATACCGCCCATGGAAGTAATAAGTACTTATTACTTCCATGATACCGCCACACACACCACAATTAGTGATGTGCCGTTCCCAAATTTCCGTTCCCGGGAATATTCCCGGAAACGGGAACGGGGAATATTCCCGGGAATGTTTCCAATTTTTGGGGAACATTCCCTTGTTTCTGGGAACGTTCCTTACAAAGCTGGAATTGACTTTATAGGATTACTAGCTTCTGCCCGCGACTTCGCCCGCGTGAGTTTTGCTTAGATAAATAGTATCCACCATTTTACCATTACTTACCATTGTTTTGCCATTGTTAAGTTGCTCCCACACTGCTTTGTAACATTTCAAGATTCGATTGTGCGCATTACATTACAATATACCCACACTGACGAACATTCACCGATTCGATTTTGATTATGCCATTTTCAGAATGTCACTTTTGCAAAGAATTACTTGTGCAAAAGGTCCACATTCGCAAAATGTAACTTTTGCAAAAGGACACCTTCGCAAAATGTCACTTTCGCAAAAGGACACATTCGCATCCACAGTGATCGTTTTCGGAAGTGACCGTATGCGTAAGTTTCCTTATACGAAAGTGACCTTTTGCGAAAGTGACATTTTGGCCACTTCGGATTCGGTGAAACTGTTAGTCTATGCTACTGCAGACATTATGGTCACACTGAAGTGTCTTATTTCTTGTTGAATATGTCTGTCTAATATATTGAGTGCAATGAATCTAAACTGCAGTGATTTTTATTTACTCTTATTAATACGCCTCTCAATTGGTAGCAGAGCGTAGTTTAAATTACTGCCTAAAAAGAAAAGGCTCAAGATGGCAACAAATTATAAAATCGAATCGCTCACTAAAGAAAATTATGACACTTGGAGCATTCAAGCGCAAGCTGTTCTTATCAAAGCGGGACTATGGAGCTGTGTAAGTGGCGAAAATGTCTTGGCGAGCGATGCTACTGTGGATACGAAAAATAAATTCGCACAGGATGATTTGCTAGCTCGATCTGAACTTTTACTTCTGATCTCGCCGTCAGAACTAAAACAAGTGAAGTCGTGCAAAACATCAAAAGAGCTATGGGAAAAACTCAAAGAAATATATCAAAGCCAAGGGCCTGCCCGAAAGGCAACATTGCTAAAGCAATTAATATTGAAAAAAAATGCCCGAAAATGGTGAAGACATAAGAGATCATTTAAACAGTTTTATGGACGTGGTTGATAAATTGGCGAATATGGGTATAGAGTTAAACAAAGACCTACTGTCCATTATTATGCTTTATAGCCTGCCCGCATCGTATGAAAACTTCAGGATTGCTGTGGAGACTAGAGATCACCTACCTTCTCCTGAGGATCTTAAAATTAAAATCATAGAGGAAAGCGAGGCTCGGCGTCAGACGACCACCTCTGAAAGAAGTGAAGGTGCATTACATGCCAAAAAGAAGGTAAGATGCCAATATTGTAAGAAGATAGGGCACGCAACAGAGGCTTGTTGGTACAAAAACCGAGCAAAGCCAAGGCCGAACAGCAATAATAAAAATAAACCAGGTACCAACACAAGTTTAAACATATGTTTGTCAACTAGCACAAATACACAAACAGATATGTGGTGTCTGGATAGCGGATGCACTTCCCACATGAGTGCGCAGAAAGAGGGATTCAGAAATCTTAAAAGCGAGGATGCTGTGCTGAAATTGGCATCCAGTTCTCTTACAACCAATATCGAAGGTAAAGGAGATTTTCCCACGTCATTCAATGACAATAACTACGTCATGAGAGAGACATTGTATGTGCCTGGACTGACGACAAATTTAATGTCAGTTAGTAAGATGACCGAGAAAGGCATAACTGTTACTTTTACCAAAGACAAGGCGTACATAAAGGGAAAAGACGGTAAAGTTCATTTTTTGGCTAAAAAAGAAAATGGCCTTTACTACATAAAGAGCGACAATATTGAAAAAGCTCATAAAATAGAAGAAAATAAATCTATAAAGTGGCATAAAAAGCTCGGACATATGAGTGAGTCTGATATGAAGGTCGTAATCGAAAAAGGTCTACTTCGACGGTTGGATCTAAAAAACCCCAGCATTGGTATTTGTGAGACATGCATCAAAGGGAAGATGACGCGCTTACCATTCCCCAAACATGAAGCTCGTAAAACCAAAGAGCCGTTGGAGATTATACATACAGACGTCTGCGGTCCCATGCAATGTGAGTCATTAGCAGGTTCAAAATATTTTGTCACGTTCATTGATGATTTTACAAGGTACTGTCAAATTTATTTCATGAAACAGAAAAATGAAGTCCTTGAAAAATTTAAAGAATTCAAAAACGAAGCAGAAAATTTCCACAATAAGAAAATAAAGTTCCTTCAAAGTGACAATGGAACAGAATACTGCAATTCAGTTTTTTATGCTTACTTACGAGACAACGGAATCCAGCGGCGGTTATCATGCACTTACACCCCACAACAAAACGGCGTAAGTGAAAGAAAAAACAGAAGCCTTCTTGATAAAGCTAGATGTTTATTAATTGAAGCAAATGCCCCTAACATTTTTTGGGCTGAAGCGATAAACACAGCGAACTACAACATTAATAGAAGTCCATCAAAAGCTTTAAATGGCGACATCCCACACACACTTTGGGTCGGACGCACTCCATCAGCGAATCATCTGAAAGTGTTCGGTTCAAAGGCATTCATCCTAAAAAAAAGGAGGAGGGGAAAGTTAGCACCTAAAGCAAAAGAAGGAGTTTTTGTAGGATATGCAAGAAGAGCGAAAGGTTATCGAATATTTCTGCCAGATGAGAACGCTGTCATTGTTAGTCGAGACACAAAAGTACTTGACACAAATTATTATGAAACAAGTTCCAATAAAGAAATTGACATAATTGATGAAGAAGAAATATTATCACAATCGTCAATACCTAAAACAAAGTTAAATAAAAGTAAAAAGGAACAAAACAAAAATAAATTGAATGAAAATATTATCGAAGTTCAAGTTCAAGTCCCAAACAAACAAAATGGCCAGCAAATAGATATTCCTTCTACTTCTATTCAGATACAATCTAACGAAGAAGTTACTTCTGATAATGAAGAGGTTTCACCTACATATGTAAACACCCGTTCTGAAACCGATAATTCCAGGTCGACAAGGACTAGATGTCCTCCAGCATGGACAAAAGATTACGCCATGGGAGATCAACTGGCTGGTTTATCTACAGGTGATACATGGCATGATTGTGATACTGCACTATTAAGTAACGATATGGAAAAAGCTGAAGAGTGGCACGACGCCATAACGAGCGAGATAAGAGCTCACATAAAAAATGGTACTTGGATAATTAAAAAGAAAGAAAATAATATGAAGACAATAGACTTCAAAATGATACTTCGAGTAAAAAATGGCCCAGAAGGTAACAAAAGAAAGGCTAGATTAGTCGCCCGTGGTTATACCCAGCGCCCCGGAATCGACTATGAGGAAACCTACGCGCCTACTTCCAGACTTAGTTCTATAAGAACGGTTTTAGCTCTGTCAGTTGAAGAGAATCTCAAGTTATGGCAAATGGACGTGACAACAGCGTACCTAAATGGTGAGCTACACGAACAGATTTTTATGAAAAAGCCAGAATACTTGGAAACATATATTATGGAAATTATGACAGAGGAGGAAGATATAATAGTTTTAGAAAAAGCAAGAAAAATGCTAAAAGACTGCACCAGAATTAAAGGAGAACACGTTTGTGAACTTAAAAGATCACTGTACGGTCTCAAACAGTCTGGAAGACAGTGGTACTTAAAACTCGACGAAGAGTTACAAAAAATAGGTTTTATTCCAGCTGTAGCTGACCCTTGTGTTTTTCTTTTAAAAAGAAACAAACAAAAAGTCATTCTGACAGTCTATGTCGACGACATACTGTTGGCATATTCTGACGAAAGTATCTTGACAGAAGTGAAAAATTTGTTAGAGAAAACTTTCGAAATGAAGGATCTTGGAAAACCAAAACAATTGTTAGGAATCGAAATTATGGAAGGAGATGGTTTCGTAAAAATCCAACAATTAAAATATATTGAAAAGATTCTTGAAAAATATAATATGTCGAATTGCAAGCCGGTAAATACCCCTATGGAACCACATCTCAAGCTAGAGAAAAACCAGCGATCAGAGAATGAAATTCCTTATCAAAACTTGATCGGGTCCCTTATGTTCCTCGCAGTAGCTACACGACCAGATATCATGTATGCTATAAGTTATTTATCGCAGTTTAATAATTGTTTCGGACAAGAACATTTTAAAAGCGCTAAGAGAGTGCTAAGATACCTTCAAGGTACAAAAGAACTGAGTATATTGTACACCAAAACAGGTCAAAATATGTACGGTATGGCCGATGCTGATTGGGCATCGTGCGCTATCGACAGAAAATCATACTCAGGATATTGTTTCATAATGGCAAATGGCTGTATAAGTTGGCAATCGCAGAAGCAAAGAACAACAGCCATGTCCACTGCAGAAGCGGAATATATCGCCCTAACAGAAGCGGCGAAAGAAACAATACATTTGAAAAGCCTGTTAAATCACATCGCTAACAGAGAACAACGCGGTATGACTTTGTATAGCGACAGCCAGGCGGCGCTAGCCATATGCAAGAGCGAAGCGCGAAGTGGGAGAACAAAGCACATGGATCTTCGATTGAATTTTTTGCGAGAGTGCATGCATGTGCATTATTTAAATATGGAATATATGCCATCTGAAGATATGGTGGCAGATATCCTTACCAAAGGATTACCAGGTCCAAGATTAACAAAATTAAGAAATAACTTAGGACTTGCAGTGTGAAGCGGCGTTTGTTAGTCTATGCTACTGCAGACATTATGGTCACACTGAAGTGTCTTATTTCTTGTTGAATATGTCTGTCTAATATATTGAGTGCAATGAATCTAAACTGCAGTGATTTTTATTTACTCTTATTAATACGCCTCTCAGAAACGCAGAGCCAAATCTCATCGTCTAAAAGTTGCCTGTCTGTCTATCGGTTTTCGACCGATTGTACTTCGGGAAGTGTGCCCATGAGCTGCATGAGCTCATACCACCTTACCCTATGTACAGATGCACGGCGGGCTATCATCCTTTCTTGGTTAATATTCCCCCAGCAAGCACCAAGCGCTTCTCGTGCGCGCAGTAAAGAAATGGAGCTCTCTACCTGCGTTTTCCCGAGCACATTCAACCTGACCAGAGTGAATAAGCTACTTCTGGATGAGCTCGCTAAACTGTAGACCTCATCTATGTTCGCGGGCAAAATTGTGGTCAAGAGCAAACCCATCTTTAATACAATAAAAAAATGTTAGCTGTTAAGAAAACCTGGGTCCCAGTTGATGGGCACAGAAAACGAGGAAGGCCTAACAAGATGGTCGGATGAACTTAAAGCATTCGACAGAAAGTGGATAGAAAAGGCCAGAGATGGAAAGAGAGTGGGGAGGCTTTTGCCCAGCATGATGTACATGTTTAGGGCAAGATTGTGGTCAAGAGCAAACCCATCTATTACAAAAAAAGTTACCTCATCATTGTATTTAAAAAATTGGCTCAGGCGCAAAATGTCTCTTTCGCAAAATGTCCCCTAGTCATAAAATGTATCTTTCTAGTAACGTCTTCTTCGCAGAATGCCCGAAAGTGACCTTTTGCAAATGTAATTTTTTGCGAAAGTTACCTTATATGAAAGTGACTTTTTACAAAAGTGACACTTGCATCAATAACATTTTGCGAAAGTAAGCTTTTTTAAAAGTGACCTTTTGCAAAAGTTTTCTTTTGCGAAAGTGATCTTCTGCGAAAGTGATCTTTTGCGAAAGTAACGCTTTGTGCGAATGTGGTCTTTCGCAAAAGTTATTTTATACGAAATTGACTATTGGCAAAAGTAACATTTAGCAAAAGTGACCGTTTACGTTAAGTTACCATGCGAAAGTGACATTATGTGAAAATGACCTTTTGCGAAGATGTCTTTTTGCAAAAGTAACTTTTTGCAAAACTTACCTGTTAATCTATACATATAATAAAACAGTAAGAATATTTTGTGTATATATATATTTAGTATTTTTGACTGAAATGGATAGAGGGACACTTAAAAAGAATAATAGAAAGCAATAAAAAAATTTAGGAATTTTTGTATGTCTGTCTGTATTCTGCATGTATGTACGCATTTCACGCAAAAACTACTGGACGGATTTGAATGAATCTTTTTTTGTTATATAGCTATTAAACCTGGGTAACATATAGGCTATAATTGATTTAGAAAACTGGAACACCTGTGAAGAACCTTAACAGAACAGCTACCTATAAGAAATATGGAAATGGCGCCTTAGCAAAAGTCGTTCAACCTGATGAGCATTTTCTGAAGAGTGAAATATCACTTTTGATTCATTTTAACACCGCGACTGTACTACATGTACCTAATATATTCCCGTCAGACACGGGATAACCAAATGGCTGAAATTTTGAGTACTGGAGTTTAGGTTACTACAGTTTGGAACTAAAAAGATTTTTTATCTAAGCGAAACTCACGCAGGCGAAGCCGCGGGCAACAGCTAGTAAAAAATAAAAATGCACTTATTTGTTGTATTTATAATATAGGCCCAGGCGCAAAATGTCTCTTTTGCTAAATGTTCTCTAGTCCTAAAATGTCTCTTTCGCAGGATGTCTTTTTCACAGAATGCATCTTTCTCAGAATCGCTAACACACCTAATAGCAATAAGCAAGGAAAGTTAGTATGAAACTTTGTAATTTTGAAAGTGAAAATGAAATTTTAGATTTAGGTTTCTGTTGCAAAAGGTCACTTCCACATAAGATAATTTTCACAACGGATCACACGTTTACAAAAGTTACTTTATGAGGAAGTGACCTTTTTCGACATGAACATAAGCAGTGACCATTTGCGAAAGTGAAGTTTTGCGAATGTGACCTTTTGCGAAAGTGACATTTTGTGAAAGTGGACCTTTTGCGCCTTGTGGGAAAATGACATTTTGCGAATCTGGACCTTTTGAAATCAAAACCTCCAAAAATGGCAAAGTCGAAATCGAATCAGAGAATGTTCGTCAGTTTCACAGGCATATTGTAATGTTAATATGCACAATCGAATCTTCAAATGTTACTGTTCCGTTTTCAACGCAAATCTTGTTTACCTTTCAATTTGAATTTCGCGCGCCTTACCGATGCACTTATCAATCATCACAATTCGCTGTGCTGCAGTTCTATTTAGCCAATGGGGCGCCCGGACTTCCGCTGGCGCATGCGCAGATCCTACCGGTGTCTGAGAGATCAACGCCATAGGCTGGTGGCAGAAGGCTGGTGGCTGAACCAGTAAAAACCTCTCCGTGTCTGTACGTGAAAGCGAAGGCGCGCGCGCATCAAACATTACATTTTACTCAATTATTCTTAATAAAACTTCAAGTGCTCAACAGTGTTTTTGGAACTTTATAATCGTGTGTGGCTGGCCGGCTAGGTGTCTAAAGGAAGAACTATTCGTGAGGAATCGTGCTCGAAGCCTGCCTACATGGTAAGTGGTTTGTGCATTGTTCCTATTGTCTAAATCGTCTGTAGCAACGCTTATTAACGGCGAATGCTTTCAATAAGTATTCGATCCAATGTGGTGATTGATAGTGTACTCTAATTTCTACTTATCGAATCAATTTAGCCACATTTTTTGGTGCCGAAACCCGGGAACTTTGGATACCTACCTTCAGTCTGCCGCCAAATACCAATTCGATTTAGTAATTGCTACTTCATTTACCGTATTCCACGCTTATTATACTTACTAGTACAGCTAAAACGAATAAACATAACATTTTGTTTCAATTACTAATCGGAAAACAAGTCTTTGTTCCATTTTGTTTTGTTGAGTACCTTACCTACCGTTTATCGATTTAAGATGGCTTCCATCAGTTTCTAGAATATTTGTTGAAAATAAATTCTTTTGTCGTTTTATACTTATTAGCATAAAATTATCTACCGTTTTACCGTTCGCAATAATACAATATTGCAAATCCACCTTCTCATAATTTTATGTTGATAGTTCGTTATAACTCGACTACTTTTTTCCAACCGTTCAACGTTTCCTCTTGATATTTATTTATCGAAAATTTATTTCGTTTCAAATTACGAAATATTTTTTATCGTGACGTTGTATCGTTTATCGTATCATATTTTCAACGAATTTTGGTGCGTTCACATTTTCATTATTACCGTTTTAGGTTAAAAATCATAGTTTTTTGTTTTTACAAAAAAACTGATTTTTATTTTTTTTATTTACCGTACATTAACGAATATCGCAAACCGTTTTTAGTGTTCCTAACGCTCATTTAATTCATCCTTATCAATTTAATTTATTTCAATTTAAAACTCAGGTGACCGAGGTGACAATATTACCTGTTGTCGTGTAATACCGCCCCAGTGATTCTCGTCGATTCTTGTGAACGCGGTCTCGCTGAAGACGTTCGCAACTAAACTTTTTTATCGAATCCGAATATTTGTTGCTATCAGGTTTTATTGTTTTGATATTAATTATGTCTTTACCATCAAGGCGTAAATCTAAACCTACTATTAAAAAGGGTATCGAAAATACGTACACTATTAATAATTTGCCCAGTTTGCGACGTAAACGAACTATAGCATATAATCGCTTAACGAAGGCTTTGGAAGTAGGTACCTTAGCCAATACCGATGAATCACAAGTAGGGTTATTTCTTTCATATTGTCATGAAATAAAAACGATTGCTGATAGTTTTCATGACTCCCATTTTATTATTTTGGACCTTCTTAAGGATGATGCCGATGAGGAGGACGATGAACTTCAGGATCGATTTGACGAATTGTATTTTCAAGTGTTGGCAATTCAACGAAAATTTGAACAACGTTCATCTCAACAAGCTGACACTTCGAAACATAATTCATTGACCGGTTCGCACAGTGGAAATATGCGGTTACCAAAAATTTCGTTGCCAACTTTTTCCGGTGCTATCAAGGAATGGCCTGAGTTCATTGCAACTTATAACGCGTTGATACATGATTCTACCTCCTTATGTAATATTGAGAAATTTCACTATCTCGTGTCAGTTTTAAGTGGTGATGCTTTATCGTTCATTAGAACTTTTCCTGTTGCAAGTGAACATTATTTAAGTGCGTACGAGGCTCTCAAGTCCCGTTATGAAGATAAACGCGAATTAGCGTTTACGTGCTGGCGTGATATCTTGGACGTTAGTTTAAAGACTTCGAACGCTCAAGATTTTCGACGCGCCTTAGACACGATCGATGAGAACTTAACAATTTTAAAAACTTTAAAATTACCTACCGATAAATGGGATTTTGTTCTTTGTTATAATGTTCTGGCCAAACTCGATACCAAATTAAGACGCGAGTTTGAGGAAAAACATACCGATATTGAGCTTCCACAGTATAACCATTTAAGGGCATTCTTACACTCTAAAGGTGAAGCATTAATTCGCGACACGCACTTTTCGAATGTTACCAATAAAACCGCTAACGTTTCAAAGGACACACCGGGAACTTCACAGAAGTTCAAGCGACATAACGTCACGCATTCGCTTGTCGCTCCCACCGTCACTACTCATAAAAATGTTGGTGATAAACAACAAGCGAAACCTGCTCACAATTCGAGCACTCCGATTCGTAAATGTGCCTACTGTCGCAATGAACATCACATCTCGGCCTGTAATGATTTTTTGGCAAAATCAATAGATGAGCGCATGGCTGTGGCCACTGAAAAGAAATGGTGCTACAATTGTCTTAACGCATCCCATTCAGTGCGAGAGTGCACATCAATGTTTTCATGTCGACAATGTAGACGTAAACACCACACTTTGCTACATAAGGAGTCGGCGGCAAGCTCGGCGACCTTAGTGGCTAAGGATTCGTTGACTCAGTCTGATCCAACCGTAACCACAACCGTGTTACTGGCAACAGCTCTAGTCCAGATTCGTGATGCTTCTGGTGAATTTCATACATTTCGCGCGTTATTTGACACCGGCAGTCAAAACAATTTTCTCACGGCTCACGCCGCTCAACGATTAAATCTAAAACCTATAACTGGTAATATCAACGTTTATGGGTTAGGGGGCAGCCCTGCCTCAGTCAGTGGCTTTGTTACATGCGACATTGGCACCAACTGTAACGTAAAGTTTCGTCTGGGAATGCTCGTCATACCGAGCATTTGCGGAGATCAACCGATAGCAAGGCTAAATACGAAAGGATGGGAGGAGGTCAAAACACTACCGCTAGCTGATCCTGGTTTTGACATCCCTGGTCCAATCGACGTCTTGTTAGGTGCCGACGTCTTTGCTGAGTCACTTCTCGAACAACGTCTGAAGGGTAACGCCTCTCAACCGCGAGCTTTCAACTCAGTCTTCGGCTGGCTTCTTCTTGGGAAGTCCAGACTCGCATCGTCCAGTCTACTAGGAGTAGCCCCTTCTACCGTAGACGATAGTTTAAACAAAATTGTTCAACGTTTCTGGGAAATCGATAACGTTCCACAATCTTCCCGATTGACCCCAGAAGAACAACGCTGTGAAAATAGTTTTCTCAGTAATCACTACCGTGACGAGACAGGTAGATATGTAGTTTGTCTCCCCTTCAAGGACGACGAGGAGCCAATCTTTGAAGGTTCTCGAGAGATAGCCTTACGACGCTTTCATGCCATTGAAAGGCGTCTGTATCGCGATCACAATTTAAACCAACAATACGTGGAGTTCATGACTGACTATATCGACAGTGGTCACATGACTCTGGTACCTGCCAAGCAAATGGGTCAAGGCAAGTATTATATACCGCACCATTGTGTGCTACGTCCCGACAGCGCTACAACGAAGCTTCGCGTTGTATTCGACGCCTCGGCTAAAGATGCAACTTCCAAATCGCTAAACGACTCGCTGCTGACGGGACCGAAGCTACAATCAAATATCGTAGAGATCCTTCTTCATTTCCGTGAGCACGCAATTGTCTTCATGGCAGACGTGCGCCAAATGTACCGTCAAATCAACCTAGCTCCTCAACATCGTGATTATCAACGTATTCTCTGGCGAGCTCACCCAGATGAGCCTCTTCAAGAGTACGTATTAAATACCGTAACGTACGGAGTGTCTTCCGCTCCATTCCTGGCGTGCCGCTCTATTCAGCAACTGGCCAACGATGAGGGTCACAAGTACCCAAAGGCCAAAACCGTTTTAACTTCCGACATATACGTTGATGACGTCATATCCGGAAGCTCATCGCTGAAGGACGCCAGAGAAATCAAAACTCAACTCATCGCTCTTTTCGGTCTTGGCTCGTTTGAGCTCCGAAAATGGGTGAGTAACCGACCCGAGCTACTTAGCGATCTTCCCGCGGAGGCGTGTCTTTCAGAAGCAATCACTTTTACCGAAACTGAAGACACAACTATCAAGGTTCTGGGCCTTAAGTGGGAGCCTGCTTCGGATTCGTTCGTCTTTACCGTTAATCCATCTAATCAACCGTGCACCAAGCGAACGATTTTGAGTGAGGTTGCCAGAATTTTCGATCCTCTGGGTTTTCTATCTCCTTTGACAATTCATGCCAAATGTCTTATTCAAAAGCTTTGGATTCTAGGTCTTTCATGGGATGATAAGCCCCCACCGGAAATTATCTCTCAATGGGAAAAGTTCTCTGAACAGCTTCCTCAAGTTAGGAATCTTAAAATTCCACGTAAATACGCTACCGATAGCGCTCAAGCATATCAACTGCATGGATTTTGTGACAGCTCCGAAGCAGCATATGGCGCCGTTATATACCTGCGTGTTATCGAGTCTGACGGCTCCGTTCGCGTCTTTCTCGTATGTGCAAAGGCTCGTGTAGCTCCTTTAAAACGTCAATCGTTACCTCGCTTAGAGCTGTGTGGTGCAGTTTTGCTTACAGACCTTATCAAATTTGTCAAGGACACGCTGCGGATTCCTGTCCATGACACTTATCTGTGGTGTGATTCCACCGTTACCTTATCCTGGTTGCGAGCTCCTTCTTCTCGCTGGGTGACATTCGTTGCAAACCGCGTAAGTCACATTCAAGATATCGTACCGACCGAGTGCTGGAGGCACGTACCATCTGTCACAAATCCTGCAGATGTTTGTTCGCGTGGGCAATTGCCTCACGATTTGCTAAACACTGCCCTATGGTGGGCGGGCCCAGAATGGTTGTCTCAACCACAGTCTGAGTGGCCAATCGATACATCGAAAAATCGTTCAAACGATGACAATGCGGTGCTCTCTGAGCAGCGTCGCACCACGGTTCTCGTTTCGGATCAAATCGAAAGCGTTAATCACACGTCTATAATTGATCGGCTATTCGAAAAATATTCTTCTTTAGATAAAATCTGTCGCATTATCGCTTACGTTCGCAGGTTTTGTAATAACATGCGTAACACTGTTCCGCGATCAGATAATCTTTTCGTAACGGACGCTGAGCGTCATCGTGCGTTACTAATTATCGTCAAACATTTCCAACATCGTTGTTTTTGGATGTCATATCCAAATTACAATCAAAGATACAGTTACCTCGCAGTTTTCGTAAACTAAACCCGTTTTTGGACGAGCAGGGTATACTCAGAGTAGGCGGGCGCCTATCGCGCTCCGATCTTGACTTCGAACATAAGTATCCCGCATTATTGCCCAAAAAGAGTGTTCTTACATCAGCTGTAATCGAATCTATTCATCGAAACAATTTTCATCCCGGTTTGAACACAACCAACTATCTGATTTTACAACAGTTTTGGATACTTGCGGCAAAGCATGCTGTACGTCATCATCTTTCAAGATGCATAAGATGCTACCGTCTTAAACCGAAACCTTTGCAACCCTTTATGAGCGACCTTCCGGCCTTTCGTGTCAATCAGGCAAAACCCTTCTCTGTCGTAGGTGTCGATCTAGGAGGGCATTTTCGAATTAAGCTCGGGCTTCATCGTGGTGCTAAAATCGATAAAGCGTACTTGTGTTTATTCGTATGCTTGAGCACAAAAGCAGTGCACCTTGAGGTGGTTTCTACTTTATCGACTGACGGCTTCATCGCGGCATTGCGTCGCTTCGTTTCTCGTCGCGGCCGCTGCAATGTTATTCACTCTGACTGCGGTACGAATTTCGTTGGTGCAAGTTCACAACTAGCGTCATGTATCGAACAAGCCTCTCATGCGGAAAAAATAGATTTTAAACGTAACGTACCTTCTGCTCCCCACTTTGGAGGGGTGTGGGAAATCCAAATCAAAGCCGCAAAGAGTCATTTGTACCGTATTGTTGGCGATCAGGTCTTAACGTTTGAAGAGCTTACCACACTCTTCGCTCAGATCGAATCAATTTTAAATTCGCGGCCTTTGTGTCCATTGAGCTCGGATCCCAACGATTTGAACGTTCTTACGCCCGGTCATTTTTTAACGCTGGAACCTCTTACAGCAGTTCCTGACTCCGACTACAAGGACGTAAAAATCAATCGACTAACTCGATGGCAACTTATCCAATCTTTTCAACAACAATTTTGGAAACGCTGGAAAAATGAATATTTACATGGGTTAACTCAGCGAGCAAAATGGACCACGGACTCAACACCGTTAATTGTAAACTCAATCGTACTTATAAAAGAGGACAATCGGCCTCCTCTTCAATGGGCATTAGGACGAGTTGTTTCCTTGCATCCTGGCCCTGATGGGGTAGTTCGAGTCGCAACCGTTAGAACAGCCAGGGATCACTCGCTTAAGAGACCTTTGGTCAAGCTATGTCCTCTACCCTCCGTATAATCGTTTCAACTTATCATTTGTTAGCTTTTAAGTTTAGAATAATAACTTAAACATATTTATCGTTAATTACCGTTTCTTATTCTTACTCTGGGAAAATCCTATTGGTATTTTGGTGGGCGGAATGTTCCGTTTTCAACGCAAATCTTGTTTACCTTTCAATTTGAATTTCGCGCGCCTTACCGATGCACTTATCAATCATCACAATTCGCTGTGCTGCAGTTCTATTTAGCCAATGGGGCGCCCGGACTTCCGCTGGCGCATGCGCAGATCCTACCGGTGTCTGAGAGATCAACGCCATAGGCTGGTGGCAGAAGGCTGGTGGCTGAACCAGTAAAAACCTCTCCGTGTCTGTACGTGAAAGCGAAGGCGCGCGCGCATCAAACATTACATTTTACTCAATTATTCTTAATAAAACTTCAAGTGCTCAACAGTGTTTTTGGAACTTTATAATCGTGTGTGGCTGGCCGGCTAGGTGTCTAAAGGAAGAACTATTCGTGAGGAATCGTGCTCGAAGCCTGCCTACATGGTAAGTGGTTTGTGCATTGTTCCTATTGTCTAAATCGTCTGTAGCAACGCTTATTAACGGCGAATGCTTTCAATAAGTATTCGATCCAATGTGGTGATTGATAGTGTACTCTAATTTCTACTTATCGAATCAATTTAGCCACAGTTACGTTATAGGTTAATATTCGCAGTGTGGGACCAACTTAACAATCTACTATTTATCTAAGCAAAACTCACGCGGGTGAAGTCGCGGGTAAAAGCTAGTAATCCTATAAAGTCAATTCCAACTTTTTAGGGAACGTTTCCAGAAACAAGGGAATGTTCCCCATAAGTCGGGAATATTCCCCGGAAATTTGGAAATATTCCCGGGAACGTTCCCGAAAAGTAGGGAATATTTAAGATTTTTGAAAAAAAGGTTGTAATTTTAATCTGAGGATATGTATTTCGATTAGTTTATTATATTAGAAATGATAAAAACCGCAATTATAAATTTTAATTGCAATATTCCCCAATATTTCCATTTTTGGGGAAAGTTTCCGGGAACGTTCCCTTCGTTTCCGGGAATATTCCTTCGTTCCCGGGAACGGCACATCCCTAACCACAATGCAATACCCCAGCAATTTTTTTAAATAGAAACAGGGAAATGAACCCTTTTTAGAAGAATATAAGATGATTTTACAGAAAAAAATCCAGTCACAGTTTTGTTTATCCAGCCAGTGGTTTCCCTCTCGTTTTACCTTTTACGTTCACAAACTAAATTTAGATAACTAGGTTTTTACGTCCCCTATAGGTAGGGTAGGGGTAGGGGTTGTAACCCGTGTTTAACAGTATCTTCATACTTGACAAGTACGGAAGAGAATGTTAAAGTTTTTTTTGCTCGTCCAGGGGCGGGGGCGCCTCGACCCTGGAACTAGCAAGCACAACCAAGCCGATGAACTTGACACAGCACCCTAGGGGGGCCCTAAGGGTCCTGTGTCGGGGGTCGGGGTCGTCCCCGAACGGGTTCCAATCTTGTAGCGATAGAAAGGCTCAGTACCAGCGGGAAGCGGGAACTCATGGCCCAGGAGTGGAGACTCCGGGCCGCTTTTAGTGGCCTGGCTGGAAGGTTAGGGAGTAAACTCCCTACTCTACTACTCAGCCGTAGTAAGGGTCGCGGGGAAAGAGCAGTGCCGGTGTTGTGGTGCGCTGTTCTCCCTATCCTCCGTGACCTAACGTGGCCGTGGCCCTGGACACGATGTCGTCGGTGGGGCCGCAGGCACAGAATTAATATAAGTACCTACTAATAGTCTAAGCGTTCACGGGAATTGTCGTAACGATCAGGGGAATGGATAGACTTGCTTTTATGGGTTGTAGAGTAGTCTCCTAATATGAATGATAGGATGCAGTGACTTGCGTGCCTCATAGCTCTGAAATGCAACCACTGACCGCAGACCAACTCATTTCACATGCGGAGATGCCATACTTTGAATATGTACTAAAACTAACCATTCTTCAGATCGTTTTTTTTTCGCAACAATGAAGCACCTTCCAGGCCCTATAGCTCGAAGAGACAACCACTGAGAGCCGGCAGACCGATATCATTCACATTAGGGGACTACACGTCGGTATTGCGGTGCGCCGCCGCCGCTATCCCTATCCTCTGCGGCCGACGTGTGGTGGGCCTGTCTCGGCCACAGCGGATAGGGACAACATATCCCCTGTGGCTGAGTTGTGGTAGGACCTGACCTGGTCAGGTCAGGTCCCAAAAATAAAATAAAAAAAATCAGGGCTGGTTGGGTGGCGGAAACGGGATTCCGTCGCCCGGTTTAACGGCCCTCGGGTGGAAAGGCGCACCCGTGTCAAGTGCGCCTTTACCCTAGCGGAACGCTATCGCGCTGGCAGCTCCAACCCTCTCGCTGGAGAGGTGGTTCGAGTGCGAGTCGTGCTGGGGCCGCCGCGCCGCCGGGGCTGTGGAGCGAGAGAAACACACGGTCCTGGCACAAATGCGGTAGGTAGGCGTCGTGTGGTTTTAGTGGGTTCTAGTCCCACATACCCGTCCGCAAAGAATATAGTACCTACTCTACGAGCCCGTCCGGCTTCCTGTGGCTAGATGGACGAGACGAAGGTCTAACAAAAAAATACCGGCCAAGTGCGAGTCAAACTCTCGTTCCGAGGGTTCCGTACACGCAAAGCATCTCGCATTATAGCTTTAACTAAAAGACCATATAGTTTAAAAACAAACTTGACTTTGTAGTTCGATCCCTAAGATTCATACTGGATCTTGCGCAAAAATAAGTTTATAATAATTTTTTTTAGACTTCCAACATATTACAATTTTCAGATATAAGTACTGTTAGATCTTGCTTTTTGCCAAATTTCATAATTTTAGGTCAACGGGAAGTACCCCATAGGTTTTGATTGCTATACATATATGTATACTAGCGACCCGCCCCGGCTTCGCACGGGATATAAACCTTCCTCTTGAATCACTCTATCTATTAAAAAAAACCGCATCAAAATCCGTTGCGTAGTTTCAAAGATTTAAGCATACAAAGGGACATAGGGACAGAGAAAGCGACTTTGTTTTATACTATGTAGTGATAGTTATGATGATAATATGCGAAAATTCGCAACATTTACGGTACATAATATCTCTTGATCATGTTGACATATAATATCATTATAATATTTGATATTTTTTTTACTTAGAGACTATGTATCCGAGTATTGGATATTAATTTCAACTTCTTACCTTTAAGCGCTACTGAGAAAAAAAAGTTTGAGGCAAATGGACAACAAAATGATTTTTTGCCTTTTGAGGTACAATCTATCGATCCTAAAAAATTTCTTATTCCCCGATTCACAAGGTTCTACTCAGTTTTATACATGCTGGATAAGTGGCTCTAACTTATGAAAAGTTCTAAAGTTCATCATAAGTACAAGGACAGTCATAAGTCTTATATTACTGTGGTACAAAAATATTCAACTCAAAATAGATTTCAAAAATATATTTATTCTATATAATATAGTATACTTAGCTTTACATATATACAATCTTACACAAAAATATCAAATATATTCTCAAGCTTCAACTGCTACTTTGCTGGGACTTTCTTTGACCTTGCGTGTTTTTTCTGGCACTTTTTCTTTAGACACATCTGGTAGCTGGTCCGTTGGCACCTCAGGAAGTTGATCACCAACATCCAAAATAGCTTCAAGTTCAGCCTCCACTGCTTCATCATCTTCTTCAGTCAGTTGACCAGAAATAAGTTCATCTATCTCTTTTTGTTTCTCTATTCCTTCTTTGGTTTCATCCATAATTTTCTCTATTTCATCTATGTTGAGGCTGTCATGTATTTTCTTCAATGCTACATTTCCTGTCTTGAGACCATCTAACACCTGGAATGAAACACACAATAAAGTTAAAATGAAGTGTAGGTAATACAAGGCTCTGCAAGTAGCGTGTAGAAAATGTACATACATACCCATGATGTAAATGTTTATCGATTTTATACATCTAATATTGATTCATATCTTTCTTTCTTGGTACACTCAATAAACTTATCTTACACCTGCTTAAAGTAACTGCCAGGAAAGTGTGGAAATTAAGAACATGATGTACTTATATTATATGCTTTCCTGGCGATTCTATTTTATTGTCTTGTATTCATGCAAATAAACTTTTGATTAAATAAGGAATAATAGCACTTTTAAACATCTGATCACATCACTCACCTGTATTTCTATTTGGGCAAACTCAAGATCATGTGTTATTTGTTCTAATTTTTCTAATTGAGCCTCTGTATTCTGCAGCAATTGCTCCTGATAACGTTTCTTTTTAAGAGCCAGTTTAGCCTTATCACGCTTCCCTTCATTAAGTAGTTTCTTTGCCAATTCCCTATCCCGCTCAAAATTTAACTCTATTCTCCTTTGGTACTGCTTCAATTTATCCCTTTGTTGTTTTAATTGTAAAACTGCTTTATCCTGTTCTGTTACCCTGCTCACAGGCTTTTTGTGTTTTCCAAATAGATTACCCATTTTAGCACTAGGTATGTTAGCATAAATTTAAACGTAGTAATCGATAATTGATACAAAATTAATAATTCAAATAGTAGGTAAGCAGAAAAATTACGCCCTAAAATTAAAATCCAACTTTATTTATTAATTTCTGTTCAATCAATTCCATGTTGGTTTGGTGTTGGTTGTGTGTGTTGTCTTGTCATATCATGTCACTGTCACTTTGTCAGTTAAGTCAAAATCATGACCATGGAAGTAATAAGTACTTGTACAAAGTACTTATTACTTCCATGATCATGCATGACAGAGAGACAAAATTACTTGACTTGATGCCGGCGCGGCGCCAGATATAGCTTTAAAGATTTGCACACTTATTTGAAGACTTTGCAAAGCTTTGAAAACACATTTGAACACGTAATGACGCAACCTGCCAGACATGCTTCGCAAACACTTTTCCACACAGTATGTTTGGTATACAACAAACAAGATGGACGAAGATTTTATTCTTATTTTTAGGGTCCCATATAGATAATCCCCTTGCAGCAACTCGATAAATTCAAGGACGGCGTCATTATTCCAGTCCATTTTACAGTATCTTCCAGTCCACGAAAACACAACAACCATTCAGACGTCTACAACGCTCGCGCAACTAGAACTTTGTCTAAGTGTGCCAGGCTACGCACACATTTGATCACATTCAACTTTGAAGGACTTTGAACGCTTTGATGTGCGCTAAAAAACCGACACCGACAGCTTGTTTAAACTTTGAACACATATTTAAAGTCTCGTGCCACACACAGTGAAACAAGTGTTCAAATATGTAAAGCTATATCTGGCGCCGGCTTTATATATGTCGCAGTCAGATTGTATTAACCCGCCGTACGGCTAGTCGTTTTACAAAACAGTGCCGTTTTGTAATTCGGCGGTTCAACGATTAGCCGGATTGAATACGGCTGAATGAAAATCCGCCGAAATGTATTCGACAGCACCACACGTTCTTCAATACGGCTAGCCGTAATGTAATATAGCGAGTCATTAGCCGCCACTTTGACAGTTGTTAGTTCCGATTTTTAACAATCGTGGCGTGGCGCTGCCTGACGTAACAACAACGATGGCGAATAACTATGATAATAATAATAAATAATAAATAATAATAAATAAACTTTATTTCTCCTCACAAAAAGACCTTAAAATTATGTTACATATAATGTACAATCAATTAATTATTATTTTTTTGTAAGGAGCTGGTGTCTGATATAGGATAAACCTGTTTTACAGATCACAATTTTTGGTTGCTAAAGAATATCGTAAAAAGAAAATCTGTTAGCACTTTCCTATTAAAATATATTTTCATTTAAACTTAGTTTTATTTTGTAAGTATAGTCACCCTACATTCTAAATACTTAGTAGTGCTGTATATAGGGGGCATATTACATTGCCAATATTATCATGATCCTAATATCGTGATATCACAAATATTGAAATTGGGCTATTACATTATCAATAATATCATCGTCAGTACTCATTTGAAAATACTGGAGTAAGTAGTGTTTCGTACAAGATAAATTAAAAAAAAATCATGGACTCTAGAAAAAAGCTGCTATAGCAATAATACTCGCATGCCATAGAGCAACACGGATTCCGGGCCGCGCGCGGAAGTCCTTGTTGCTCGAAGTCGCATGCACGTTAAAAACTAAACGGAAAAAGAGGAAGTGTTGGGTAAAAAACTGGATTTCGAAACGAAATCAATATACACTTTAAATATTGCGCAAGAAATGATCTTAGGCGACGATTTAGACGATTACAGCAATTATTTTAGAATGAGTGAAGACTGGTTTGAGAAGCTTTTTTTGGTTTTGCCGTACATTACAAAACAAGACACACAAATGAGAAAGGCTATAACGCCGAGAGAAAAACTTGCCGTAACATTACGCTACTTAGCAACTGGTAGAAGCTTCAAGTGCTTAAAAACATTAAACTCATATAATTTTATATAACTTTATTAAACTCAAACTCTGACGTTGTTCCGACATGGCTTCGATCGAATACTGACAGAAAAAATATCTCGATGCGCTTACACTTCAATAATATTGAAGCCACGCCCCTGAGTATCGCGGATTTCAAGATTTTTGAATAATTTGTGATATTATCACGATACCGCGATATAGCCTATTACACCATCAATATTACCACGGTATCGTAATATTATGGACAATGTAACACCCTCGAGGGCCTCTACGCGGAGCAATCGTGGGGGGTGCGGGTCGGGGGACGGAGGGGGGCGTACCGCACGGCCATACTATAATCGGGCCGAAACCTAAACTCCCGTAAGACGTATGTAACTTTGACAATAATAGTGATGTACCAAAACACGAATCGCTGTGATTATTTGATGTTACGTAAAAAACAAATCGAAATAAAATAATTATTTTTATTAATCAGAAGTCTGAACCTGAGTCTGAGTCGCTGTCATCGTCAATAACATGGATAATAAATTCATTGTGAATAATATTATCTACTTGATGTCACGAATTCACGATTCGATACGATTGTGTGAATTCTTGTCCCTTTTTCTTTCTTTTTTTGTATTACTTAAATGTTAAATATTTTTAATCTTAAAACGCAATAATTTTTATATCCATCATTTACAAACCTTGTTAAATAAATCGATAAATTAAACGATGTATCGCGATTTTTTTCATTGTCACTATCGATTTATTGTAGACGGATGCAATGGAACTCCCTAAACGGGCAAGCCGTAAGTTCAAGTACTAGATTTTCGCGCATAGATTTAAAATTTAAAAAATTCGGAACTTCATGGGCTTGACCCTGATGACACCTGTCATACGGAGTTTAGGTTTCGGCCCGATTATAATTTCATTTTCGATTTAGTATGGCAGTGCGGTACTAATTTAAGGGTTGTATATTTTGAAAAAACTTGTGCGGAGCGATGCCGATTAGGCAGAGTCCCTCCAATCCAACAAATTTAGATGACATACTCATATCTTCCGTATCATTTTCCACTCAATTCGGAACCGACTAGGTAACTTTTTTACTTTTTATTTTTGGATGATGGCCGATATTTTTTAATTTTTTTTATAATATGTGTATCGTTTTATAGTTTTTTTGGAACGCTCATGACAAAAAAAAAACATTTATTTTGAGATCCAAGGTGGCGGACTTTTTTTTTTTTAATTTAACATATGGGTATTGTTTTATGTTTTTGGGGTCTCTGATGACGAAAATAACTTTTATTTTAAGATCCAAGATGGCGGACAATTTTTTTTTTTAATTTAACATATGGGTATCGTTTTATAGGTTTTTGGGGTCTCTGATGACGAAAATAACATTTATTTTGAGATCCAAGATGGCGGACAATTTTTTTTTTAATTTAACATATGGGTATCGTTTTATATGTTTTTGGGGTCTCTGATGACGAAAATAACGTTTATTTTAACAATACTATCAATAGCTAATAGTTTTCAATACTCTTGACGATACCCAAAACTATCGATACTATCGATAGTATTGCATTTCAATACTATCGATAGTATCGATACTATTGAATTACAATAGGTACTATTAAATTTTTACAAGCTATCGATAGTATATGCTTTCGATAGGCCTGTCGATAAGAAGACTATTTTTCAAGGTCACAATACTATTGACAATACTACTATCGATAGTCAACACTATTGCTGCAACACTAAATTATAATTCTCTTCTCTTTGGATTGGGCTCTGGCGACGAGGTTACTGTACCGAGTCCGAATTTTATTTCACACACGCATTTCAATACTATCGATAGTATCGATACTATTGAATTACAATAGGTACTATTAAATTTTTACAAGCTATCGATAGTATATGCTTTCGATAGGCCTGTCGATAAGAAGACTATTTTTCAAGGTCACAATACTATTGACAATACTACTATCGATAGTCAACACTATTGCTGCAACACTAAATTATAATTCTCTTCTCTTTGGATTGGGCTCTGGCGACGAGGTTACTGTACCGAGTCCGAATTTTATTTCACACACACATTTTTCTTTGTGTTGTACAATTCTTGAAATATTTTATTTCGTACACCTAATTGATGTTGAATGTGCGGCATATTCCAAAAAAGCCTTGAATAAGTGGTATCCGATCACCATCACAGGGAGTGAGTGTTCTTCACAATGGCGGTGCTCGCAGCTGCTCAGCTCTTGGACGAGTTGATGGGAAGACATCGTAATACACCAAACGAAAAAATTAAAAAGCCAAACTGGGAAGATTCTGAGGTACTGATTGTGTGCATATTTTTACAATTATTGCTTAACGTTTTGTAATACCTAGGCATTCCTAGCCGAGCTGTTCCAAGTACCTAATCAACCATTATAAACATACGCTGTACAGACAGCGGGCTTTAATGTTATACATTTTTTAATTTTTAATAATACATTTTCAGTCTATTAATGGACGTAGCTTATCGATAAGGATCCAACCCACACCTTGATCGAAAATGAGTAATCTATGCCAAAGTACATCTCATAGTAGGTAGTATCAGCCCACAAAAAAGCCAATCGAAATTTTAAATGTAACATTAATTCATACCCTTTGAACCAACCCACTAATACAATTATTATTACTAAATCAATAATTATTTCCTGCATAATGCTCCAAGCCAAGCGATTGTTATCCAGAAAACCATATCTATGAGTGCAATCCACTGAATACAATAACGAAAACGACCTAAACCACTTGGCTCGAGATTTGTACAGAAAATAAATTAAACTTTAACGATCCAAGCAACTTGGGTCGTTATTGCTAAATTAAAATTGATTTCTTAGGAAGAAATTTTATTTCGCAATAACGATCCGTTCTTACTGTATTGTGTTCATTTTTTACACAATAAAAATAAATACTTATAAAATAATACATTTTTATTTTAGAGTGCAATAGTGAATATTCCTAATGTGGGACAAAATAGGTAATAAATAAGGTTTATTTACAAAATAAATCTAGTGCAACCCATAGGCAGTAGAGAAGACGGATTAAGCCTCTTAAAATATCTATTTTATTGTAATTTTACAAAAAAGTATACATCATACAATAATGCTTTATTAGTATTTATGACTTTCTATATTAAATTAAAGTATTTAATTAATTTTAAAGTGTTTGGTCTATGCTAATGTGTTATATTAAAATTATTTTGTTCCATTTTTTTTAGTTTTAAATTACATATTTAGTTTCTTACAAACATTATTGTCTGAATGTATCCTAATCCTAATCCATACTAATATTATAAATGCGAAAGTTTGGATGTGAATTTGTGAATTTGTGAGTTTGTGAGGATGTTTGTTACTCAATCACGCAAAATCTACTGGACGGATTTCGATGAAATTTGGTACAGAGGTAGATAATGACCTGGAATAGCACATAGGCTACTTTTTATCCCGGGAAAAAGCACTGTTCCCGTGGGAAATTCACGCGGGCGAAGCCGCGGGCAAAAGCTAGTATTGGTAATAAATAAAACTTCATAAATTCATAAATTTATTAAAAAGAAAAGAAAGTAATAAAAGTGACAGGATCTATAAGAAAATAACACTACAAACTTCAAATATTCATATCTCGAAACTATAGTAATGTTGTGGGTTGGATCCTTATCGATAAGCTACGTCCAATTGTGCAATACCATTGTACAGTCTGTTATGCTAACAAAATATAAATTTTTTGCAGTATTGCAAGTACTACTTGGTAAAGTTTTGCCCCCATGACTTGTTTGTGAATACAAGGGCTGATCTAGGCGTTTGCCCTAAAGTTCACGATGACGAAGTTAAGGATTTATTCGAGAAGGCTGAACCATCCTATAAGAAGGCACAATATGTTGAAGAGTTCTTACGATTTTGTAGGCACATGATTAATGATGTTGAGAGTAAGTAATATGTTTTTAGGTTATAGCTCCTTAATTTAAAATAAAATTGCTCTCTGCCTTTTAGGTTGCTTCTTAAACCAAGTAACTGGTCTTGAGGCAGTTTGTATTGTCATTTAGTGATTTAGATAATTTCTTCAGGATACTTTATAGCTATACACATGAGAAGCTAAAATCCATTTATTCTTACCAGTCCTATCATGTAAACAATCTTCACCAGGGTTGATAAAAATCATGACTTTTTTTAATAAAATCAAAAAAGTCGGATTTATTTGATTTAAATCAGATTTTTTTGATTTTTTTACGTATCTCTAATTCTTTATGAGTAATGCAATTTTTATATTGTGCTGTGCATTTCTACCACCAATCAGTGGGAACTGTTTTTATTTATAACTTGCTCATCATCAAACAGACGATTTTTCCTTAAAATGAATCCATACATACAGCATCTTTTTTCAGCAATTTTTTGTAGGTGACCACTCGTATTCACGCTTTCACTAATCAATCGCAAATACATCAAGTAGCCAAGCCAATGCATTTCGGAGAAAACAATACCTACCCGATCTTTTTAAATACGTAAACAATAGCACTGCACGCACATGTGCACCAGAATTAGTGTCGGGGAAATTCCCAAAAACGTTTAGATTTTTTTATGTCAATCCACGGGAAAATATACCTTATGCTCATTGGCGCTTAAGTCTTAAGTCGTTCTTTAATTTTATAGTAACAGCTTTATTAGCTAATAATAAGCATAATAATGTAAGTCCCAACAAGCATAAGGTATCTTTTTACGTGGCACATTTAATTTAAAAATATATATATATATATTGATGAAAATCAACGATTTTTATAAAAAAATCATTTGATTTTAATCGCGATTTAAATCATTGATTAAAATCACATGATTTAAATCATCTCAACCCTGATCTTCACAGTACTTTTTGTTGAATTTTGTTGAAAATAAATCAAATATTAGTTCAAACCTAAACATTCTAAAGTAAAATATTTATTAACCACGAAAGTAATTTCCTAAAAAGTCTATTTTAATTTATATTGTTGTAAAATCATAAATAGACATGGTAAGATTGCTTACATGAGAGGACTGGTAAGAATAAATGGAGTTTAGGTTGGTCACTATAATAAAAGACTACACATACCATGTATTGACACAATACATTTGTTACAATGTTAAATTAATAACATTTTAAAACTTTTAGGAAAGATCCAGAAAGGCAAGCAAAGATTAGAACTTATGAATTCTAAACCTGATGGTCCACCAATGACCCAGGCTCAAAGTGAAAAGAATCAGGAACAAGTAAGTAAACATTGACCTTATATATACAATTTATTTCAAATAGTGCTTACACTGGCCCCCATTCAGTAAGTAAACAACAGCAATATATTGTTTTGTCTGCATTTTTACACAACATTTGTAAGAAAGCATTGTAAAAATATTTATGCTGAAAAATTGTGTCTAAAATGTCAATAAAACAATAAAATGCATTAGCTGATGTGAAAAATTGTAGGTTTCAAAGCCAGATTATACTTTAATACTCAGTGTCCGTTTTTTAATATTTTAAAGGTTGAGCTGTTATCGGAAAAGGTCAAGTCCTTAGTTCAGGAGGCCGAGGAGGCTGGGACAAGGGGCGATGTTGAACAAGCTCAGGGCCTGATGAAGCTTTGTGACCGGTTAAAAGAAGAAAAAGATCAGCTATTGAAACAACAGGAGAACAGGTATTGATTGCATTGTTGTAATTTTGTGAAAATGTTATGACTTACTAGCTGCGCTCTGGGGCTTCGCTCCCGTAAGAATTTCAGGATGTGCAATTCCTGGTGTTTTTCTTCCAGTGTACCATATTTCGTTGAAGTCACTTTTACTTTTTAATTTTATGGCTCCATCGTTAGCCAAACGATTCGTTGAAGTCCTGTCGATTTTGTATGATTGAGTAACCAACATCCTCACATATTCATAAACATATTCATACTTTTACATTTATGTTGGTAGGATTATTAGGATATGCTTTTATCTTTGTTAATTTGAAGTTTGCAGTGTATATACATGAAAAAATATGAATCAACACGGACAAATCACACAGATTGAGCTAGCCCCAAAGAAAGTTTGAGACTTGTATGGGATACTTACTCTACGATACCATATTTTATAACATATACATATATAGATAAACATTCAAGACCCTGGTCAATCTGAAAAAGATCAGTATGGGATACTTACTCTACGATACCATATTTTATAACATATACATATATAGATAAACATTCAAGACCCTGGTCAATCTGAAAAAGATCATTTTCCATCTTGACCCGACCGGAGATTGAACCTGGGACCTCCGGTGTAGCAGTCTGTCATGATTTTATTTTTATTTATTTGGGTTAACAAACGGTTACACAAGAGTAGTAAACAAGAGAAATAACATTTATAGTAACTTAAGTATAACCATCACCGTTATCCACGAATTACATATAATAATATGGAGCGTATGTGCCTATATTTATATGAGTAATCTATACAATTGCAAATAGGACCTAAATTAATATCAAAAATACTGTAACAGCGAAATGATCAATAATTTAATGTTAAGAAATGCTGTAAGTACATAAGAAATATTGAGTGAAAAGAAAATACATTTTTTCACTTCTCATGCTCTGAAAGTGCTTATTTGTGCAGGATGTAGGCTGCACAAAATCGAATTTTGTGCACAAGGGCATTAACGTATCTACTCATAAATGTATCTATATTAAGGCTAAGAAAATGAGCCATACAGCCAAACACGATAATAAGTTCATAGATAGAATTTGTCATTTTATAATATTAACTTTTCATTTATTTGCCTTATGTGTTTTTTAAGACATAAAAGATATTAAAAATTTAAATTCAAGTACGGTATGTTATTTAATTAATTTAAGAATATTATTACAAAATTAATGTAATAGTAGGTTGTATAGGACTGCAGCCCATGCCTATCAATGTCGTAAGATTTAAAAAAATTAAGCGGCGGGAAACAGCTCTTGTTTTTTCGTGCGTTTATTAATATCTTCAATTTGATTTATTTCCTCGCAATCGAAGTGAAAAGCAGAGTTTATAACTCGTCCACAAAACGATTTTTATCCTCGACATTACTATCAGCCCTCGCCTTCGGCTCAGGCTGCTAAAAGTCTCGGATAAAAATGATTCGTTTTGTGCACTTGTTGTAAAATCTACTATTACTTACCGTCAACAGACGGCGACAAAGATACCATCAGACCTTTTTTAAATGCAAACAAATATATCCAGATGATTAAAGTGCGTATTGTATATTTCAACTAGTCGTCTAAGCGGTGCACGATTCCCTGCAATTGTTCGACAAGGAACTAGGTAATACAAGCGGGTAGCGCGCACAGCTCTTACATTGCTAGATCTAGGAACCGTGTAGCATAATTCTCTAGTAAGATCGATGGAATCAAACTTGTTGTTACTTATTTTATATAAAACCATAGCAGAAATCGCCTGTTTTCAAGACTTAAAAGCTTATATTTACTAAGTAAAATGTCATATGACAAGTAAGCACGGAAGCACTTGTAATGAGCAGATTTAATAAATTTGCGTTGGATTGATTCTAGGGCATCTGTGTATTTAGCGTAATATGGATTCCAGATTGTGGTGGCGTATTCAAGCTGAGAGCGAATAAGTGACTTATACAAACATAAATAGGTAGATACATGTCTAAAGTTAGTAGCAGATCTCATGACAAACCCGTAAAGTCGATAGGCTTTATTGATTATAGCATCAACATGGACATCGAAGTGCAATTTGGAGTCAAGAGTTACACCCAAGTCTTTTACGGTAGTAACTTTTTTTAGAGGTGTGTTGTTTATCGTGTAAGTGAAATTAAGTATTTTCCGGTTTTTAGTAATAGTGATTGCGTTACATTTTGGTAGACTAAGATGAAGTTTATTTTGAACACAATAGAGAGATAGTCTACGAAGATCTTCCTGGAGCAGCTCACAGTCATGTATGTCTTTACAGGCTCGGTAAACTTTAAGATCTTCGGAATATAATAAAAACTTAGAATTTTTAAAGCAGGTATCGATATCATTAATAAATATAACGAAAAGCAATGGCCCGAGTATCGAGCCTTGAGGGACCCCTGACGAAGCAGTGACAGCTCCAGATTCGTAACCATTTACTACTACTGTTTGTAACCTTTTGGATATGTAGAAAGAAAACCACCGTAACAAATTGCCGCGGATTCCATTAAAAGCTAATTTATCCATTAAGAGTTTATGGTCCACTTTGTCGAAGGCCTTCTGAAAGTCGGTATAAACAACGTCTACTTGCGTGCGGCGGTCCATATTCTTAAAAAGAAAATCCGTTAGAATTAATAAGTTGCTTGTGGTCGACCGCCTTTTCACAAAACCGTGTTGTTCTTTAATGACAGACCGTTGTTAGGCCAGTCGGAGGTCGTCAAAATGATGATCATATGATGTGTTCTACACGTCTAGCATTGACGAAATATGTTACAGTCTTCTTCATAATCATGATAATTTTTTTAACAAAAGATATTTACATAATAGTATGTGTTGCAGCTCTGTGCTAAGAACAGGGACTCCATTGTTATGTATATGTTACAGTATTTTTGTATTATTTACTAGCTTTTACCCGCGTCTTCGCCCACGTGAATTCCCCATAGAATAATGCATTTTTCTGGGCTGAAAGGTACCCACCCTAGTCCTTCTCAGCACTTCTATGTGTATGCCAAATTTCAGGAAGATTGGTTCAGTAGAATAAAGCATGAAGAGGTAACAAACAGATGAACTCTCATTCACATTAATAAATGTGAATGTGAGTTTATTTGTTACTAATATAATAATATTAGTTAGGATTAGACTCCATAAATTCTTGCCTGGTATGAGGTAAACTAAAATTGCTTTTTTTAGCCATTGGTCCATGACTGTAGAGCTGGCTGCGGCCCAAGAGAAGCAAATGGAGGTGTGTCCAGTCTGCGGCGCTTTCTTGATAGTCGGGGACGCCCAGCAGAGGATTGACGACCACCTCTCTGGGAAACAGCATGTTGGGTAAGCTATCAATGTTATCAGAATTAAGATTTTAAAAATATGTTGTACAAGTTGACAAGTCCAATGCTATATGTATTGTGATAATTTAAGAAACTTAACTCTGTTTAGTCCTCGGTCAACTAATATCAATGTCTATTTTTAAAGAATAGGGGACCAGACAAGTTATGAGAATTGTTAAAAATATGTAATTTTTTGACAGAATACGTATAATTAAACACATTTTGCTGCTTTTCAGCGCGAGTTTATTTTGATCTAATTTATTAGAGCTCAAATTGTTTGGAAAAGTCCATTTTCTACGCGTGACATCATATGAATGTACGTATAGTAAGGGGCGTTTTGCATATCGCATAAATGTGAATTGTTTTTCATTATATCTTGGGGAATACTTTGGTTACTGATGTGATTCTTTCACTGAAGTTTCTATTATTGTGTAATATTTCAAAGAAGCATCAAAAAAACAAGTTGTCCGGTCCCCTATTAATTAAGTAATTTTTATATACCTAATCTATGTAAATAGCCAAAAATCCTGCATAAATATGTTAGGTGGTTTGAGGTTGCTGAACTGGAGGGTATGTATATGTATGCCATACATAATAAGTACTTATAGCTTTTTTTGATTAATAGGGATGTTGACATTAGTCATAGTAACATTAAATGAATGTACTGTAAAATAACCTGCCCGTAACTGATGAGCTGACAGCGGCTTAAGAAAACTGAATGGAGGTGAGTGCTGTATCTGGTTTTTGAGCGTTGGGGATGCCTAATGTGACCATACACCTCTCTTCGGTTGGTTTAATGACCTGCTGTGATCAATATAAATGATTTATAATTTTGGTGCTTCCTTGGAAAGATATGCCCGGCAGGCTGTATGCTTGTTAGTGAAGTTTATGCACTTAAACTTTTTTTTATTAAAATGTGAAATGCAATCGTAAAGTCTGCTTTACCTGTTCACCATTTATAACGAGGAAATGAGGACTTTATATGTTGTTTGGTATGTATTTTAATTATACATTAGCAACAAATATAGAATAGCTATATAAATGATATCTTATCTTATAGGTATCCCGATCTGAGGGAAATAAAAAATGGTCACGTTAGGGATGCCCAGCAAAGGATCATTGATCATCTCTCAGGAAAACAACACATTGGGTATGTTTTTATATCCTCCTTATTTATTTATACAACTTAGCCTATTGATAAAAAAATAATCAATTTCAGATAAAAACTTAATAAGGACTGCTGTGTCAAAGATATGTAAAATTTTAGTTATTTGGAAAGAATACAGTATTTTACACCTCTTGTTTCTAAATAAATTTAAGTATTCACAGATATGCGATGATAAGATATGTGTCCTCATATCTAAGCTTGTTTATTTTCATCCTTAATGAGCTTGGATTTATTTAAAAAAATCGAATAAATAATAAACCTACGTTCCTCTTTTCACATTTCGATATAAACTTAAATGGGACAAAACATATTTTAACTAAAATGGGTAATGGCTAACTTTTCACACAACTGACCAAAAAAGGACTGTTATATTTTCAGGATTCATGTATGTGTGTAATGTAAGTTTCTTTATTCCACCATAAGTTTTGAACAACTTGACATATTTTGATGTTAGAGATATTTTTACATTATCTGCATTCCTCCAAGTGACATAGGCTATGTAATTGGTCAGTTAATAATTAGCTTGTTATGAATAAGTCTATAACACCGGACAAACCATTTTAATATTTATACTATATTATCTCTGTATTCTCAGATATTTCAAACTCCGCCAAGCTTACGAGGAAATGAATGAAGCTCGCGAAAAGGAGCTACAAGAGAAAGAGAGGAAACGTCGCGAAGACAGAGACAGGGATAGGGGTTCCCGTGGAGGGGGATTGGGATCGGACAGGCGCGACCGGGAACGCATGGAGCGGGACGAGAAGGACCGTAAGGACCGAGATAAGGACGATAAGGACCGTAAGGACCGAGACAAGGATGATAAGGACCGTAAGGACCGAGATAAGGATGACAAGGATCGGAAAGACAGGAGTGAGCGAGACAGGGAGCGAGAGAGGGATAAAGACAAGGACCGTCACCGGTGAGTCTGAATATACATATAATACATATGATCACGCCTTTTCCTGTGGGGGTGGGCAGAGACTAGCCATTTCTAAATATAATTCTTGAAATTTTTGATGCAATGTCACTGGGATTATGTCTTTTATGATGAGTACAAAAGTTTAAGGACATGTGTGTTCTCTTTCACTCAAAAACTACTGGACGGGTTGAAATTTGGCACAATTGTAGGATTACACCTATTTAAAGTGCATCTAACAATAAAATAAGAAAATAATTACGATATTTTTATTTAATACTAGCTTTTGTCTGCGGCTTCGCCCGCGTGAATTTTCCACGGGAACAGTGCTTTTTCCCGGGATGAAAGATACCCTATGTCCTTTTCAGTACTTCTATATCGATGTGTTTGCGAAAATTCAGGAATATTGATTTAGTAAATAAAGCGTGAAGAGGTAACAAACAAACAAATTCACTTTCACATTTATAATATTAGTTAGGATTGACTGGTGAACATCACACATGTATCTTACAGAATCCTATCTCAGGGAAGGTCAGGTTTTTCTGCATCTGACTGTACATATATCCACAGAATAAATATATTTTCACTTCCCATGCTTTGAAAGTATATTGTATAGGCTGCACACAATCGAATTTTGTGCACAAGGGCATTAACGTATCTACTCATAAATGTAATAATAATGTATATTATGGCAAAGAAAATGAGTCATACAGCCAAACACAAAAAGAAGTTCATAGATAAAATTTGTTGTTTTATAATATTTATTTAATTTATTTGCCTTATGTGTTTTTAAGACATAAAAGATATTAAAATTTAAATTCAAGTACTGTATGTTATTTAATTAATTTAAGAATATTATTAAAAAAATAATTTAATACTAGGCTGTATAGGTCTGCGGCCCAAGCCTAATATCAATGTCGTAAGATTTAAAATAATAAAGCGGCGGGAAACAGCTCTTTATTTTTCGTGCGTTTACTGTTTTATTTCCTCACAATCGAAGTGAAAAGCAGAGTTTATAACTCGTCCACAAAACGATTTTTATCCTCGACATTACTATCAGACCTCGCAATAGGCTCGGGCTGCTAAAAGTCTCGGATAAAAATGGTTCGTTTTGTGCACTTGTTGTAAAATCTACTATTATTGCGCAGAATGTAAACAAGCTAATTATTAAAAATAAAAAACACGACTGACAAGTTTTTACTCAAAAAGTACATACAAACATATAAGTTATATACATTTTTGAAATCGCCTTTTAAAGCCCTTCAATTTGATACCCCACTCAATAAGATTGATCAAATTTTATTTTTTTGGTCTGCTATTTATCGCATATATAATCCGCCATTTTGATTTTATGATGACGTCATATAGCATGTCACTCGGAGGAATGCAAGGAATCTAAAAATACCTCTCACATCAAAATCTGTTAAGCCGTTCAGGACTTATGGTGGAATAAAGAAACTTACATACATACATGAACCCTGAAAACATAACACTCCTTTTTTGGTCAGTTGTGTAAAAAGAGGGAGAGAAAATCTAAATATTGTTGTTTTCCAGTTCGAGCCGCGACGAGCGCGGCGGCCGGCACGAGGAGCGCGACCGCGACCGCAAGCATCGCAAGGACAGACGTTCGTTTGAATTGTTTTTATTTACTAACTCACTTAACTACCTACTTCTAATATTTTATTTATTTTGAACTTGCTTTATACTTATTATTTTAATGTTTTTACGTTTCTATATTTTTGAAACCTTCTGTGTGTGTATATTTTGGGCTATAACCTAGTTCCATACTTACTTAAATTGTTATTTTTTATAATGTAATGGCTGTAACCTGTTTTACACACCTTAATAAATAAAATAAAATAACTAGCTTTTTAGCGTTAATTTCCCACGGGAACAGTGCTTTTTCCCGGGATGAAAGGTACACTATGTCCTTCGCAGTAGTTCTAACTATGTGTATGCGAATTCAGGAAGATTGGTTCAGTAGCTAAAGCGTGAAGAGGTAACAAACAAACTCACTTTCGCATTTATAATATTAGGTAGGATTAGGACTAGCTTTTGGCCGCGTGAATTTCCCACGGGAACTAGTAGTTCTAACTATGTATATGCGAATTTTCAGAAAGGTTGGTTTAGTAAATAAAGCGTGAATAGGTAACAAATAGACTCACTTTCGCGTTTATAAAATAAGTTAGGATTTTTCAACTGTACCTCCACGGAAAGTACTCTCAATACTAGCAATACTCAGAGAAAATATTTCTTTATTTTTTTAATGAAAAAAACGGCTTTTTTTTAAATTGGTGCCTCATATGAGAGTTAATTTCTCCTAGAAAAAAAAGCCAATATAATACTTTTGCTTTCAGGGTCATCCCGCGACCGCGATCGCTCCCGCCGCCGCTCCCGCTCCCGCCACTAACTGACTGAGGTATCACAAAAGCACCTCCAACCGGTAAGTATACTTTCCAACAAAGCCAACTTAACTCGCTGCTGCCTCCGACACCACCCACCCAAACCCCACACTCCCATCCACACTCAATTCTAAGATATGATTCATTATCACTTTTATACTATCATCATTCCCGCAAACCCATCCCAAAATTGATTCAATGACAAGTAATAAAGTGAACACTGTTATTTTACAGCTTAATATAGCATACCAAAATAAAACTTCGGTATACATTTGGGGCGTAATGTTGACCCCCGTTGCACTCTCGATTCGGTAGTTGTCGTCACACCGACGGACTTGGCAGGTATTTGATTGGTATTTTGAATAGTTGCCACGAGCCGACGACGGGGGCCTTATTTCGCTATCGCTACGCACACTGTGGGCGAAAAATCGATACATGACTTTTGCTAAAGAATCATTACCGCTAAAACGTCGAATTACTATTGAACTTAAAATTCTGGCGGGCAAAATTCACGTTTCATTTCTTCGTCGGATTTGAGAAGCAAGCGAGCGATGGTCATAATAAGCTCCTCTGATCTGAGCAACTGGTCTGCGTCGTTTGAGGTATTTCCACTGTTTGTCTGGTCGCGAGTCTGTTGTCGAGCCGACCGATCGCAAACGCGATGTCAGGTATTTGTTAGGACATTCTATAGGGTCCAGATTGCACTGTTTTAGGCGTTAAATACAAATACGATTTTTGATTACATATACATAGGTACAAATCATCTGTTATACTTACTAAAATCGTTGCTTTTTGCCAATAACTTCAATTCAGTTAAAAATTGTATCGTATTACAAATACGATTTTTGATTACATATACATAGGTACAAAATATCTGTGTTATACTTTAATTGTTGCTTTTTGACAATAACTTCAATTCAGTTAAAAAATGTATCGTATTAATCTGGCATTTATCTTAGTTGTAATAGCAAATCTGAAGTTCTGAACTCACTTGACCGGTACTCGAGTGTAGACAATAAAGCTTTTCGCGGGTTTCATATTTGTTACTCGAAATTTTGCTATGGCAGGCAGGTTTTTTATATATAATTATTCCTGCAGATAATAAGGATGTAAAAGGTGGACTATTTCATTTTAAAATACTGTGCAAATTTATATTCATTAACAAAATATATAGTTATGCCATCGCCATGGCGCTATGAAGACATCCATGGACCAGAAAAAATATCGATGACGATGTTTCCCGATTATGTTGAGAATAGTCGCAGCGTTTTGTTTGTCGTTACATTGCCATCATACAATGCCTTGTTGGGAGATATGAGAGAGCACATTCGCTCCTTGTATCACATTATTGGATGCTGTAATCACATCATCTACTATGTACTTCCAGGTACCCAAAATTTGTAATGCGTGGTGTTAAGTTTCGCTCATTTGGTTTTGATATATTTTTCCTAACAAGAGTCAACTGCCAAATACAGGCTTTATTATGTAGATGGCAGTTAATGAAACTTGATGCCTATTTATAAATTAACTAATAAACCCTGCTAAACCCGTTTGGAAAGTATCATTTCGTGGTTGAAGAATTTATCTTGGTACTTATTTTTAAATCAAAATGTATCTTGAAATGTTTTATATTTGTATAATTAAATTATAGATTCCTAAATGAGAAAAGACTTGCTAAGATATATATATTTAGTATTTTTAATTAGTAGTATGAATATAAAATTCTATTCTTCGTCTGATAAATAAATAATATACCTTCATCAAATCATGGAGTATCCAGAGCATTGAGTTGCTTTGAATCGTTTAAAATAGCAAAACCTAACATAAGTTACATATTGTTTGTACCATTTACTATTTTGTGTAAATATGAATATGACATCAAAACTAAATAACATTTATATTTCAATCACGAAATGTGAGTTTCCATTAATACTTCAGATAAAAATGCTCGTTACTAGCTTGCTCGATGGACTTTTCAGTTGGAAAAGGCGAGATTCGTCGCCGCGACTCCGATCAAAGAGGTACTTTATGAAATAAGCCCGCCTGAAGACCACGGCAGCAAGCGGCCCTGCGCAATCCACGGTTTCGAGGTGACATAGAATAGTCACATTATACATATACTAAGATACTGTTAGCATATTCCAAAATGTAAAATGATATCAATGCATGTATCTATAAGTCCTCAAAACGGACGTGTCGTTACTGCTTAGATTCTTAGATGTTTGTTAATGTATCTACCTCGGCAAAATGTCCGAAACCTAGAGGTCTTATAACTGTATACCGGTTCCATCTATGGAGTTACTCAGGTATTTATACAATTATTTTCTCTCATAATAATGATGTTATTGTGATTGTTTTGCCACGTATGTTTTGGAAAGTGTGAACTAAATAAGGCATAATTTCAAAAAATAAATAACTATAAATTGAACTTGTTTTTTTTTTATATACGCCTAGTAGATACAAAGAGGATTATAAATGCGAAAGTTTGAATGTGTTTGTATATTTGTTACTCAATCAATACTAATCTACTGCAATGATTTTGAAGAATTTGGCACACGGTTAGAAAAGGTAATATTTATTTTAAAATTCCCACGCAATCCCCGGGGCGCAGCTAGTCTATTTTAAATACTTTACAATACAAGAAAAAGAGAAAAAATACAATTAAATCCCTTTCCCGTTGAGTCACAGATGGAGATATGTGATATACTGTTTTATTTGTCGAGAAAAACATCGGTACGTTAGTGTTACACATTGCAACTAACTCTTTCCCAATGAGTAACACTGACAAATGACACTGTAGCTATAGTACCGTTGAGTAACAGTAATTTAGTAAATATAAAAAAAGCATTTCTGAAGTTTGTTCTGCCAAACAATCTGCAAAACATTGTAAAAGGTAACATTTTTTCTCATATTTTGATACATGTTCTTAAGGTTGCACTAGCCGCGAGCTCGAACTCAGTGGCGGGCGCGGCCAAAAAGCAAGCTGTTTCACCTAGCATTGTGTCCGACAGAGATAGAATCAGTGATGAGCAGTCAGACGCTATCTGTACGCATACACCGAGCGCACGCACACAAACACCTGTCCGAAGTGAATGAAACGACGTTAGACGATTCACAACGCCGAGCCGCGTCGGGCGCGCCGCTATGCCTGCCGGTCGGCCAAAAGCCAGACAGTACCTACAATTTCGTACAATATAACTAAAGGCGGCGCGGCGCGGGCGTTTATATACCTATAGATTGCTTATTATAGTCAGGATATAGACATACCTACCTATAGGATAGAAGATTCACATAAAATGAGTAATGTAGGTACTTACCTACCTACAATGTTGTTTTTATCAGGTGCCCAGACATAAGAAACAAATAAATCATAATCATATCATAACATATTATAAAACAAAGTCCCCCGCGGCGTCTGTCTGTCTGTCTGTTCGCGATAAACTCAAAAACTACTGAACGGATTTTGATGCGGTTTTCACTAATAGATAGGGTGATTCATGAGAAAGGTTTTAGTGTATAATTTGTTTAGGTTTTGTGTATATTAGTTGAAATATGACGATAATTGTTAAGGAAGTCGGAAATAATTTGCCGCCCGGCAGCTTTCATCGAAAACGCTGTCCAATTCCTAAGAGATGTATCAAAATCATGTATGGAGGAATTGTGTATCTATAATAGGTCTACAAAAAAGTCCGCGATAGCATATATCTAGCTTTTATATTTCAGCCACAATAACTACTTTTATGTTTTAAAAATAATTAAAATCGTTACGTGTTTTTTAACTGGTGATATTAACCAGAACTTATTAATCCTTATCAAATTAAACAAGTCTATCGTCACAAGTACTTAATATATTTAATATTTGCTTTTTACTGCATGTAATTTGGATCAATAGTTTCCGAAATACTACGAGTTATCTAAATACCAGCAACGCGCCGCGAAACCACCTAGCGAAGACTCAAGGCGCAGTATACTCGTAGGTAGCTATCTCTGAGCGGGCGCGTTTTCGTATGTTTTTACACGACTGACCAAAAAAGGAGTGTTATGTTTTCAGGGTTCATGTATGTAAGTATGTATGTATGTAAGTATGTATGTATGTAAGTTTCTTTATTCCACCATAAGTCCTCAACGGCTTAACAGATTTTGATGTGAGAGGTATTGTTAGATTCCTTGCATTCCCCCGAGTGACATAGGCTATGTGAGTTGTCAGTCATGTTTTTTATTTTTTAATAATTTGCTTGTTATTATCAATATTTATTTTAGTAGGAGGTAGGTATCATTAAAAAAACCGGCCAAGTGCGAGTCAAACTCGCGTACCGAGGGTTCCGTACACGAAAAGCATCTCACATTATAGCTCTCACTGAAAGACCTAGTAATTTCAAAAACAAACTTAACTTTGCAGTTTGATTCCTAGGAATCGTACTGCATCGAGCGCAAAAATAAGTTTGTAACATTTTTTTTAAACTTCCAACAACATATTTACAGTGTATGTACTGTTAGATCTTGCTTTTTGCCAAATTTCATAATTTTAGGTCAACGGGAAGTACCCCGTAGGGTTTGATTGCTGCCTGAAATCGCAAAATATACGAAATTTCGCTACATTTACGGTACCTAATATCTCTTGATCGCGTTGACGTATAATTTTGATTATTTTTTTGCTAAAAGAGACCATGTATCCGAGTATTAGATATTAATTTCAAATTGATACCTTTAAGCGTCCTAAGAAAAAAAAGTTTGACAGACAGACGGACAACAAAGTGATCTTATAAGGGTTCCGTTTTTGACTTTTGAGGTACGGAACCCTAAAAACCGGTCAAGTGCGATTCAAATTCGCGCACCGAGGGTTCCGTAGACGCTAATCAAGTTTTAAAAACAAACTTAACTCTGCAGTTTGCTCCCTAGGATTCATATTGCATCGCAGCGCAAAAATAAGTTTGTAACACTTTTTTTTTAACTTCCAACAACATATTTACAACTTTCAGATTTATTCCTGTACAAGTACTGTACTGTACTAAGTACCTTGCTTTCTGACAAATTTCATAATTTTAGGTCAACGGGAAGCACCCCATATATTTTGATTGCTGTCTGAAATCGCAAAATATGAAGTACCCCATATGTTTTGAGTGCTGTCTGAAATCGCAAAATACTCCTGATTTTTTTGCTCAAAGTGACCGAGTATTCAATATTACACCTCTGAAAAAATAAAACAATTTTTTTCGATATCTTTCAAATAACTGAATTGAATTAAGATATTTAGTTTTTATTTTTATTTTATTTACTTGGAGAACATTTTAATTTGACACAATTTTAGTACGGAACTCTCAAAAGTAGAATAATATGGTTCAATCAATAATTTGTAACTTAATTTATATTATCTCTATAAAATTCAATAACAATTCATGATTTTTAAATGCCGGTGTTAAAAATGTATTAAAGGTGGTGTTATCCACTCATGTTACGTGCTCCTCGAAGTTTAGGTAAATATGTACTGGAATATCCGATCTCTGCTTATAAGGGTTCCGTTTTTGCCTTTTGAGGTACGGAACCCTAAAAATAAATATATTGTCCAGGAGCGAAGCCGGGGCGGGCCGCTAGTATAATATAAATATATACGGACAAATCACACAGATTGAGTTAGCCCCAAAGTAAGTTCGAGACTTGTGTTATAGGATACTAACTCAACGATACTATATTTTATAACAAATACATATATAGATAAACATCCAAGACCCGGGTCAATCTGAAAAAGATCATTTTCCATCTTGACCCGACCGGGGATCGAACCCGGGACCTCCGGTGTAGCAGTCCGGCGTGATGACCGTTGGGCCACGGAGGTCGTCGGTAGAACACTTATTCAATGTTTATTTGAAGTTTTTCACGCCTGTTCTTCAGTCAACCAATACAAAATCCACTCAAATCAACAATTTCAATTACGTAGGTAGTCCAATTCAACGCCAAGTCAGATATAGTAGGAAGGTAGTATCGAAATCTAAAGGAGTGAGCCGAGCGAATAACGAAAGTGACGTAAGTATTGTGCAGGTGTGCGTGAGCTTCTTCCCTCCTCGCACCGCGCCGCCCCGTCCGCCCGGGGAACAATATTGAGTAAAATGCACGACAATTCATATCAAATCGTGCGCGTGAAAAATTGCGAAACGTCCTTTGGAAAATCGGGTTTTCTGAAAAAACTACTGCTCAAATCAATCACAAATAAAGTTTATTGGAATCTTCGATAACTGAACTTTGTCGGTGCGGTTTTTGTTTTCGATATTTTACACTTCTTTTATTACTTATTTACGCCCAAAGTTGTATTAAAATTAGCACGAAAAACTAAAGTTTGATGGCTCACCACTTTAGAGTGGCTTTTTATTTTACTATTCTGGTTCCGTACAGACAAAATTAATAATGACACAAAACGATATCATGTTTAACTTTGGATGTACAATGTCAAACAATGGAGTAAAACCCCCCCGAAATTTGTATGGGAAAATTATCGACTAGTGCCTCCTTAAGGAAAAACATACTTGTAGTATTACATCTCTTCCCGCTCTGTAAATATTGTTACACAACTTTAACATGCTTAATTGGTGTAACCTTTATTACTGTTACTCACCGGGAATACACAGAGTACATTGCAACTCAATACGAGTACCTAACCCTATTACCTAACTAAAACATAGTGTAACTACAAGTTGCAATATACTGTCTGCCAGCTACCGGTTGGAAGCTTGCACCCGCGCTCAGGTTTAGAATTCTTAACTGTCACACACGATGAGCATTGTACAAATGAAATAAAACAAAGATTTTTTTTTACCATTTTTAATCTCGATTCATATCAAATTACTGAACATAAATTAGTTTTTAGTAGGTACATACTATTGTATCTAATTTCTTTTTCTATAAAATATAAATTAGCGTGGCACCCTTGAAGATAAAGATATCGAAATGGCTGTGATATTATTATCTCCATGATTTATTTCATTATCTTTGCACCTTCGAAAATCTACTACAACCAGACGATTTAAAATCGTACAATCCCATTACTATAACAACACATCCATAATCCAGCCATTTTTAAACATAAATGATATTTAGTCTTAGCTCTACTTGTTAACTATTACATTACCACTATTTATATGTACAAGTAAATACAAGCTATATCATAATCTGATTACAAGCAGTTATATTTGCGGAAGTGATTATAACACCACTCCATGCAGCTGGTGGTCTGCTAAGCTAGCATTACACCCACCATGTAAAATTAATAATTTCTTACAAAAACATTTTATCACACTTGTACTGTACAATACATGGCAAATAATAGTTACTATCTAAGCTGGACCTTGCTGTCCAAAACAATATTATTTTTTCAATTCTTATCAATTTTAAGGGAATATTTCAAGAGAATCTATTATTTTTTAATAATCTCTTGCCTCAGTGGTCCCTGTTTTGACAAAAATATGTTAAAAATTATCCCAATGATTTATCTAAGTTGAACAGAATAGTAAAATAAAAATACAATACATAGTAAAATAAAAATACAAGGAACTTTAAGATCTACTACAAACCCTTCACTAACACTTATTCATGCTTCATGGTCAAATTATTGAAAAGGAATGTAAATTTCACCTGTTCCGCATCGTTTTAGATTTTTGACACCAGTTTTAAAATAAAATCATGATTATGAATGAAAAATCCTTTACCAATCTTATGTAGTGTATAATGTATGGATATTTTTATGACAAATTAACTTATTAGAAGTATTAATGTATCTGGTAACAACGAAAATAATACATGATACAAGTGTGCTATATTTGTCATTACGATAGGAGGCAGAAATAATAAAGCCGAGTATGTACTGAGCATATATATGTCGTTTCTCAAGAAGTCAACATTTTTGATAATAAACGAACCTGTAAAAAAATCGTGCTGCTTGAAAAACAAAATTTTCTATTTTATTAAAAACTATGGTATGTGGTCAAATTAAGAATGCTCTGGCTGGAAACACTTAATTTTCTACAAAATGGGTAATAAAATTACAGCACTTGTGCTATAATATAAAGTAAAAAGAACGCGTGTGTAATAATATGGGATCATGGTCCTAAAAGAATCCTATTACGCGCAGTGTGTTAAAAAAATCTTTTTAATAAAAATTTAACATAATAGTGGCAATCAAAAATAAGCGTATCGTAAATACATGTTAAAATCGTATAAATTATACCGCCGATCTGAAAGATTGATAAGAATAAAAGTAAAAATACACTTGTCTTCTTTCTTAATATATACAGAACTATATTTTATTTTCCTTATGTACATAATTACACTAGTGGGACCATAAACATATTTTTAAAAATACAAATAAAGCAGGAAATTTTTCTGATGTTAAACTGGTTTGTGTTGGTGACAAGCATATGTATAATGTTCACTAATGAATATAGTAAATAAAAAAAATTATACATATTACAAGTTTCAGCTATCAATTGGAGATCAAATAGATCATAAGATTCTCTCATTTGGGTAAGTATAACTATTCATTTATCTCTATACTCTTACTGGCCACTTCGGAGTTTCAAACGAGTGTGGTGTCCCTTTCACTGCATTTCACATTTTTTAAATCACAATCCATAATAGTGCATATAGTCTATGTAAGTTAGTGTCACTAGTTCACAAAACAATTGTGTAGCATTCATTCCATTTTTGTTATTACATGTGTAATAAAAATGTTTACAAGAATAGCAAGAAACGAACGAACATACTATGAAGTTATTGAAGTAATATCACAAATATAAAAAACAGCACTAGGCTCGAAAATTTCAAAGGACATCAGTACGATCGCATTTGCTCGGTAAGCATGTAGTTATCACTGTCTGGTTACGAGACTGATGGCACCAGTCAACGGGCTTAGTAAACACTGTCTAGTGACGGATGGTACTATCACTGTCAGGTTAACACATTACAGGATAGTAAACAGCTATAGCAGTTATAAAAAAACTTATTTTATATCTCGTTTACTGCTCTGTAGTGTTAAGTGACAGATGGCATTATCATCGTCTGTGTAAATGAGGGATGGGCACTATCAACGTCAGTTTAGATGACGGATGGGCACTATCACTGTCCGGATGGCACTATCAACGTCAGTTTAGATGACGGATGGGCACTATCACTGTCCGGATGGCACTATCAACGCAGTTTAGATGACGGATGGGCACTATCACTGTCCAGATGGCACCAGCCAGCGTGCTTACAACAACGCCTGGCAGATGTCAATCTCTCGCACGAGTGTGAACGATTGGTGCTCGTCCCCCCCCTGTGCGGGGGGGTGCTAGTAGTTGACGGTGACGGGGTGGTGCAGCGTCGCGCCGCTCGCGTGCGCGAACGTGGCGGCCGGCACCTCGTCCGCGTTTTGCGGCGCCGCCCGGACTTGTTGCTGGAAATAAAATTGTTATATTTAACACTTGTGCCTGCGAACTTCGTTCGCGCGCAATTTACTGATGTTTATATCTCAGGTTCTACAACAACGCCTGGCAAGATCATGATGAAACCTACACCAGATTTTAAGTTAGACATTCTACAATACAACAGTGAAAACTGCATCAAATTTGGTCCAGTAGTTTCGCGTGATGCGCGTACAAATATACAAAGACAACATTAATAATAAAAATGGTTCATTGTTATAACTGATAATTTATCTGGATGACTAGATAGATGTACGAAAGAATGCATAGAATCTCTACTAAGTTAAAGTTTGTATATTGTTGAGTCGGCAGTTTTAAACAACTAGCTAACATTTTATAAATTCGTATATCTGATGCAGAGAGTAGAGCCTCCTAGGATGCTAAGGTAAAACATTGATCATAAAATTACCTGATTTGTTATTTGCATCACATTTGAATTATTTTGAGAATTCTGAACGATATTCGTCTCCGCCGGCCGGTTCTCTGTTGTTTCCCTGAAACAATAATAAAATCCATTTTTATTTATGGGTATTTCAACCCGCCCCAAAAGGAACTTCAGTTTTATGACTTTCGACTATATTAAAGACTTCTCTGATATAGCAACAGTTAGAAAGTTGAAGTGGCAATCAGTTGGCCACGTTCGTAGAACATATAACCACCAAGTAGATGTTCTTGATTGGAGACCGCGCGATATCGCGCGGTCCCTAATAAAGCGGATAACCCTTACAATATTTCTCAATTCATGAAAAATATTGTAGGCGACGATAGAAAAACTAAAACCGACATAGCCGCGCTCCTTGGGCTCATCGGCCTCTGTCTTAAAGTTCAAATTCTCTATTGTTCTTCTCCACAAAAACAGTTGAAAAATACAAAACATAGGTACATGCTAATTAGGTGTTAAGAATTTATGGAGAACTGGAGCCTGTACTAGGAATCCGAAGAACCTGTATAACAGGATTAGACCGGTAGAATTAAAATATATCTCTCTCTCTTTAGTCGTATTTCCTCATGACTGAGGGTCATGGTCATTATATGGAATGAAACACACACAACGACTCTCATGGCATTTTTAATGAAGTGGTTTGCCATTGCCTTCTCCATTTCACACCCTAGCTGATAATCATCAACCAGAGTGTATGTTTCCTCACGATGTTTTCCTTCACCGGAAGCAAGTGGTGGTCGATGAAAATTAACATGAGTCAGATTGGTATACAAACTCATGTAGCCTGGGCAGGATTCGAACCTGGGATTTTGTATCCACAGGCGAGCGTCCTACCACTCGGCCACCACCGCTTCATTAATATTATCTATCATATTAAAATACCATTCGAACTTCTACCTTCTTTTCCTTCTCTTCTACCAGAGATTTCACTGTTTTAATGGCATCATTTGTAGCCCAATATGACTATCCCAGTCTTTCCTCCTCTAAGTCTATTGTTGGCTTAAGTCGATTCGTCATATTTTACGTTTTAATTCTACCGGCCTAGATACCCTGTCGATGTCCAGCAGTGGACAGCTACAGCTATGAGGTGGTAACAAAGAGAGTATGCTCACATGCAGTAGCGGATTTAGGGGGTGGGCACGGGGGGGTCTGACGCAGAATGTGCACTCATCAAAAAGTGTTAATTTTATTTTAAATACGCAGTACCCATACATAACTAATCTGTTTTAAGCCTAAACTTTGTTTTACAACATATTTAGTCAAATCATAGAACGGTGTACATTTTGCGAAGTGCACATTTTTCAGAGTGCTCATTTTGCGAAGTGATCGTTTTGAGAAATGCACATTATGAGAAGTGCCCCTTGTGAGAAATGCACATTCTGCGAAATGTAAAATTTTTGATGAGTGCTCATTTTGCGAAGTGCACATTCTGCGTCAGACCCCACGGGGGCACGTGCCCCCCAGACAGAATTTTTGTGCACCTAGTTACTGTGGCGATTCCATCACGTACAAATTGTCAGAGTTGATAAAATATATAGGTAAAAAATAAAATAAATAGGTAGGTTAAAAAATATAAAAATAATATATAGGCTAAAATATATAGGTTTATAAATTTACAGAATGAACACGAAAAACTTTTTCTTCTAACAGTTATTGTTTCTAACAAGTTTCTTTAATTAGATTTTTTGCCCGTCTACCCCTTGTGCCCCCCCAGAAAAAAATCCTGGATCCGCCCCTGCTTACATGATGTCGTGCTTGGTCTCCTGCGGCTCCTGCGCGTCGCACGCGCCGCGCTCGCACTCCTCGTCCGCAGAGCACGCGCCCGCAGAGCCGTGCGTGCGACGGTGCGACACCAGGTGGCCTGGCGATGGGAAATATTACATTATTTATGGTAGGTATACACAGAAAACAGATTGTCTAGGGGTTAATTTTTACCAAATTCTATACAGGATTGCATTATCTTAAACTACACGATTTGATTACAAAAATCTCAAATGGGCTAAATTGTTCTTCAAATATTTTACAGGGATGTTATTTGCATTGATAATTCTAAAACTACATAGTTTAGTATTTTTTGGTATGTATGTAGTCGAAGATACAGAACCTGCTTTTTATCCTGAAAGTCGATTCTCTTGCATTGATAATTCTAAAACTACATAGTTTAGTATTTTTTGGTATGTATGTAGTCGAAGATACAGAACTTTCTCGCAAGAAGGTAATTTATATGAGAGCGAAGCTATGGGTAAAAGCTAGTAAAAAGTCATAATCATCATCTCGAGTCGAAATTGCAAAAATTAGATTTATTTTTACCAGTATTTGGCCACTTCCTCCGCCCTATCGTTGGCCTCATTCAGGTCCACCAAGGTACAGGAGGAAGGGCAGTTGGGGCAGGTTAAAAGATGAGCCATAGATTGCACGGCTCCACAGTCACAAAGGCTATCAGACGAGTACCCCCACCTGACTCGGTTCTTACGACATCTCCCAACACCAGCCCGGAGTCTAAGAGTCCTCCAGACTGCCCAGGGGAGGTGGGAGCTTCTCGGCTGGAGGGAGGTCCATAGATAGCGGAGGATATTTTTGTGTTCATTAAAAAGTGATATACTAAAGTGCTAAACATAGTATTTGCATAATTTTGAAACATTAGTTTTAAATACTGACCTTTACAAAGGAAGTCCTTAGAACAAACGTCACAGCGGAAGGGCCGGGAGCCGCCGCTGTTGTTTTTGTTGTGCGAGCGCTCGTGGAAGAGCAAGTTGCCTTTCAGCGGGAAAGATTTGCCGCATTCGCCGCAACTGAACGGACGCTCGCCGCAACAGTGCGATCTAGAAATAATTTAAACAATAATTTAAAATACAAAAATGCTTGATGTTAAGTCAAAGTCAAAATTTTTTATTGAAACTTGGCCTTCAAAGAAGGCTCTTTTTCACGTCGATAACTAATTATTTAATCATAATATTTTATGTCTCAAAGCTACAAACTACTAGCATTTCGGAACGACCACTGCTGAGAAGAAATGCCGAAAGAAACTCATGAAACAGTCTTGGTCGCCTAGCATGCCAGAGGGGCTATTCATTAACTTTATACATACACTAGATTGTGTAGTCAAAAATAAAATAAAATATAAGTAAAAAAATAATAATAATATAATAAAACATGTTATGTTTGTGATCAAGTAACCACTATGAATTGGTTAAGAACAAAAAATAAAAATAAAATTCGAATCAGGATCGAAGCAGGATCCCCTTAAGTGGGAAGAATGCTGTCAGCATTTATTATTATCTACATTTGGATATTCATTGACCGAGCGAGCGAGTTTATTTCAAGATCACTTGTGTGTTTGTCCGGGGCTAGGGGTTGGTTTCTAAACGGATCCTTACGAAACTTGGCACACAATGACATGTTCTGATGAAATTTTTCGTCGAAAGCTTGTTTTGATTAGGAAAAAAACGGGGACAAAAAGGGGGAAGTCTGCTTTGGCGCTATTATGAACGGATTTCAAAATCATATTTGGAGGAAACATTGTATGACGGATTACCGAAGGTTTTTGTAAGAAAAAATCTAAAAAGGGGGCGAAACGGGGAAGTTTTTGGTATCGCTACGGTGAGGAGTTGCATCCGCGACGCCTGCTGTTCACATTTGGAATAATGAAAACAAACCTCATGTGCGTCCCCAGATGTTCCTTCCTGGTGAAAGTCTTGGAGCAGACTGCAAGTGTGCTGCTTTATGTAGTTCGTGAGGTGCTCCTTGCGCGTAAATTTCTTCTGGCAATATCCTTAGCTATGATAGGGTTGCCACATGGAAAAATGATTAAAACAAACCTCATGTGCGTCCCCAGATGTTCCTTCCTGGTGAAAGTCTTGGAGCAGACCTTGCAAGTGTGCGGCGTGTCGCCCGTGTGCGGCTTCATGTGGTTCATGAGGTGCTCCTTGCGCGTGAACCTCATCTGGCAGTATCCTTAGCTATGAGAGGGTTGCCACATGGAAAAATGATTAAAACAAACCTCATGTGCGTCCCCAGATGTTCCTTCCTGGTGAAGTCTTAGAGCAGGCCTTGCAAGTGTACTGCTTCATGTGGTTCGTGAGGTGCTCCTTGCGCGTGAACTTCTTCTGGCAGTATCCTTAGCTATGAGAGGGTTGCCACATGGAAAAATGATTAAAACAAACCTCATGTGCGTCCCCAGATGTTCCTTCCTGGTGAAAGTCTTGGAGCAGACCTTGCAAGTGTGCTGCTTTATGTGGTTCGTGAGGTGCTCCTTGCGCGTGAACCTCTTCTGGCAGTATCCTTAGCTATGATAGGGTTGCCACATGGAAAAGTAATGAGAACAAACCTCATGTGCGTCCCCAGATGTTCCTTCCTGGTGAAAGTCTTGGAGCAGACCTTGCAAGTGTGCGGCGTGTCGCCCGTGTGCTGCTTCATGTGGTTCGTGAGGTGCTCCTTGCGAGTGAACCTCTTCTGGCAGAATTCGCAGCGGTGCGGGGACTCGCCCGTGTGGATCCTTTGGGAAAAATGGGAATTTAGGTCATTATACACTGTACATTGAGATTTATAGAGTGAATTTCGTTTTTCATCCTTAAGGGTGGAATCCGGTTCCGTCTCTGCGTGGACATACCAATAAGTCAGTCAGCCTCCAATTTTATAGATAGATGGGTCCTTTATTATATATAGTGCTCATTTACGTTTTACCACCACTTTGAAACTTTTAGAACCACTTTGCAAAATTTCAAGTTTCTACGATTAGCGTTCGTCTCTGCGTTGACATACCAAAAAGTCACCTTCCAATTTAATAAAAAGGGATAGAAGAAAATAGTATACCTGACGTGATTGGTCAAGTGTTCCTTCCTGGAGAACGTCTTGGTGCAGAATGGACACTTGTGCGGCGTCTCCCCTGTGTGCAGATGCACGTGGTTGGTGAGGTGTTCCTTGCGCGAGAACGACTTGGTGCAGTACGTGCACTTGAACGGCGTCTCGCCCGTGTGTTGTCTGCGACGATAAGGAACGATTACAATAAAAAATAATAATAATAGAACATTGTTACCTTTGGGGTGAAAGTAACTTATTTAGTCCCGAGACGGGGTTTTGCGTTCGAACATAGCGGTACATTGTTACCTTAGGGGTGAAAGTAACTTATTTAGTCCCGAGACGGGGTTTTGCGTTCGAGCATAGCGGTACATTGTTACCTTAGGGGCGAAAGCAACTTAAACTTTAATTAGTCCCGAAACGGGGTTTGGCGTTCGAGCGTAGCGGAACCTAGTTCCGAGTGACTAAATAAGTCTTTAACCCGAAGTAAACACTGCTTTTCATTACGAATACTAGGAAAGTACCTGAGCGGGTTGAAAGTAATACTTTTCAACCCTAGGGAGAATTGTATTCTAGTTACAGCTGTCAAATTATTAAAAAATAGTCATAAATAAAAAATGGCAGTAGAAAACGATTCTCCCTAGGGCTGAAAAGTATTACTTTCAAACCGCTCCTCAGGCAACTTCAGACCTATTTTCTGAGTATGAGTAATGAAAAAATCTTCATTCAAATCCACAGCAAAAAAAAAATGTATTTCTTTTATGGTCAGAACACTCTTTGTCTGGTGTTGCAGTAGTCCATGGACAGCGGTGATCGCTTACCATCAGGTGACCCGCTTGCTCGTTTGCCGCCCTATGTTATAAAAAAAACCGCCATTCTAATGGGTCACCTAATTTATGTAAAAAGATACAACATTTAAGCTAGGTAGTCTTTTCTTTATTCCTTTTCTAATTTTCCCATAAGTCATATGTATTATTATATTATATATATAAGTATTATTATATTATTTATGTATATATACTATTCTCTTTACCCTTTTCTTCTGTTTGTACGTACTTACTTCTACCCTTTTACTAAAATATATCCTCTCAAATATATAGCTGGTTGACTGGAAGAGATCCCTTAATGGTATAAGTGCGCCTTTGTATATTTACCTTTTTAGTTATGTTAAGTTCACTGTGTATCCTTAGTATATTACAAACAAACAAGATAGAAAGGGCCAATACCTGACATGGTTGACGAGATGTTCCTTGCGCGAGAACGCGCGCGGGCAGAACGTGCACTTGTGTGGGGTGTCGCCCATGTGCTTTATTACTTTTATGTCAGAACCGCCATTCTAATGGGTCATTTATGTAAAAAGTTATAAAGGCCAATACCTGACATGGTTAACGAGATGCTCCTTGCGCGTGAAGCTCTTGCTGCAGTATGAGCAGGAGTGCGGCGTGTCCCCCGTGTGCTGGCGCACGTGGTTGTTGAGGTGTTCCTTGCGCGAGAACGCGCGCGGGCAGAACGTGCACTTGTGTGGGGTTTCGCCCGTGTGCTGTCTGCAGAGCACATTCCGATTTGATTTCTATATTAAGATCTATGTTGGCCTTCAATGGTGTCCTATTCTTGAAATGTTTCGACTTGTGTTTCAGTCTCAATCGTTGATATTAAGATCAATTGTGCCCTACTCTTGGAGTGTTTCGACTTGTGTTTCAGCCTCAATCGTTGAAATTAAGATCGATAGTGGTCTATTATTGAAGCGTTTCGACTTGATTGAAATGTTTTTGGTTGGAGAGTCGTACATTTCGAAATTAGTGCACCGGTGAGACGCTAACTTTTGGTAGATTGAAGCGATATTTGTATCTAATGACTCGTTCAAATCTCGTCTAACTGAGAAATTCCAGAAATTAATTTTATTTGCCTTACACAAATGAGAAATAGAGAATAAATCTACAATTCGCGTTGCATAATGTTTGCTGTTGACGAGGTCTGAACGAAGCTGTCCAACTATAATCTCAAGCCTCCTATAAGCTCAGAGAGCTCAAATCGGAATGCACAATGCTGTGCTACTGCTCGCAAAGGGAAACTTCACACAAATGCCGTACGAGACCGACACTAAACTACTCCCAATAAGAAAAAAACCTTACCTTACAAATTGGAAGACATGCTAATTCATGCATACTAACTGAAGACATGCCTTATGGGTTCTAAGATTATTCTACTAAACGGTCGAAGTTTTATGAACCGTATGACATTTAGCAGCTTGTAGCACAGCATTGTTTACTTCTACATCTAACTAAATTAGACGACACGTAAATATTTAGATATTATTGTCAAGATTGATAAAACTCGAATGATACTTTCAGTAGCCCAATATTGCTTGAATTTCATAATACCATTGGCCAAAAAAGTCAAAGCTAAAAAATAGTCAAAATGTCATTCAAATGACATGCATGTTCCACGATTTTTATTATAGCAGAAGCAGGACTAAATAATATGATTTGTGTATGAAAATGGAATATTTACGATTTTACGACCACTAAATAACTTTTTTTTTTTTCGATAATTCCACTTACTAACGTATGCGGTCTTATAAATAAAAACTTAACACCTGAAACCAATTTCAGTTAAAATATGTTTTATCTTGTACACTCGAATGCAAATATCGGAAAGAGCGATAGGGACAAAACATACATTAACTATGGTTTAAAGTGTTCGTAATTTTTTTATAAATATCCATCATTTTTTGGATCTTACATAATTATAACCATAAACAAATCTACGAGAAAGTACCACCCCAGACTGTAAAAAAAACACTTCCTCACCTGACGTGATTGGTCAAATGTTCCTTCCTGGTGAATGACTTGGAGCAGAAGGTACACCGGTGTGGGGATTCCCCCGTGTGCTGTCGCACGTGGTTGGTGAGGTGCTCCTTGCGAGTGAACGACTTGGTGCAGAACGAACACTTGTGCGGGGACTCGCCCGTGTGTTGGCGGACGTGATTCACTGGAAAAAAAATATAGTGAATTATCATACTAAACTCTGAAGGAGAGCTTGTTACCGGTTGGTACCGGTATTAAATCCTACTATTATAAATGCGAAAGTTTGGATGTGAATTTGTGAAGAAGTTTGTTACTCAATCACGCAAAATCTACTGGACGGATTTCGATGAAATTTAGTATACGATAAATACCGGGAATAGCATATAGGGTACATTTTTCCCCGAATCTCCCACGTGAGCGAATATTTGGCGGTAACAAGCCCTGCTCTGAAGATTGTTATTTGTCGGACATTGCCCGGTCGTACATTTCTTATTTTGAAATGAGACCACGTTTCTGAAAAATAGAAGATAGCCATTTCCTTGTGTGTGGTAAGCCAAGTAGCAATAGTGCAAAGTAACATATTATTACTTTACCAAACATACCTGCACACTTACGCTTTTACAAAAATAGTGATAAATGCTGTACTAAGTTCATATTTAATAGTAGTAAGTACGTGAATACAAAAAAAAAAACAATAAAGTAGCAAACAGAAAAACCTATTACCGAGATGGTCTTTCCTGGTGAAGGCTTTCGGACAATATCCGCACTGGAAGGGAGTCTCTCCCGTATGTTGTCGGACGTGGTTCACGAGGTGTTCGCGCCGCGTGAACGATTTGGAACAGAAATTGCAGCGGTGCGGGGATTCACCCGTGTGTTGTCGCACGTGGTTCAAAAGGTGCTCCTTGCGGGTGAACGTTTTGGAACAAAAGTCGCAGCGATGGGGCGTCTCGCCTGTAATTACAATTTGTTGGTCAGTATTGGTAGTTACAATTAATATTTAATAGCTAGAATATATTTGGAAACAAAATGAGTAAGGATGGATTCGACCAAACTAGAGTAAATTTTATTTTTAGAATAAATTGTCAGTTATCCGAGAGTAAATGAATTTTACATTTTACCATCTGCAATTCTAAGAATAGAGAGCCTATTCGGGTATAGTTTATACCACCGACATGCATGGCGCGTCATATGTTCTGTCTGTCTGCTGTCATTGACATAAAATAATACGACAAAAGACAGTTGCTATGACCTAAGCCTTTACATAATTGCATTGTAGTACAACGTCTATTGGCCGGGTATTATATTCATTCGTATTTTGTTCGTCGTTCATTCTGCTACACGCGTATAGTTATTCCAAAACGACTATTGGTTTACTCGAGATAATAATCGAGGAATATTTATATACCTTGTATAGCTATTCGCGTATAAATATAAGTTTGGTCGAATCCACTCTAAGTAAACTATCGTGAAAGTATGGAGACGTCTGAGTCACATATCAACAAACATATGTTTTGCCTTTGTATTTTTGCACTCCATGCTTCATGCCATGATGAAAATGTGCATTGTTGACATTTTAGTTTTTCTATTTGGAATGAGGTGTATGTATGATAAATGTGAGTGAGTGAAGTAAGGTTGATAGTGGATGTAGAAAGCACTACTAGTGTTTCAGAACACTAGATACCAAGAAACCAAAACAAACTCACGAAACTGTATTCGTATATAAATCCCTAAGTATTCAGCAATTAAACAATTACATACCTTGAAATGTACAAATGATTATAACATGTCGAACAATACGAAATAAGAAAATTAAAGAAAAAATGATACATATTCTTGGGTGATATTCATGCGTTAGTAACACATACACAACAATCGAAATGATTACAAAGAATAACACGAAAATTAGATGAAAAGGAAATCCAAGCCTGCCACCAGGAGCAGTAAATTGTGAGGTACAGTCGGCAAACAAATAATCTTTCACACAATCAATGGGCTTAAATGAAAACTATACTGACCCGTATGCCACAAAATGTGATTGGTGAAGTGTTCCTTTCTCGTGAAGGACTTGCCGCAAAGTTCGCATCGGAACGGAGTATCGTTTGTGTGGGATCTCATATGGTTCATTAAATGCTCCTTCCTAGTATACTTCTTTCCGCAAATTTGACAATGGTGCGGCGTTTCACCTATGCGTGGGCAGAAAATAAAATGTTAACATTCAATGATGCAACTATGTCTTTTGGTATCAATATATTGAGATTTGAAGTGTTAGTAGATTCAAGGCAAGCGCCCACCCACGTACATGGAGATGGTTATGTTAGTGGCTCAATATTGAATTGTTTGGATAGTTGAATCATTCAATCTTTCTACTTTCTGCACCACTGGATTGACGCACGACTGGTGCAGGCTTGGTTATCCCAAAATACTTAACATTATCTAAATAAAATGTGTTTCTACCGAAACTGTTTTTGTTGAAAAAAAAGTTTATACAAAATGTATCACTGTGATTATAATTTTAAATTCTAACATGCTCTTTATGATAAGGTGCTCTGTGAAGAAAGATTTAATGAAAATTACTAAACAAATTAAATATAAAAAATAAGCAACAGTATGTAATCGCATTTTTAAAGAAAACTACATATTTTAAGCCTAACCTATCTTTTTGTAGGATTATACTATAGTTACGATTCTAATATATTGTTATGGCGCTTCTTCTTCTTGGCGAGTCGAAATGGCGCTGAAATACATAGGTACTACCAACTCAATTGGCTTACCTAGGATTTATTTACATTGAAACCTAAATAGTGATTGTAAAGCAAACGCGCGACAAAACTTGTGATTTCATACAAAGGTCCAATTTTTAACCCCCGACTCTGCGACATCGTAGCAGCGGTTTTGACGCAGAACGTCACTTTCGCAAAATGTCATCGTGAAAAATAGTGACCAAATTTTTCACGATGCGTCAAAACCATCGTAGCTCCCAATCCCAAACGAATGAACCGAAATTGATCTAGTATTTTTTGTCCGAAAGTTGACTTAATCGAGTGTTCTTAGCCACGATTCATGAACAACGGTTTAGCCATTTGAAGTAATCAACATTTTTTCGGGGATTTTTGTAAATTATCATAGTGTATTCGGAACTCTTCAGATTAATTGACCTCTCTAGCGAGGTGAGTTTATTTTTGAACTAGATAAGATTGTACAGAAATAATACATCAAATGAAAAAATGTTTCATATACATAAAGTAAACGGATTCTTTAGACATACATGATGATATAATATATTTTAGTCTCTTTCCCAGCAAACATTTTAGGTCGAAATTACCATAATATTACCTAATCTTGATATAAATAGGCAATTTTATAGTAATTTCGACCAAAAATGTTTGCTGGGTTACTTCATGCTTAGAGCATTTAATCAACAGGAGAGACATATAGGCATCCCCCTCTGCCAAATTTCATATGATCTGCACATACTGTTTGTGATTGTGTGCGTAGTTTTTAAGCTTGTGGTCGGCATTATGTGCGTGTATAAATGTTGTCTAACACGGCGCATTGCATTAGTGAGCGCGTTCTCCCCCACCGAAGGTGACTTTTTTGCATAGAAATTTCCGCTCGCATCGTCTCCTGTTGGTTAAATGCTATAAGACTTCATGAATATGGTATCCCAACTAATATAAATGTGAAAATGAGTTTGTTTTTTACCTTTTCAAGCAAACATTTTAGGTCGAAATTACCATAATATTTATTATTTATGTAAATTTTTTTATTTATGTATTTAACTAATCTTCCTGAAATTTCGCATACACACAGAAGTACCTACTGAGAAGGACATAGGGCACTTTTCATTTCTGGAAAAAGCACTGTTCCCGTGGAAAATTCACGCGGGCAAAGCCGCGAGTAAAAGCTAGTAATGTTACACTTTGTAAAATAAAGGATGAGCCCAATGACTGCAGGATGAATGAGAGCGACTATGGCAGATGTATATTCTATTTGACATATGTCATAGAGATCAAGCTATATTTTACAAACTCTATTTAAAACTATTCTTCCATAATAATTTCACTGCCTTTTTAACCCTTGACATTGGCAAAATTATCGTTTGGCTGAACGATGGAGGCATAAAATTAACAAGCTAATTATTTAATAAAAATAAAAAACACGACTGACAACTTACATAGCCTATGTCACTCAGAGGAATGCAAGGAATCTAAAGATACCTCTCAAATTAAAATGTGTTAAGCCGTTCAGAACTTATGGTGGAATAAAGAAACATACATACAGACATGAACCCTGAAAACATAACACTCTAATTTTGGTCAGTTGTGTAAAAAGTGAAGTGAACCTGTGTGCCACATGACGTGGTTCATGAAGTGCTCCTTCCTCGTGAAGCTCTTCTTGCAGATCTCGCAGCGGTGCGGAGTCTCGCCCGTGTGTTTCCGCACGTGGTTCACCATGTGCTCCTTGCGGGTGAACGTCTTTGCGCAGAACTCGCATCTGTCGTTCATTCATTTTATTAGTATCATTCACTCATTTAATTTAGGTTACTTGTAGAAGTATACATTTTGTACAACTAAAGAAGAAATGTTTCTATGCTGGTCAGGGAGCGAAGAAAAAAAATATAATGTGCCAGCTGCTTCTTTTCCCGCGCAGATTGTAAAAGTCAATCGAGGGAAAGGGCTTTAACCTTTGGAATGCGGATGGGGGTCTATAATCTGACACCGTGTCTGCGGCAAGATGGCGGCGCTAAATCTAGATTCGATATCGAGTTCATAATTATTCATTATTTCCAATAAATTGTATTGCATGTATATTTCCAACGATTTTATTCGAAAGCTGGATAACCAGTTTATATATTTGTATTAATATATATGCTAAAACATTTCCTACCTTATACTTTTTTCAGGTAATAAAACCAAAAAGTACAATTTACACACCCAACTATTTTATATCATAAATTAAACGTATTTTACAATATTTTTTTTTATGTTTTTTTATTTCTTATTTAAATTCAGTATTCTGAGAATGCACTAATAATAAAACTTCATGATTATAGCACAAAATCACTCTGAAAATAATAATGTAAAAATCTCGATCTCCCTGAAAAAAGTTACAAATTGCACCACTTCACTCCAAACTTTGATAAGGCCAAAGTACCTATTTCTGAATTGTTTTGCTATAAATAATTGTTTATTCAGGCTACATATTTATTATTATCTCAATCTAAAATAGAAAAAACCAATGTTTTGTACGTTTAGCATATTTTTTCAATAAATAATCGAAATAGTACCCAATTTGACAGTAACAACGCGGTCTGTCATAAAATGCAAATTTCTTGTTCATTCGTATATCTGTAGTCTCTGAAAATGATTGAATGAAACAATAGACAAATAAAGCAACCTATACACGGTACAGCATAAGTAAATTCAATACAAAATAATTAAGAAAACAGCCAAAAACAATCAGATGTTTGTTCAGATCATCATTCATGGATGGCATGCATGTGTGCGTGTACATTCTATGGCATCGCGTGCGGAAGCGCTGATCAGCGCTCTGTTATAAATCGTTCATTTGCCTAAACTGGGGATTCTTCCACTCACAGGCGACGGGCTAGCCACCTGTTACTGTATCTGAGTCTCCATTCCATCAGAGCCCACTATTCAGCTAAGCGTGGCCTTCGAGTCTCACGACTCTTGGCTCGTACGACTCTTGGTCATACAGACGTGATTCTATGTATGTAAAGAAGAATTGAACTTCAGATGTGGTTTAAACGGTACTTCAGGTGTTGACTTTGTTTAGTTGAAATGTGTAAAAATGGACTATCTATTAATACAGCTTTTATAGCTTTTCATCCGTTTAAGTTCATGTGCTTACTTACATTTAGCAATGTAACACAAAAACTGAACATGTTTTTTGATATTCGTATAGCATTCTATCACCTAGCTAGCCATTGTAATATGTCGAATTCATAGGGAATATCGACTTAACGATAAATTTAAACTAGTATATTCCAGAGTTGTTGCTGATGCATAATTTTGTCACATCAGCGGATGCTGATGCTGATGCCGATTTTTTGGAATAGACATCAGCGGATGCTGACGCTGATTTTGTTTCTTTTTTTCTAAAATGTGCTCATTATTATGATTTTTTATATAAATATTACATTTTCTTGGCTTATGTATTTCAATAAAATAGGAAAAAAAAATCTGTAAGTTTTAATTAACCGAAAACAAAAATACTTTATATTACTCAATACTTAACCTAAGTATTATCAATATTGAAATTGTATTAAAGGTAAATTATATTTTAAAAACAATAGTTGAGACGTTTTGTTTCAAATGAATGCACAATAGCGCATTTTGATTGGACAAAACTCGCAAGCGACAGCGACACGAGACGTTAACTCCGCCCACCGGGGGACATGTTGCGACTCGAACATCAGCATCAGCAACGATCATTGCGGATGATGATTCTGATGCTGATGTGTAAAATGAAGCTGATGATCAGCTGATGCTGATATTCGCAACAACCCTGGTATATTCTTACCTATAAGGAGTTTCTCCGGTATGACTGCGAACATGGTTATCGAGATGCTCCTTACGCGAGAAGGTTTTATGGCAAGTTGTGCACGCGTAAGGCTTGTCTTGAGTTAACCGCTTGGCGTTGCGTTCCGCGGGGTCACCGGCTGGAATACATATCATTATGAGATTATCGGTAAAATGTATGTCACCAAGATGAGACAAGACAAGAATACTTTATTAGACAAGATTACATTTTTAGATACATAAAGTAACTTGTAATATAACTAAAAAAAGAAAGGAACATGCGCAAAAGGCGGCCTTATTGCTGAAAGCAATTCTTCCAGGCAACCAATTGAGAAATTGAATTGATGAGCCAGCTGCAGAGAGACCGATCCTCTGAATCCTAATGTCAGAGGGGTCAGATTTCTTTGCATCTGACTGTACCTATGTTTGAAATTTGGGCTTCAGCACCGTATTTTTACACGACTGAACAAAAAAGGAGTGTTATGTTTTCAGGGTTCATGTATGTATGTAAGTATGTATGTATGTAAGTTTCTTTATTCCACCATAAGTCCTGAACGGCTTAACAGATTTTGATGTGAGAGGTATTGTTAGATTCCTTGCATTCCTCCGAGTGACATAGGCTATATTTTGATGTGAGAGGTATTGTTAGATTCCTTGCATTCCTCCGAGTGACATAGGCTATGTAAGTTGTCAGTCGTGTTTTTAATTTTTAAATAATTAGCTTGTTGTAAGTTATTGTTGTGAATTATTTTCTAGCGCAACTTTATTATTATAGCTTAAACTAGTAATAATTTCTTTATTACTTTCAGAATCAAAATGGGATTCGTCAAACGAATTTGTTCATCAATATTTTTGATCATATTTTTTAAATTTTGAATATAATTTATGATAACATACATATAATAGAGTTGCAAGAAATATGACTTTATACTTACCAAGGTGGGTCTTTCCATGCCTCGATAGTTCGACAGGGTTAGCAAACGCAGAGCCGCATACTTGGCACGTAAATGGCTTGCTTTCTCCATGATATCGTCTGCACAAAAATTTAAAAATGTAGTGTGGGTTTATCAAACTTTAATACCTATATATTTAATCTCGATCCCGTCGAACACTGATTAAAATTATTTCCAACCACCATCGGTTGTCTGAAAAAAGTGGATTTATAGTTATTAGAAGGTATAATTTAATATTCTAGAATTTAAAAGTGAAACACGTGAAAGAGTGCATGTGTAGGTCTGATTACTAAAAAATATTAAAATTTGATTTTAGTGCGCTCGGGTAGAATGAAACCTAACCTAGCGCACTAAAGTTGGATGCGATCACAGCCCCGGCGCGCAGCTAGTATAACCTGTGGACGAAGAGTTGGTACCGAAAGGGCTAGTTACCTGTGGACGATGAGTTGGTACCGGAGAGGCAAGTATTACCTGTGGACGACGAGTTGGAAGCGGAAGGGCTAGTTACCTGTGGACGATGCGTTGGTAGCGGAAGGGCAAGTATTACCTGTGGACGATGAGTTAGTACCGGAAGGGCAAGTATGTATTACCTGTGGATGATGAGTTAGTACTGCAAGGGCTAGTAACCTGCGGACGATGAGTTAGTACCGGAAGGGCTAGTTACCTGTGGACGATGCGTTAGTAGCGGAAGGGCAAGTATTACCTGTGGACGATGAGTTGGTACCGGAAGGGCTAGTTACCTGTGGACGATGAGTTGGAAGCGGGAGGTCTAGTTACCTATGGACGATGAGTTGGAACCGAAAGGGCTAGTTACCTGTGGACGATGAGTTGGTACCGGAAGGGCAAGTATTACCTGTGAATGATGAGTTAGTACTGCAAGGGCTAGTAACCTGCGGACGATGAGTTAGTACTAGGGTATAGAACCGGGAAATCCCGGTACTGAAAATCCCGGTATTTCCCGGTTTTTTTGTGGCGGTAATAAAACCGGGAATTAAAATACAAGAACCGGTATTTTCGGTATTTTCGGGATTTTTTTTCTTTTTCAACCGACTTTCCAAAAAAGGAGGAGGTTATATGTTTCGATGTATGTATGTTTTTTTATGTATGTTCGCCGATTTCTCCGCCTATAGTGGACTGATTTCCGACATTATTGTTTTATTCGAAATAGTTTATTCCCAAATTTCTCCCATTTTAACCACGTCATACCTAACAAAATATAAAAATTCAAACATTGGATTATAGAGCAAAAGCCCGCGACAGCATGCCCTTCTTTATTTTATGAAAACTCAAGATTCCCTATGCATGTTCCCAACACAGAAATAGTGATTAGCGACTATAAAAGTTGGATCATGATTGCTTAGGTAGATAATTTGTAGCAATCATATTTAAAGTGGTAGCTTAATTTCCTTAAAGTAAGAGTTTTTTAAGATTTTATTCCGAATAATATGAGAAATCATGCCATCCATTGCCAAGCCATTAGTGCAGATACAAACCCCTGCCAGACATTGTAACTTTACTAAATTATAGTCATGTTTGTTTTATTATAATAGCTGAATTTAATAATACTTTGAGAGGTCCCCAAAGGTGCTTTCGACCTATAAAATTCACTTTTGCTATCCATACTACCTGCATAAGCAACTAAGATTCAAACTTCATGAGTAGTCACTAATATTTTTTACACGTCTCTTTAGTCTCTTTAGTCGTATTTCCTCATGACTGACGGTCGTGGTCATTATATGGAATGAAACACACACAACCACTCTCTTGGCAATTTTAATGGAGTGGTTTGCCATTGCCTTCTCCATTTCACACACTAGCGGATAAACATCAACCAGAGAGCAGGTTTCCTCACGATGTTTTCCTTCACCTCATTCAGTAGGTAGCATGCCAATACATTTTTCTTTTTGATTAATCTGCCTATTAAATGATTTCATGATTTTAAGTTTTACAATGGAGGTCAGTTCATTTTTTGGGAATTTTTTTATCTTTATTTTGTTCGCCAACTGGCTGTGCAACACACAAGTTCATAAAGATATATGTGAGAGCATCTAAGTTGTCAGCCTTCTTATATTATTATTCAAATCGTTAATTGACATCATTAAAAACCGCATAGAACTCATTGTTTGTGATCGCTAGATTTTATTTGATTGATGTTAATCCGTTGGCGTAGATTTTATTTGATTTTTATATCTATTTGATTTTAATTTTATTTGTAACCTTATTGAAGCTAAGGGCTCCTATTGTTTTAACGGCGTTAATTAAGAGTACTTTCAATTATAGTCTGGTTTAATCTGGATAATTAATGAATACTAAGTTTTATTATTGCTAAAGGCTGATTGTTAATTAGTCATTAACTATAATTAAAGATAAATTATTTGTAGTTGAAAAAAAAAATTAGCGTAGTACCGAAAATCCCGGGAATCCCGGTTCCAGCATAGTCCAGTACCGAAAATCCCGGTTCCTTGAAACATATCCGGTTCTCTATACACTATTAGTACCGGAAGGGCTAGTTACCTGTGGATGATGCGTTAGTAGCGGAAGGGCAAGTATTACCTGTGGACGATGAGTTGGTACCGGAAGGGCAAGTATTACTTGTGGACGATGAGTTGGTACCGTAAGTGCTAGTTACCTGTGGACGATGAGTTGGTACCGGAACGGGAAGCTCTTGCCGCAGATGTCGCAGGCGTGCGCGCCCGGCGAGGACTCCGCGTCTCCCAGTGCGGCGCTCGGGCCCGCCACCTCCACCTCCACTTCGCTGATCACCTGCACCACAACATCGCGTTATTTTTAATCTGTGTATTTACAGTATGACGAGTCCTGGTGATCCGTAGGTTCTTCGGATACATTGCACGGACACCAATTCTCCACAATCTATATATATATAACTCAATGGTCTGACTGACATAGTGATCTATCAACGCACAGCCCAAACCACTGGACGGATTGGGCTGAAATTTGGCATGCAGGTAGATGTTATGACGTAGGCATTAATGTCCCCACAGCTGTCCCAAAGCAGACTGGTGGGTTTTAACGACTGTGAATATAGTGATATTTCTAAAATGTGACTAAATAAGTTCGGAAACACAACGTAAAACTCAAGCTATTGCACTAAAAGCATTATTAAAAAAAAAATGTACATTTTTTTTCTTTTTTCCAGTTATGTCTACCGGGTTCCGCCATTAAATCGGCTTTGTGTCATGCACGCAAAATTATATACTGAAGTGATATATAGACTGACACAGAAACAGGTAAAACTAAAAGAAGCTTGTATAAAACTCCCTCACTTCGATTTTCTATCAGCTTTCCAGTACATTGATTCTTATAATTTTCTACATCTGATTTTTTTTTGCGTCAGAATGTTGATTACTTACTTTAGATTGTTGCTGCCCTTCCGTATTTAGTTTTCCGAAGACTTCATGGTAGGCTAGCAATTGAGAGAGATCTTCCACATTGACTTTATACATAGCGTGGAGGTCGTGATCAGATGCTCCGGCGGAAATTTTTACCACAGCTCCTTCCATTCCCATCGCACCAACGCTCTGTCAAACAATGAAATAACAAACTAATTATTAAAAAATAAAAAATACAATTGACAACTCACATAGCCTATGCCATTCGGGCTAATGCAAGGAATCTAAAAATAGTCCTCATTAAAATCTGTTAAGCCGTTTAGGATTTATGGTAGAATAAAGAAACTTACATACATACATGAACTCTAAAAAACATAACACTTATTTTTAGGTCAATGGTGTAAAAAAGCACTCAACTAGATCTGATATTTCTGAAAAGGCTGAAGGCCACAGTTTGTGCGTTAGTTTTTTTTATTGCTAAAAATGTCTAAATTGCATTGTATGACATATATTATAATGGTTTTATGTATGTTCCCGTAACACTTCTCTCAAGAAAAACCGATAACGATTTTACAGTAACTCTTACCTTCAAATCAATTCCCTTGATGTCCTTAATTTCCGCAGGTATAGCGAACTGAGCAGTCTCCATCTTGCCGGAATTCTTCTCATCCTTCACTATGAGAGGATCCGCGGCGCTAGCTTCTATGGACGTGGTGCCGTCCGGGTTGTGCGTCACTAGAATGTTGGCTGGCTCACCGGTGGCTTGCTCAATACGGACTACACTGTCTATTACCTGTGTACAGTGATTTAATATGTTAGTTATGGGTTAGGATTCTTTGTATTATAAATATTATATACTAGCTTTCGCCCGCGGCTTCACCCGCGTGAATTTCCCACGGGAACAGTGCTTATTTCCGGGATGAAAGGTAATGTATGCAAAATTTCAGGAAGATTGGTTCAGTAGACGAAGCGTGAAGAGGTAACAAACAAACTCACTTTCGCCTTTATAATATTAGTTAGGATTAGGATATATTTAGGGTTATAAAATGATGTAGATATATACACACAGGAATAATAACAGTGTTAAAAAAATTAAGAAAAAGAAACGGCATTATTTTATTGAAAACTAGCTTATGCCCACGTAAATTTCCCACAAGCACAGTGTTTTTCCCCGGAATGAAAGGTACCCTATTTCCTTCTCAGTACTTCTAACAATGTGTAGCAAAATTTCAGGAAGATTGGTTTAGTTGATAAAGCGTGAAGAAGTAACAAACATACTTTCGCATTTATAATATAAGTTAGGATTAGGATGGTAATTAGAGCACTTTATAATTACCGATTATTTCCCTTGGCCCATTACGCCTCTCAGTATTATAAATCATAGAAAAAAAGTTTAGTTATTTGCTATCACCACTTAAAAACCATATTTTAGCTGTACAAATAAAATTGTCAAGTGGATCTACCTCGGATGCTTGCCACTCTTGTTTACACACCTGCTGTCCAACAATTTGCTGTAATTGGTGAACAGTAAGTGTCTGGTGGTCCGTGGGTATCTTGATGGCCTCGTGGAGCTCCTCTTTGTCCACAAGCTTTCCACCACCGGGCTCCACCACTGTCACGATGCCATCTTCGCTGACGGTCAGTTGGATCTATGATTGAAAAGTTGTAAATTTAATATACGGTCTTTTGGTCTTGGTTTTAACAATTAAATGAAAGTTCTTTTCGTGTCATGTTTTCGTCAGAAATAGTTAATGTTTGTATGTTAATGTTATATACCTTCGGATATTCATAATATTCGTATTTTAGTAACCTTGAAAATTTATCAATAGTAAGAGATAAGGTTCTACAGCAGATTCTATACAAAGAGCTCATAGTTAGTGTACATACTAAGGAATTTTTACTGACTTATATGAGTCAGTAAATGCAGTCAATTTTTTTTTTTTAACTAGCCTGTTGGTGTTGTGTCCCACAGCTGGGCAAAGGCCTCCCCCTTTTTCTTCCACTCGTCTCTCTCCATTGCAAGTTCTGGCCACGCAGGTAAAAATTCAAAATACTAACGAAAATTCTTGTGTGTGATCATGCACCAAGGATGTAGTAATAGAATAATTTTAACTACCAAAGAGCTCATAGTTAGTGTACATACTAAGGAATTTTTACTGACTCAGTATATGAATCAGTAAATGCAGTCAAAATACTAACGAAAATTCTCGTGTGTGACCAAGCACCAAGGATGTAGTGTAAGAAGAATAATTTTAACTAAATAAAAAAGGAATAAAATGGAGTTTTATATTTCATATGAATTGGTCCCAAAGTCAATATTATTCTACAAAAGAAATGTGCAAAAAGGAATAAAATGGAGTTTTATATTTCATATGAATTGGTCCCAAAGTCAATATTATTCTACAAAAGAAATGTGCAAAATCGTAAGTAAATATTGCATCACCTCACCACAAATGTAAGTATGAATAAATACTTTAAAACTTGCGCCTTCAATGAATCAAGATATCTGTTCTCAATCTAGACAAACTAAGAGATGGAAATGCACTATTCTATATAGGTAATGAATGGGCAAGCAAATAGTAAATGAAGCATTGACTTATATGACGATGACGACGACGTGCAAAGTATGCACTTGCATGCATTGAAAGTGTCAGCATACTGCAACTTAATCCAGTAATCTTTGTTTTGAACTTAATAGGTCCGTTTATATTTGGAGGATTGGAACCCTAAATTGATGGTTGATGAAAAAGGGAAGGTTAACAATATTTTGGATGGACTTACCTCACTAACCTGTCGAGTGATGAGATAGCAAGCAGCGTGAAGTACAGGAACATTATATTACAAGTGCAATATTATACATGATTGTAAGGCAAAACTATGTTGCATTTATTTTATAATTTACACCAATCAATGAGTACAAACCTGTTGATTTGCGTGCTCCTGACGAGACCCAGCCATTAGCTGCTGCTGCATCAAATGCTGTTGTGAATGATGCCCCTGAACATATGAAAAATCCCATTTTAGAACCCACAGTACATTTTCATAATGATTCAATAAGCCAATATCAGATTAGATTTAGGAACATCAATCACAATAAATCTAAACAAATTTTGTTGAGTTATAAAAACAAAGAGTAGGAAATTTTTATAAAAAGTTAAATTACATCATTGACATTGAGAGGTCAGTTTTGTACATGCGTATGATAATACAAAGATATCTACTATTAAATTAGTATAATACATGCGAAATATCTAAGTAATTTATTACTACTATGATAGGCTAAGACAGATAAACGAGCAACATCTTTACAGACAACCACACAAGATATGATAAGACATGCTTTCCCATAATGGTAGACCAACCAAGCCTATGAATAAAATGGTATCTATATTCTATACAGCAACATACAATTAGCATTCCCGCTAATAAAGGGTGGGTTACCACGTGATTTACCATATCAACATTATGGTGTTGTACAAACTCGACCCGATTATTGGGTACCTGCTGGTGAGAAGTAGCAACCTGTGCCCCGCTGGAAGCCTGCTGGGCAGCCATTTCTTGCTGAGTGTGGGCCACCAGAGCTTCTGCAATAGTTAAATTTTTTACAATAATAAGTTTAATGTAAGTCCTTCTCTTGGAAAGCAGTACTATGCAGTACTTACTGGCTTATACAACTCAAAAAGTTCAACTTCTATAATGTAGACTTAATAGTATTACAATATAAGCAATTACCATGAGTCTGTCCAGATTGTGCTGCAATGATTTGAGATACTGGTATCTGTTGTGCACCGGCAGCTGACACAGTGACTTGTGGTTGCCCAGTGTGGTGACCAAGTATGATGTTCGGATCCCCATTGAGAATGCTGGCGTGAGCCTGGCCCAAATCCTAAAACACAATGTTCAGTATAATTATTATAACAAAATAGTATCTAGGTATCTAACATGTGCAAATAAATTCAGTTCAACAAATATTTGCAAATAGGATATTTTTCAGAATTTTGGTTTCTTGCATAGGTAGGTACTACAAATAAGTTCCTACTTGGAAGAATTTGCTATCTGTCAAATAAACCCTTGATACAGGTACAATGCCCTTGATACAAATATAAATAAAATTGGCTAATTACCTGGACAGGTTTTCCATTCTCAATTCTTGTGCCTGTAGGGAGTCCATACACAGAAACTTGGGGTATGGGGCTCGGGAACAGATTTGTAAATACCCAATATTTCGCTACACTAGACAAAGCAACGTTGACGGCAGAATTCACGGAATTTACACGCAAGTCCGTGGCTGAAGTGGTGGCGGGCATATTATTGCCCTGTTGTTGCGCATTTTGGATTCGTTGGCTCTGAGACTGCAAATGTTAAACGCATAATATTAGAATGCTAATTGGGCACCAGTAAAAAAAAAACTAAAATAATTCTACAAACCTCCGAAGTTCCAGGAGGCTGGCCACCACCCGTATTGATACTGTGGTGTTCAGGATTCATTGTCAGTCCTCACAGTATAAAATCTAATAACTTTCACTATAATATTTACAATAACACAACATTTCCTAAACTTTATGCATCGGCATTGTCATAATTTGACTGTCATCGAAATGGAGGCGCGGGGGACGCGACGGGCCGCCATTATGAATCTTAGCGCACAATAACATTTTTCTTATTACCAAAATTGTACGGTTCCTTTGTTTATAATATTATTCACTATTATTATTGGTACACATGGATATCAATTATTGAAACCACTTAGTTAATTACAATTTTTAAACAGATTAAACCAAACTTTTAGCTAAAACACATTTCTTCACACACAGCCACGAAAGAACGAACGAAAGTTTTGTCACGGCCACGGTACGTACTGCCAACATAATGATAAAAAATCAACTCTATTTGAATCTGTGATTTGAATATTATAGAGGTTAGTAATTCCTGTCATGATAAATAAATAAATATAATTATACAATTTTTAGCATGCCATATTTATCAAATTCACGGCTGATTTGAAAGCTACTTTTTGAAAATATCAGATTAGGTATATCAAAATAAACACAAAAAACCTTCTTGACAGGTTGACAAAATGACAACAGATGGCGTTGTAAACAATGTATGTTAAATGTTGCCAACCGTAAGGAAAAAACTGCGTTCAAGCGGTTTCTTTTCTATATAAATGCGTTTGAGTTCAGCAAATCCATTAAACGATATAAATTATAAAGCCTGACTAAAAAACCCTCGCCATGTTGCGGAAAAGCAATAGAACTAATTTCTTACACTGGCAACTAATTAAAAAACCCAGCTGTCATTTCTCCTGTCAAAGTTTGACTTTCAATAATGGGCGGATCCAGTAGGTATTTTTTTCTGGGAAGGGCATCGTTTTCCGGGGGCACGTGCCCCCATGCTCCCACCCTTTTATCCGCTACTGCTTTGCAATATAAAACGCAAAACTGCTGCCTCTAATTCAGGGTTTTTATATTTCTGGTCAGGCTTTACATTACAAACAACAAAAAAAATTGTTGGAGCAGCATTCGAATGATTTTATCCCTTTGGGGTAGCTAGATTTAGATAGGCATAAATATTATTATTTACTTACCTACTTATTCCCCCATTCAATGATTTCGTGGTTATTATTTAATTGTGAGGTGGTCTGACGAATTGTCGGCCTTTGATAGGCAGTGGAAGCAGGTAGCGAGTGATAGAGGTACCTAGCTGGAGAGATAAGGGGGAGGCTTTTGCCCAGCAATGGGACCTATTAGCATAATAAAAAAAAAATCACAAAATCATTATTGGGAGATGATTGGGGGCTCTGCATTATAGTACCGGATTAAAGGGAGTGCGGAGAGGGGGAGGGGGGGTGGCACGTGGTTTAATTAGATACCGCAGACAGTATCTGGTATCACAGTCATCAGCATCTCGACCATATCACAGATAATAAATCCATTGCCGAATAGTTAATAAGTAGTCCATAGCTGGGTTGCGCATGGATGCGGGTAGCGCAGGACCGGTCGTTGTGGAAATCCTTGGGGGAGGCCTTTGTCCAGCAGTGGACGTCTTTCGGCTGAGAGAAGAAGAAGAAGAAGTCCATAGCTAGATATGTCCTCCTCCTGTGTCATTGAGCTTCGTGGTCATGACGTGGAGTGAAACAAAGATTACTTACGTAGGCACTAAACTATTATTATAATTCTAAAGTGGTTTCTGAGGGTTTGCCAATGCATTCTTCGTTTCACACGCTTGCCTTTAAATCGTCAACAAAGGTACTGGTTTTCTAAATTTTTTCTTCTACCTGTAAACCTATAATTGAATATGTACTTAACTAAGGTTTCCATCAGCAAAATTACGGACCCAGGACAAAAATTTCAAAAGCACTGGACATTTGCGTGAAATAATTTTTCCCGGAATTACTCGAAAAAAAAAAATTAAAATTACTTCCTCGAAATAAAATATTCCAAAAAAACATCGCGCAGCGGAATCGGAATTCCCTGCTGTCCCGGCTGTTTAAAAACCCCGCCCGGACGCTCCCGGACGCCCTCCAAACTGGGACAAATCCGGGAAAATGGACGGATGGCAGCCCTATACCTAATTCAAATACTAAAATCTTTTAATTCTATTTCCTTTGATGTCACTTATTATGATACTACAGTCTCGCTTACAAAGATATTTAGGAGTAAAGTCTTGCTGTAGATTAAGCACAGAGATTAAGTTAGGAAAATTTCTGAATTTTCCTGAGTAGGTACCAATAGAATTCCCGTTAACCCCGATTGTCAAGCATTTCAGATAAAATTTAAATACTCTTCATTCATAATTTATAATACCTATGGACCGTAATAAATTCAACGGAGCTACCCAATGCCAATGTAGAGCATGGACGAAGAATTTTTGTGATGTAAAGTTGAAGATTGTTACAGATTTTTCAGTTTTTTTTCCAATTTCAAGGTATCTGCGTAAAAATGTTCATTTGGAAAGTATTATATAAAGCAATAAGTAATACGCACTACGAAAAGTATACAGATGGAATGCCTAAGCATTTTTTTATTTATTTCATGTTAAACAGCGTGTCATTACAGGCTTAACCTAATTCAACATCGCTAAAAAACATAAAAACATTATAAATACTAATGTAATTAATTTGTTTACCTTTATCTGATATTTTAAACTATCTCTAATCTGTGTTTTAGGTATTTCAACGTCTAGACTATCATTACAACAAGCTCAATGAGGAAATCTATGAATGAAGAGGTAAATGAATGGTGCAACAGGATGTGAAGATCCTCCTGGTCCCAGTTGATTGCCGTAGGAGTACGCAGTGGGTCGGAATTCCAAGCAAACCAACCAGGGCGTCAATTCCACTATTTTACTTAAAATCACCGACCAACTGCCACACAATACTCATAAAACATCAATAGGTCTTATAAAGGGTATTCTGCAACAAGTTATTCATGTTCCTATAGTGTGGGAATAAAGTGTCTATAGGATGTCAGTCTAGGTGTTGTTGATTAATCTTTGGTGTTTCCGTCGCTGCTAGAAAAAACTACTATTATTTAATAATAAAATTCAAACTCCTTTTTTCCGCTAAAAACGTATGAAATATTATCAATTAAAACTAACATTGATATTTTGACATAAATTTAAAGACATATAGCCATGTTTCACGCTTATATCTGAAAAAAACTGAAAATTAGTTAATGTGTGTCTTTGATGCCTTTGCCTTTAAAAAAATTTAAACTTTCTGTCTATGACATGACATGACAAAGTCAAGTTTTATAGGTTATAAGCGTTCTATTGTTTACTGTAAAATTATTTTTAATTTATTTATAATTTAAATTAATTTGTACAAAGAAAATATGCTTGAAAATAATAAGTCAAACTCCCGTGTCAAATAAGTCTGACTTCACCCGAGGAGGGTCTCATCCAGTCAAGCAGTTATCGATTGAGTTTTATTTGCGTCTAAGGTGAGATTTTCTTTGTAAGTACAATAATTATCTTATTTATTAAGTACTAGCTTTCGCCCACGGGAACAGTGCTTTTTCCCGAGATGAAAGGTACGCTATGCCCTTCTCAGTACTTCTAACTAGGTAAGTGTATGCGAAATTTCAGAAAGATTTGTTCAATAAATAAGTTGCGAAGAGGTAACAAACACATAAATAAACTCACTTTCGCATTTATAAGATGATTTTTATGATTTTATTTTAAGATGCTTGACTTAAAACATGAGTCCTCAAACAAATATAATATTTTTTTGCAGTCACCTAAGTGCGGAGCTTTGAAAATATAACAGTATTCATCGACTGGCTGTTGTTTCACAAGGAGACTGGGCTCTGATTAACACAGTGAAAAAAAGGGCGACCCCTAACTCAATAAATAAAGCATATTGACATGTTTCAATTGTACAATACCTGGCATGTAAGTTGACCTAAGACTTTCAATGTGCAGTAACAGATAATAAAGATGATAATTTCAATGTTGACTTAATTGCAAACAGACAGACATGGCAGGAGTCTTTATTTAAATTAGCTTGCTTTTTAACGCGGGGACACTAGAGTAAATTATATACTTACTTACTTCCTCATGACTCGCCCTGTTCATTGGTGAAAACTGCATGAAAATCTGTTCAATACTTTTCTAGTTTATCACAAACAGACATGGCAGGGGACTTTATTTTTTAATATGTTAAGATAAAGATATTATGTAAGGTAGTAATGAATAATACAAGAATATTATTATTATTTTGTTTATTAGTCTTTAAAATATATCCTAAACCAGACCACACTGTTTCCTCCACAGTTTTTCAACAAGTTATGGATGTCAGCTCGTTTCTCAAGCAGGAAACCGCCATCAGTTGATCGTCCCTGCAAGAATGACAAATAATTTTTACTGCTGTTATAATTATGTTTAGTTATATTATATAAAGAATAACTTTTATTTAAGTCTGCCTATTGTGTAAACAAACTCTTCAGCTTTACAATATTGGTACTATATTGTTGGTTTTTTAAAGTAAAGACAAAGAAAGGAAAAGCATGTTGTTGATTTAAAATATTTTTTTTTAGTTGTTCCTTAATTGAGATATTTTTGAACTAGTAACTATGTTGACTTAGTTAAGGAAGTTGTAAATAAAAAAGGTTTCTTCCCCTTAGGAGTGTAATTTCCTAAATATACTTATCCTACTTACTACTAATATTACTTACTAGTAATATTTTGTGATAGGTAACAAACATCCAAAACTTAAACAAATAATTGTTTAAGTTTTGGATGTTTGTTACTTATCACAAAATATTACTGAATGGATTTCATAGAAATATGGTTCACGAGTAGAAAAATACTGAAAATGGCATAGGGTACTTTTTATCTGTATATTCTCAAGGGAGTAAAGCCCCAGGGTGCAGCATATGCTATATAAAGAACCTCTTCACAAGTTCAAGTTTCTACTTACAGCAATTTTGTCTCTGCATTTATATACCACTCAGTCAGTGTTGAATTCAATAATACAATTTTTATTTATATTTATATGGATGAGAATACTTACATAGTCTTTTAACAAGCTATGGATGACACCTTTTTCTAAAGCACATTACTCCAGTTGATCGAGCCTGCAAATAATAATTACAGAACTAGTTTGGTACAAATTACTAAGCATACTGTTATTTTGTGACAATCTGAAAATTTTATTTCTTTATATTATTTGTAGATAGAAACAGATGTAGTATCTTCTTCCTATTTACCAATTCCTACTTATGTGGGGTTGGCATAGTATTGAAAGTATAAAGTATAGTTATTATTTAAATATCATTTGACAATTTAAGCATCAACCAGTTTCAAAGATGTTAAAAACTGATTATACAATACATTTTACCGCTTTTTTAATACTCACTTATTCTCTGCTAATTCTACTATAATATTTATAAATGTGATGCGAAAGATTGGATGTTTGTTACTCATAATAAATATACTGGATGAATTTTAATGAAATTTGGTACACGAGTTGAAAAATACCAGACATACTTAGCACAAAAGGTAGGTACTTTTTATCCCTAAATTCTAATAGGAGCAAAGCCCCTAGGGTACAGCTTGTGCTCTTGAAACACCCTCTACCAAATTTCAAGTTTCTACTTTCAGCAGTTTTGTCTCTGTGTTGACAACTCGGTTAGTCTATAATTTTGTATGTACAGAAATATAGACTTGCCTGATGGTGCCTTCCCATAGGAAAACAATAATATGTATGTATGATACTGTCTTTAGTTCTTTGCTTCGACCTACACAGGTAACAGGGGTATCACTGCACACACACAGCATTTAATTTTCAATATTGCTTGAAATGTGAGAACAGGAACAGCTGAAAAGACATTTTTACATAGTATTACCAAATACTATTTATACACTAGGCATTAAAGTATGTATATTATTGTTCTAAGTACCACATTACACTCATATATAGGTTATATACCTAATCATAGAGCGGGGTCTACTGGCATAAGTATTCAGCTTATGTAGACCCTAACATAAATTAAATTACAAAGAGCTAGCATCCCGCCCCAGTTTCGGGAGGTAGCCTATGTCACTTAGGTATAATGTAGCTTTCTAATAATGAAAGACCTTTTGAAATCGGTTCAGTAATTCTGAAGAATACCTCTGCAAACGAACTCACATGCATACAAACACTTCCTCTTTATTATATGATTGTATTAATGTCATTGTTAGATACATAATAAATAATTTTGAATTTTTTTGAAACAAAATTTTAATAATCGCATCGCAGTAATATAGGTAAAAATCTTGTGATGTGGGTCCTTTTAAATTGAATGCACAGAGTACCTACCTACATTTGGATGTTTGTGAGTTTGGATTTATGTTACATACTGTCACACAAAATCTACAAGACGGATTTCAATAAAATTTGGTACAAGGGTAGAAAATATAAGGAATAGCAACATAAGGTGCTTTTCATTACAAAGTTTCCACATCATTTCCGGGGCTCAACTATTATAGTATTCTTATATGTATGATCTTATACATACTATATATACTTAACCTTTAATATAAAAAATATCAGCGGTTCATTGAATTACGTGCAGTCACAATAGTTACAAGTCTATAACTTGAGCATTTTAAGCCGAAATGTCTTTAATATCTCGTCGGCTATATAGGTACGACATTTGTAATGAATAAGAGCCACCAATGAAGAGGTAAAATTATAGGATTCATCACTAAATGAAACAATGTAAACCATACTACTTTACAATTTGATCTTAAAAGGTGTTGTTGCTCAATGGCCAAAAAGCAATTGAGATCCGACAGATCTACCTGACAAACTCCTGTCAAATAGCAAAGAGAATACCAATACTTCAACAATCGATGTGCCAATGGCACGTTTGATAACGTGCAGAATACCGAAATGGGCCAATAGTATGTCGGTATCATGTCCTCAGGCGTCAAATAAGGTGCAGAATACCAAATGGCGTAAATTTGGCATTTGAGACACAACTGAAATACGATAAAGCACGTTTGTTAGTTACAGAATTGAGCTCCAGTACAGTAACCACGCTTTGACTCAGTTACTACGTCGAGTTTATACGGACCGCGCGCCTCCGCAGTCGCGTGCCGCGGAAACCTTTACGTCACTTCTCAAAACTTTTTATAAACAACGTCTACATCTTTTTCCATCTGAAATAAATCCGTGGAAGTGTCTCATTGACTGCCGTGTCTGCACCAATAAAGTTTCGTCACGAAATTGGACGATTCTCTCAGCTGTCATTTGTTTTGATTAGCAAACACCGATTTGCCGCCGGCCGGTTCATCGCAGGTATGTTAGATTCAGATGCTTTGAAATAATGATTGTTTTAAATTATAATCATTCGACGCAATGCATTTAAATTGCTTTTTAATGATATTTGCAGTCAATAGACGGCTGAAACAGGGAAATTGTTGTGGTTTTCCACCGCATAATTTCTAGTTAAGTGGAAATTGTTAAAGAAATTGACTTTGTAAACTGGCTAGGAAGTGTTTCTTTATGAAAAAAATATGTATGGGAGTAATTAATATACCTACTTACTTAATTCATTGTTCTGAGATTTGCATAAGGAAAATAGTTATAATCGACAAATGCATCGTTCCGCATTAAAATCCAATCATGTCAACTATAATAAAATCTTACTTACTCAAAGCAAACACAGAATAGGTACCTACCTAATAGGTAACTCGTGTATTTTAAAACTCTTACAAATTATTAATTAACTAACTGTGCCACGGGGTTTCGTTCCCGCGGGATATTTGGGATTCTGGATGTCCCATAGCTTTCCTCATCAACGTCGCTATTATACAGAAAAATAATTTTCTAAATTCTTTTTTTTTGTTTTTTATTGTTATGTTCTAGTTTTCTAAATAAATAAAATTAATAAATCGGACCGGTAGTTTCTGAGAGTAACGCACTCAAACAAACAAACAAAACCAATCTCAAGAATTATCCTATTAGTAATTCCAAGTTACTGTAATAACTGACTTGACTTAGTGTAATATCTGACTCTTAAGATTTCTAGGTACCTAATAGCTTGCACTTAGTTGTAAGTCAGTAGATTTAAATATTAGCATAAGTGGTATACTTTGGTATTTACGTAGGCAGATCATTTTCCTTGACTTTGTCGAGGTAATCAGGATTTGTTATCAACTTGAGAGGATGACACTATTTTATTTAAATATTGCATAAGTTACGATAAGGAGCGATTTAATAAATGACAAGTTTATCACCTCTCTAATAAGAATTATTTTATTATATGCAGGGTATATCATCATTTAAATGTAACTACCAGAACGTACTTACTGTAAGATCTTACTCTTATGGAAATTTCACTAGACCTGGTTTATCCAGTAAGTCTCTTGTATAAACTACCATGAAGTAAAGTACAGTACAGTAAGTAAGTTACAGTACAAAGTTCAGGTTTTCTGTGCTCGGCGTCTAGGTATTGGTTTGTCAGAACAACAATAACAATATGAAAATTTATTCATTTTTAAATTTATAAATAGTTTGGCACTTCAGATACATTTCAATTGTTTTTTATTGCGACATGTACCAACTAATCCATGCTAGAGTCTTGCTCTTACAAACTCTAAAATAAATAGTCTGTTACCCGGCATAATGTAAGAAATAGGTACCTACCTATTTGGTACCTTATATACCTATTTCTTATATAATGCCGACGATGAGTTAAAGAAACTTACATACATCCATCCTTAAATACATATACATTATAGGTACTCATATTTTGGGATAGGTATGTATTATCATGTGAGGCAGAGGTCCAGAGGCCATATATAACGGTTACTTCCTCCTCGGACCTCTTTTAAAGTAATATCTTATATAGTTTGTATGTCTGATTTTGTACGCTCTCCATACAAAATTGGTTCAGAGACTCCGAAGGCCGTAGAGCAGAGAGTGTCTATTACTACATCGCTATTTTGATATATTGACCGCTCTCGTGGAAATTTCGGAATAAAAAGTACTCTATATGTACTATTACAGGTTATTTTTTAACCATGTATAAAATATTTAAAAATTGAGTACCATAAATCCATCCATCATCACACACACTTCCAAACTTTCGCATTTATATTAGTGAGAAATGGGATGCTTTACCAACTCAATAAATATTTATATTTTTTTTTCTTAGAAAAGAGTAATTCTGTTATTTAACAACTATGGTCAGTAAGTAGTTACTGAATTAATCGGATCAAATGTCTACGTTCATAGAACTTCATATTTTGGTACCTGTTATATTACTTACCTTTGAATTAATATCTTCCTGCTTTATGTCCATAATCATGTGCTGGATCCGCAATAAATATTTGCCCTGATGCCTTCATACTTACTACCTTTATATTTAAACATACATACATACATATTATCACGCCTTTTTCCCGTGGGGGTAGGCAGAGACTAGCGATTTCCATTGCACTTGCTACGATCCTTACAGATCTCTCTTCACTCACTCATCACTTTCTTCAAACATGCTCTCCGGTTATGGGTGCTCCCAATATCTCCCTTTCTAAGGAGGTTTGCAATCTGGTCGAAGTGCTTCGAGGTTATAATTAAAGTACTATGAAATAGGGGAATAATGGAAGCCTCACAAGGCGCAGCCAGTTTTTCATTTTCATAAATTATTGAGCAAAAGTAAGATAAATTAAAAGAATATGGATAAAATATGTACCAAATCATATACTTTATGATTTGTCGTCATCACAAAGTAAACACATGTCTAAACAGACCGGTATCCGTTTTAGATCATCACGCATTGATTGCGCCTGCGACCTTGGAACGTGTAAAAATGCAAGAGTGCTGTCGCGTAATACTTGACTGACACTTATAAAATGCGTAATAATATGATAGACAGCGACCGAACTACCGACATAAATACATTTAAATAAGTGTAGGTACAGTCAACAGCACATCAACCTACTCAAATTCATTGCAAATTCGACTCTGCGGCCGCGGCATAAGAGATCATGCAGGGTAACTTGAAGTGCGGTCGACTGTACACTAATACACGTTGTACGTGGTACAATGTACGTGGTAAGATAAAAAAAGCAACTGATAATAATATCTAGAGACGGATTGTAGAGACTACTTTTTCTAAATAAGAGTACTCGTATAGAGTCTCAAAAACCTATGTCACTCTCCAACCAAACCAGATATCTCCACCTCCACACACAAAAAAAAGTTTATCCATTGCTCCGGTTTCATGTGAAAGAAGGGCAAACATACATACTTTCACATCATCAATCAATAATTCAATACATATAATAAAACTGTAACTTGTCTATGTCCGTTCTGTACATAGCAGATATTTAAGAAAAAACTATGAGAGTTCTTCATAACTGTAACTGGTTTATGTCTGTACATAGCAGATATTAAAGAAAAAAACTATGAGGGGTCTTCATAGAGCCAATAGAAGCCAAAACTATTTTTTTAGAATTTTTATCTGTCTGTCTTTCTGTATGTTTATACGCGGATCATACAAAAACTACTGGATCAAATTTAATGCGGTTTTCACTGTTGTATTGTAGAAGGTCTAACTTAAAATCTGTAGTAGGTTTCATCTTGATACGTCGCTTAGAACCAGAGATATAATCATTAGTAAATTACGCGCGAACAAAGCTCGCTTGTTAAGCTAGGGTATAACCATAGAGTTGAGAAATTCCGCCTTACATACCATTAGATTCACAAATTCTTGCTTTAGACCCCCACGCCCCACAGAGAAGATTTTTCTATGAGATTTCGTAAAATATTTTGTTGATCAATCAAAGAATGACCACAATATGACACAATTATTGCGGTGTACCGCAAAAAAGAAAGCTGCGTGAATAATTTACGACAGGTTTAACTATTTTAACTACTTATCTGAATTCAAACAATATACCTACACATATTGAATGCGAAATAGTGTATCGTCCAAACATAGACATTTGGAAAAAATTATACTAGGCTAATTAAAACAAATATAATTATAAAAGTTCCATTAATTTATTAATGATATAACGGTTGGTCACAAAACAGACTAAAACGAATATCGTTAATACTTTGACTCATTCATTAAGTATTCAAGTGATGCAATTAAGTTCGACGCTTATGTAATGGGTCCGATAGACATAAATAAATAAAGTCACAAGTTGACCAAATTACACTAAAATGTTCTAAATTGTACTCGTATTAATATCGATTGAGTCCTCATCATACATAATGAAACTGTAACTGGTCTGTGTCTGTACAAAAGAGAAACAAGCCAATTATTTAAAAATAAAAAACACGACTGACAAGTAACTAACACTCGGAGAAATGCAAGGAATCTAACAATACCACTCACATCAAAAAAAGTTAAGCCGTTCAGGACTTATGGTGGAATAAAGAAACTTACATACATACATAGGTATATACATACTTACATACATGAACCCTGAAAACATAACACTCCTTTTTTGGTCAGTCGTGTAAAAAATATGAGGAGTCTATATGGCCAGCCAAAACCATTTCTAGTATAATATATTTGTTTGTCTGTCTTTCTGTCTGAATATATGTACGCGCATCACGCAAAAACTACTGGACCAAATTTGATGCGGTTTTCTTTCACTGTAGTATTGTTGAAGGTCTAACTTAAAATCTAGCGTTAGTTTTGTTTTGATGCCGCTTAGAACCTGTGATATAAAGGACGAAGTCGCAGGCACAGGCTAGTCCCTAATAATCCGTATTCGTGCTTAGAAGCACGAATACGAATTATTAGGATTCTCACACATAGTTCTATGAGTATCGTAGTAGGAGGCCGGCGGCGCAGCGCCGTAGAAAACGCTCGTCCCTTCGATTACGTGACATGAGAATGTTTTGAACAACTGCAGTTACGTTAAATTTAATAATTCCACTCTAAAACTTACACAACATTGAATTGTATGTGATATAACTAAGTAATAATACTTCAATCAAGTTTGTTTTATAAGCTATGTTAGTTTGATTCAGCGCATGCCTGCGCATAATCAAAAGTGTGCACTTGGTTACAATGGTGCATAGAAGGTGTTACAAACAAACGCGCAGTATGTTTACAAATTATTGCATTACGAACAGTTTCATGAGCGTTTTTGTCGTACTGATTATTCAGAATGTTCTTTGTTTTGCTTCTTTGTTATCGCCTTGCTTGATAAAACTTATATTTTCAGTGCTAGAGCGGAGGAAACTGGCTCTTTTACTCGGATTATAATCGAAATAGTCAATCGTATCTAAAATCTGTATAATGCGAATGAAGCCAGTTCCTTTTCAGCCGCTATTTATAAACTGTATCATCGAAGATCATTTTTCATTCAATAACATGACACAATCGGATGAAAATCGTTCGAGTCACCTATTTTTAGTACCTGGTAAGTAAGATAAGAAGACAATCGTTGCAGAGTATTTTTATTGTAATTTTTAGTTTTTATCTATTGGAATAAGTAATTTTCTTTGAGTCGGCACTCCATAAAGTAATGTTAGTAGAAAAACTGAACTATCATGCTGTCATGGCTCCATAAATTCATGGCTGTCATAGAACATTATACTTTAATAGTTCATCAGTAGGTCATCGAACAATCGTGCAAGCTGCGGTCGGCTCAGTCCCCAGCAGCGGTCAAGCGCGAGTTGCAAAGATTGCCCGACATTTTGACCTTTTATAAGGACGTTGCAAGCTAACGTTTCACTGCCAGCTAAGCTAACTTTTTTCCCTTGATTTTTAATTACTGAATAAATAAAATAGTGTACATAGTATGATTAGCAGCATCTTTTTAACATTACTTAGGTATATATCATTTTGAGACTTCGAGCAACAAGGACATCCACGCGCGGAACGGAAGTCCGTGTTGCTCTGTTTTGAGACGTATTTCAAAAGCAGTCAAATATCCTATTTATTTTATTAGCTCGTATCATAGGCATAAAATATAGCACGAGTACCTATTAAAAGGTTGCTGTAATAATGAATCCTAACTCATTTCCTCAATCGACTTTTACGACTTGCAAAAGCTACATCATACATTTCTTCTTCACTCCCAATCAAGTACGGAAGATATACATTACATTATTCATATGTTCATCATAGGTATATAATTGTTTAATAACGAGTTATATTATATTATAGCTCTCGGTGTATGTATGACATACGTGCTACTAATTTATAGTTGTACTAGGTATGTGAAGGAGGGGAGAACGCAGGTCTAATTTAATAAATTGCTTAACTAGAAATGATTATTTAGTTAGTTTGTCTCTCGTTTCAACAGAAGACACACTCTTTATGTAGAGTTTGTTAAATTCTTTAATTACACATTTTTGTTGCAAGTCAGGTAGATATAGGTAAATATATTTAGGTAAATGGTTGAGTATGTTTGTTATTTGCTTATATAAGTAAGTATGGATGATATTTTGCAGCAAATTGAGATTCTGAAAAGAATAAAAAAAGAAATACTAATACTAGAAGTCATTCAAAAGATTTGCAGCCAATATTGTAAAATCGTGTTCTCTACATACTAACCTAGTTAAATTCTTAGGGACCCTTCCATTTGCTTAGTGGACCAGTGGTATCCTCCTCCTGTTTCTAATCAGTGCTTGTGTTAGTATGTTTTGATGAATTTATAATTGAATTTATAAACAATGAAATCGTGTTTAAGCTGTGTCAGTTAACGAGAAGCTCGATATCCATAGACGGCCGCGTGGGGAAGTCCTTGTTGCTCGAAGTCGATGGCCTGCTAGCTGGCAAGCACAAAATCTTAATAAAAATATTCCAAGTTCAGTTCAGCATCGTCATTTTGATCAGCTCCCGCCACTAGTGGCATGCTAGATTGCACTCTTTCGAGCTCTGAGAAGCATGTTACATTGTTAGGATGAGTACTAAGCTAGGGCTTTATTATCAGTCGATAGGCAGTAAAAATTATTTTACTAAAGCCTTTCTTTCTCTACAATGGAAGTCCTAACAAACGTCGAAGCGTAGGTGCGTCGTCGAGCGTGATCCATCCGTGAACCGTGGCCATTGGTTCTCGGGTTAAAAGTTTCATAAAATAAATCCTGTCAGATTTGTTAAATTACCAGTTAAGCGTTAAGTTCCTCTAGCACCTTCATATAAAAAAATGATGGTGGCACAAACAACAAAACCTTGGTGCTTATGATTTAATTGGTATCATTGAGATTTTGTTTCCAATTATGTTCATCAGACATATTGAGCATTCGGGTTGTAATTGAGAATAATTGGCAGCTTTTGTTCACGGCTTTATTAGTATTATTCCGATTTCTGAGAATATAACACACTGAGCCTATTGTTTAATTAAATTATAATAGAAACAAAACAATAATATTCGAGTTGGTCTTACAGCCTTTTCGTAGCAGAATTGTAGTGCCAATTGATTTTATTGTAATTTAAGTATACTAGATTAAACTAAAGATTTAGGAAGAGTATAAATGTTACTTTATATCACAAGTTTAAGTAACAAGCTTATCTAAAATATAAAACATTTGTGTCGTAGGATCAATCATATGGTTGTTTTGAAACTGCGTCAAAGGCAACAGACGTACCTATTTATCATTGGTAAAAAAGCATGTTCATCTAATTAACAGTTGAAGATAGTGACAAAGATTTTTTCACGTTCCACTTGGTCCAATGTCCAAGGAATGACAACACCACAAGAACAGGAAATTACCAACATAATAATCATAGAATAATTTTGCAACAAAGTTTTGAAAAGATGGTACCTACATACGAGATTCCTCATGAAGGTAGGACTGCAAGACTGCAAGCGATAGTGAAATGAAGCTCACGACCGACCGCTAAATAGGACGTAGAATAGTCCGGAACCCATTGGAATGTATGGATACTTGGGCCATGTTATTTCTCTTTGAAATAAGAGACAATTCTCAGAATAAAAGAGAAATTAGAAACTACGACAGAATTTACTCGAAAAGAGAAGAAAAATTACACTTTGCAGAAGTGTATTTGTATTTAAGTGTGTATTTTTTTCTACTAGCTACATGACGCATTGATAAGCAGGTATAATCTGACGAAGAGATCTATGTTCCATTTGCTGGATGCAAATTATTACCTTCGATGGTATAATTAAATGGGTGACCGACCACCTAGGTACTTAGTTTCGGATGACATAGCCCTAACTATGTACTATGGATACATAATTATTTCATCTAGCGGACACGGTTGGTTGTTCACAGTTGTAACTGTCACTTCGGTACTAGGTGTTTCGTCATTATTAGCTTTCTAGGACACAATGTTAAAGGCTTTCTCCCATTTGCCACAAGCTTTCGGGGCACAGTGGTTGCTTTTAAACCTCTAGGTCACATGTAAAAACATAGACCAAGTGAAGAAGTATTCAGTTGTTCCCAATAAAATATATAGGAACAATCAATATATATTTAAATTTTGAGACTGACAGACAACTCACAGCCAAAACTACTGGGCATAGTAAGCTGAAATTTGGCATGTAGGTTTCTTAGGGAGTGTAGGAGAGCACTAAGAGGGAATTTTTCAAAATTTCCACGGGAACGAAGTCCCGGGCTCATGCTAGTATGTATTTAACAGCAACAGAATGTAAAACGTAACTCCACAATACTATGAGCTGGTAGAAACCTTTAAAACGTAAGGAAAACGTGACATTACGCCATAGATTGCGCGCGTAGTAAAGACACAGCGTGAAGTTCTCATCTCACGACGTCCCCACCTTTGTAATTGCTACTTAATTATCTTGCTGCTTCAATTTATTAACCAATTATAATGCTGTTGTAAGAAAAAAGTATAATATAATAGATACGTATATTTATTCGTACTTCAAATAACTGCTAGCATCATAGTAGTACGAGCATAGAAATTGAGTACGAGTATCCTTTATTTCAATTACATTACATTTTATTAAAGGTGCATTATTTCATTTTGCAATGAGACATTATATTCTATTTGCATTACAAAAGATAATATTAAGTATTATTTAATCTGTAATTTGGCTGTTAGATAATGCTGGCCATTGCTGGCCTAAAAAAAGAAAGTTATTGCAGTCGGTCAGATTCGGCACGAGTGCGGTGTCACGGTCAGCGTACTACACTCGTAATAATCATAATATTTATATTATGTATGAATAATACGAGATACTATTTCCATGTTTGAATTAATGTAGTGATCGTGTCACTGCGCCCGTGATATCTATCTATGATAGTATTATAAAGCTGAAGAATTTGTTTGAATGCGCTAACCTATGGAACACAAGTTGCATCTGAAAAACTAGTTCTGTCTGTGTTTGATAGCTATATTCATAAGGAAGGTTATCTATAGGCATTCCAGAATCCAGAATTTCCCACAGTGGCGAAGCCACCCCCTTACGGTGGAATTTTCAAATTTCAATTCTTATATAGTGCTCAGTTCCGCTATACAGGTGAATTCAAAATCATTGGCAAAAATTGGATAAATTGGTCATTCATGAAATGCTCATTTTATGAAATGCTCACCAAGGGAAAATAATATGGTCACTATATTTATATCGCTTACGTAGAAACGCCCCTTCTTTCACGTAGAAATGATTTCATATTAATTATCACCAATAATTTATTGACTAAATGGATGAATGAACATTCGACAATGAATCATTAGAAAACAACACGGAAAATGTCGTGTATCTGTTCGTTTCTATACTTGCCCGCTCTTGTAGGAAATATTATAACTCTTAATCGAAATAAAGTAATCCTATATCCTAATACCTAGGATAGTATTATAATCTGTAATAAATGCGAAAGCATACAGACGTTTCATGACAAAACCGCTGGATGAATTTTGATGAAAATTGATATACTTACGGAAAGAATAAGGCCTGTAATAGCACATAGAGTCACTTCAATAGACACAGAGTTGACATTTTCTCACAAGAGCAGAACTCCGGAAGCTACTTCATCCAATAAAATATAAGGAACCCGCTATAAAACGTATATGACATGATCCTTACTAATACTATACAATTATCAAGTAAGAATGGCTATCAAACAAAGAAAGAATTTTTCAAATCAGACCGGTGCTTCTAGGGATAGAACGTTAAAACATACAACATGCTTTATTTTAATATTAAGTATACGTATAGGTACTTGTAGCAAATTCACGAAAGCGTGCCTACAAAGTATTAAGTAATTTTCTCACGACCATGTCGAAATCAGATAGCGATCATGAAATAAGATGCGAATTATTTTTATCGGCTACCTTTTGTTTTGCGGTCTAGAGTGAACATTTTAATCAGAGAAGGTGCAAATTATTATTGAAAATAAAAGTGCACGTTAAGCATAAATATGACACCTCAACTTGCGATATTTTAAGCTTTTGTAGAGAAAATGTTGACAACATTTATAAAATAGATTTCTAATGATTAAAATTGATTGATAATACTATCAAGTTCCCAGTAATGTATATTAAATACATAAGAGCTGAATAGTTAGTGGCCAATATAAACAATTAGAGTTTACCCACAGCTTCGCCAGCGTGAATTTCCCACGGGAACAGTGCTTTTTCCCGGAATTAAAGAAACCCTATGTCCTTCTATGTGTATGCGAAATTTCAGCAAGATTAGTGCAGTAAATAAAGCGTGAAGAGGTAAAATACAAACAAACAATGATACATAAGCAAACAAACAAACTTACTTTCGCATTTATAATATTATTACATTTATATATTATATTACATTTATAATATTAGGCTAACTGTTTTTCATGTGTAATAATAATATTACTACTTGGCATTTGTTGTTCAACTCAATTATCACACGGCTTTGCGTGCTCTACTATTGACGATAAAGTTATTCTAACTCTTAGCTTGCGGCTACGCACGAACAATGAGCTTGCCTTCGAGTTCTTGCGTAAAAAGCCCAAAATGGGTGTTAATAAAATAACAAGGGATCTATTTCACAAAACGAGTGTTTCAATAAACCTGCTAAGGTAATAACCGAAATGAAATTGTGTTTTAGTAATGTGCTGATAAGTAATAGCTTCAAAGACCGTTTTATTAGTAAAATAAACTATTATTACAATAAACATTTCTTGTGTAGTGATACAATAACATTTAATGTATCTAACACTCTCTTTCTCTCTTTAGTCATATTTCCTCATGACTGAGGGTCGTGGTCATTATATGGAATGAAACACACACAACGACTCTCATGGCAATTTTAATGGAGTGGTTTGCCATTGCCTTCTCCATTTCACACACTAGCTGATAATCATCAACCAGAGTGCAGGTTTCCTCACGATGTTTTCCTTCACCGGAAGCATCTAACACATAAAGTAAGAAAAAAAATGTTTTTTTTTTCTATATATAGAAAAAAAAAATCATTATTCTTTCAGAAACACAAACAAAGAGACAGAAAAAGAACGACAATATCCTATTTAGGGGTACTAATAATGTAAATGAGAAAAAAGATGAGAAAGTATGTGTGTGCGTATGTTTGTTACCCAATCACGCCTTACACCTTAGTCGCTAAGCGAATTTTGATGAAATTTGGTACACGGTTAGAGTAAACTTAAGATAGGCTTTTACATACATACCTACATATTATCACGCCTTTTTCCCGTGGGGGTAGGCAGAGACTAGCGCTTTCCACTTGCTACGATCTTTACAGATCTCTCTTGCTTCCTCTACACTCATCACTCATTTGCTGGCTTTTAATCCTGAAATTCCACGAGAGGAAGCCTCCCGGTACAGCAGTTCCATATATTATGGCCTATGATTATAATAGTGAAAGTGATAACTGATAGTACGTATATAGTTAAGCATAAGCTTATTATATCTGTATTCTGTATTGAGTCTGTATTCGTCATTTTTAATGATACCCATCCTACGTAGTACTTATATTAATTCTGTGCCTATACGCAATGCACTGTAATGTTTTACTAATAAAATGACCTATTCAATAGACGGATGAATGACCGGACTAGTAAATGTTATTTTTTGACGACCTTTAGATATATATCACTTAGCTATTTTGCAATGCGCCTTATGCTCCGATCATCGGTTGAACTCTTTCCAAAAGGTCAAAGGTGAAAATTATAATAATAACGATTAAGTTAAGCGAAAGTAATTCGCAGTATTTTTTTAATATAAAGTTAGAAGAATTTTTTTTTAATTGAGATTTTTTTGTATGTCTATGGTTTTTATATTTTTTGTCTTAGTACCTAATCCTCTAGTCATTATTTTTAATTTCAATTTACCAATCCCATTTTCTGATTTTAAAATGAATTTGGAACAGCTTCTATAAGTAGGCTTTTATAAATACGATTTTGTAATAATTTCCAGTAGGCTGCTCTGTTCTCTTTATAAAAATACTACTTTTTCCCGCGGCTTCGCCCGCGTGAATTTCCCACGGGAACAGTGCTTTTCCCTGGGATGAAAGGTACCCTATGTCCTTCTCAGTACTTCTATGCGAAATTTCAGGAAGATTGGTTCAGTGAATAAAGCGTGAAGAGGTAACAAACAAATAAATAAACAAACTCACTTCGCATTCATAATATTAGTTAGGATTATAGAGTCACAACTAGAGATGGGCGCTTGGATAAATTTCGGGAAGGTAAAAATGGGAAAGAATGGGTAGAATGGGTAAAAATTAATTTATACCCATTTATACCCGATATTTTTAATTTATGCCGGGTAGAAATTAAAATGAAAGGAAAATATCCTTTTTTACTTTAATACTGTTAAAATAATAAATAAAGTATAAATATTAGGTATGTTTTGATTAAAAGGAAGACAAATAACTAGTTATTTTTGGTTCAAATATTAAAAAAACAAAAACAACAGATTTAAAATCGTACTCAAATAATATTTTGAAAATAATGATGCATATTTAGTATATGGCTGTTTCAAGTATAATTAACAAAAAAATCAAAACATCTTCAATTGTATTATAGATTAACTTTTGCCCGCGGCTTCGCCCGCGTGAATTTCCCATGGGCACAGTGCTTTTTCCTGGGATGAAAAGTATCCTATGTCCTTCTCAGTACTTCTAACTATGTGTATGTGAAACAGGAAGATTGGTTGAGTAGTAAAGCGAGAAGAGGTAACAAACAAACTCACTTTCGCATTTATAATATTAGTTAGGATTAGGATTTGGAGGTAACTTCGCAATATTTTTCTATCGAGAAAATTTTATGCACGCGTGTTTTTGAGAGAGTTAGTAACTAAGTTTGCTGCATTTTAATTTCAAATTAAGTTTTTCATTATTACTGATTCTAGCTGTTGCCCGCGGCTTCGCCCGCGTGAGTTTCGCTTAGATAAAAAATCTTTGTGTTCCAAACTGTAGTAACCTAAACTCCAGTACTCAAAATTTCAGCCATTTGGTTATCCCGTGTCCCGCGGGAATATATTAGGTACTCGTATTACAGTCGCGGTGTTAAAATTAATCAAAAGTGATACTTCATTCAATTAATGATCTTCGTCTGCTCGTTATCTACAATTTTCCGTGTACCACAACTCCCACCCCGAGTCCCTCTTTGTCCTATCCTGTTTCCTGTCTGTTTATACGTCAGCGAAAAATGCTTATCAGGTTGAACGACTTTTGCTAAGGCGCCATTTCAATATATGTAATAGTGTAGCTGGTCTCTTGGAATTCTTCATCAGATGATCCTGATCTTCGATTTCCATACGTCAACAGAAAATGCTCGTCAGATTGATAAACTTTTGCTGTTCTGTTAAGGTTCTTCATCAGGTGTTCCTGTTTTCAAAATCAATTTTAGCCAATATATTGGCTTAATAACTATACAACAAAAAAAGTTTCATTCAAATCCGTCCAGTAGTTTTTGCGTGAAACTTTACACAGTACTTAATTTTTTTTTACACAGTACTTAATTTAATAATTGAATATGTGCTTAAACACTTTATTTTATAATAAATCTCAACGATATATTATAAAATATCGTAATTACAAACATTTTAATTGATTTTAATTTTTACCCGGTATAAATTAAAAATTCCTGGGAAAAAATGGGTATAAATGGATAAATTTCCGAGTCTCGGAAATTTATCGGGTAAATGCCCATCTCTAGTCACAACTGTGATGCATTATAATATTTATTCGTAGTCACGATGCGCAAGCGCCGGTTTGCATAAAGAGGGAGTTTGTCCAGTCCATTCAATGAGTTATAAAATTGTTCACATTTTTTATGAGTAAGCAGAACAAGCCCTGTGGAGTTGAAGTTAGTTATGAAGTCACCAAACGATCAAAGTGACGCGATGAGGCAGAATATTCCATCTACTAACTGGTTTTAATATAGAAAACTTAGTTATAATCATAGCTTCAGTTTTCCTTATTATATGTTACTAGCTTTCGCTCGCGGCTTCGCCCGCGTGAATTTCCCACGGGAACCGTGGCTTTTCCCGGGATGAAAGGTACCCTATGTCCTTCTCCGTACTTCTAACTTATGTATGCGAAATTTCAGGAAGATTGGTTCAGTAGATGAAGCGTGAAGAGGTAACAAACAAACAAACAAATAAACAGACCAACAAACAAACTCACTTTCGCATTTATAATATTAGTTAGGATTAGAATAGATATAAGCTTTAGTCGAAAATATGTAATCTGAGGAAAACTCGAGATGATTCTGCGGATAATCTCGATCTTACGGAGGGAGGAGTTGTGTATGGCGCCCCTCAGAGTGACATGATAACTGTCAACGCTTAGCATTAATTCTTTGTATTGCGCCCACGCAATGTCGAACCACCGCACAACTCTGACGCGGCAACGGCCAACCTGTTCTTAGCTATAAGTTAGTTAGTAAGTAAGTAATTCTTTATTGCACCATGAATAAAAATAGGAATACAATAAGTGTTAATGAAAAATAATAGTAGTTGAGTATGTTATTTGCTCTCCTTGAATGAACGTCTCTACTTATTCTCTACTAATTACTTTGTTTTTAAAAAGCTCACGCTCCGTAACTTAACTAGATTCATCATCCACAGCCTTCCGTGACCCACTGCTGGGTATAGGCCTCCTTCTGTCAACGCCAACCTTCTCGGTCCTGGGCTGCCCTACTCCAGTTGTTGCCAGTAATATTCATAACATCGTCGACCCATCGAATAACTAGATTATGTATGTTTATATTTTTGTGTATGGGGCCTTTGATTATTTACTCTCTATGGGGCGTCACACTGTGGGATGTCTAGAATCATGTACTTATAATTAGGTACTAATAGACCGGTGCGTCAACGTCATTTGTCATTCACGATACGAGCTCAGTGAAGGACTTCTGTCTGCTTCACAAACACATTTAATTTGTCTGTCGCGATAAGTTTATCAGATCGTTATCACATGATAGCTACGTCAAAGATAAATTAAAGATGTGACACATCTAGCATTCATGTTATTATCACCTTATAGTTAGTCATCTAATATTTAACACTTCGGCGAATTTATTGCAAAAAACTGCTAACTTAAAAAAAAGTTGAGATCAGATGTACCCGCAACCCGTAAGTTGTTTGAGGAGAGTAAATTATATAGAAGCTAGAGACATCGGTAAGGATACCTATAGGTACTATATATATTTTTATATAGGAAATAAGCGTGAAAATATATATATGTATATATGTACCGACATCAAGGGAGGATTGAAGGGAAAGAGAAAGCATATAGAAGAAGAGGACAGTTGAGAAAGGCTTATATAAGCCTTTTTCTTTAATTGGAATAGATAGACCAAGGCAAGAGTCTAGCCCACCCAAAATGTTGGCTGAAGATAAAAATGCATAGAAAACACTTCAATGTCAGGAAAGTTGTTCCTTAAAAAAAAAAAAAATGTACATTAATAATAAAAATACAGGATTTTAAAGTAACTTATACAAAAACTAAACTTAAGTATACGATGTACAAAAGTAGTAGCGGAAATGTGTTTTGATAAGAAATTTTATTGCCAGTTCGTTTAGTACTCAGTTATCAAAAGTTAAATCCAGATTTTAATGTTTGTAAAATTACGTCATTCTGGGTGTGTCATTACGTCAACAGGACGTCGAAAATAGTCGCGAGCCAAGCTATTTTTGAGTTGACAAATGAACTACAGGTTGTAATATTTTATTTTTGTTTTGCGAAGAAAATACAATCTTCTGTAAATATTATTGCTGCTTGGTTTCTAAAATTGGTAATTTTATTATTCTAGCAACCTAACCCTTAAAAATATTTTTTAGCAATTCATTCTGTACCTATGGCTTGCAATGGCGGATTCATAACATATCATATCTTATATAAAATTGCGCTGTTTTTGATGAGAATATACTTAAGATGCCATACATCGAGGGCGCATTCAAAGTGTACGAAAAACTGATGAAATTGGAAAGTTGCTGTTCTGCTTAGATATAAATTATATGGATGGGCTTTAAATAATGAACGCAAGAGTAGAACACCCACCCACCACCAACCAGGCAACCAGTTGAAACAATAGGGTAGATGACAACAAGTCAAATTGGATACTTTTTTCTAAATGTCAAAAACAATAATTTATATGGGACTTGTATGACAGTACTCAACGGTGACGTCACTTTTAATGGAGTCAAAAAGCATTCCCAATATACTTTAATTAGAACTAAAAAATAGTAAACCATGTTATAAATAAAATTAATCAATTAAAGTGACATTCAATTATTATGTTTCATTATTTAAATTGCATCATATATTTTATTTTTTACCCAGTCATCATCCCGATTATATTATTATTAAATGCAAGACACATAAAAATATCAAAAAGAAACTAAAGCCTGTATTTATTATTGCCTGCCATTGTTATTCATTTTACATCCATACTAATATTATAAATGCGAATGTTTGGATGTGAGTTTGTGAGTTTGTGGGGATGTTTGTTACTCAATCACGCAAAATCTACTGGACGGATTTCGATGAAATTTGGTACAGAGGTAGATAATGACCTGGAATAGCACATAGGCTACTTTTTATCCCGGGAAAAAGCACTGTTCCCGTGGGAAATTCACGCGGGCGAAGCCGCGGGCAAAAGCTAGTATTTAATAAATTGAGTTCATTTCAGTTTACCAATATATTGGCGGAATAAGATAAATGTCTACAATCCATATTTATTTACGTCTATGGGGAATTAGGGATCAAAGAGGGAGAGGGACAGTTGATACAATAGATCCCGTGGGACTAGGGTCGGACAACTTGTCTGGGTAGGTAACTAATAACTTATTGCGTAGGTACCTATAAGATGTAGACAGAAAAGTCTTATCAGATCGTTTTTTTTTTCATTGTCAAATTACCTATAATTTTTTATTTTTTTTACTTATACCTTTTTGATGGCAAATTGACTTTGATGGCAAACTTGCAGGAACCCAATAATACACAGTATATTTGCCTGCTGCGTGAATTTCCCACGGGAACAGTGCGTTTTCTCGGGATGAAAGGTATCCTATGTCCTTCTTAGTACTTCTATGTATATGTGAAATTTCAGGAAGATTGGTTGGTAGATAAAGCTTGAAGAAGTAACAAATAAACAAACAAATTCGCTTTCGCATTTATAATATTGTTTAGGATAGGATATTTTTAGTTTAACATTAACTGGCAAGTATTATTTCCTCCACAGAAAAGTAGGTGTTATATACGATTGTATTTGGTCTATGTCAATAGTAGCGTACCTACGTTACACGAGTACCTTGTGAAACGTACATCATAGAAGCCATAGAAAGTGTTACTATTATCAGATAATTAGATTGGCACCGCAATTCTTATTATGGTGGTAAAATATTTACGGAATTCTTTATATCATGTTTTGTGTTTCTATTAACGGGCTGAAACAAACTGAAATTTTGTCGGTATAGTATATTACAAATTCCTATTTGAAAATTTAATTTTGTTGGCGGTTTTCTATTATTTTTTTTCTAATTTCCCCACTACATAGCGAATCAATTCAATCGGCAGATTTGTTCATAAATGGTTTTTATTTCATTTTCAAGACGGAAGCACATATTATGGGACACGAGTGCACGTTTCGATATTTCACTCAAATTCAAATACCTATTTGGTTTCGTCGATTAGTTTCACATTAGCAGCTGCTTGTAATTACAATTGTCATTGACATTGATCCATCCAACGAAATATTTGAACAATTTGTTGTCATTTGACAATGAGCGATTTTTCTGACAGCTAATTAAGAAAAAAAATCAGTATAAAAAAATCTCAACAGATGGAGTTTTATTGAAAGCCGAGTTGTAATAATGGCTGTACCTATATTGTGCGCTATTTATTAGCAGCCAGAGGCAGAAAAAAAAATCACCTAACAGTTTGACAGTTGCACAAATCACAATATTGAAACTTTTACATGTTTTTTTTACTAATTTTTTTTTTTTAATGAAATTTTGCTTTTTGTATGTAACTTTTTCTCTCGCCTTTGCTTAAGCGTCATCTATGAAGTCATCTGGAACTATGTTTTTTTTTTATTTGGGTCTCGGAAAATCCCTCATTCAGAGGATTTAGCGGAGGATACATAAGGTATATTGACCTATAATTGGCTATGATTGAAATTTGCCTGTTTATGCAGAGTTCTGTGATTGAAATGATGATGATGACATTTTGCCAAATTATTTTCTAAATTCCTAATGACATTAATACTAACTACTACTAACTAATGACATTAGTACATATTAATAAATTTTCTGATGTTCTTTTTCGTTTGTTAACTAATAAAAAACAAATTGTTTACAACATTGCCGATGTTTGTTGTATTACTAATATAACATAACTTACCTATTTACCAATATTGCATTGATTTAACATCGACAAAAATAAACAGTTAAAAGTACTTACAGCCTCGCTGCGAAAAGAGAGGCTTATTCGAAAATGCTGATTAGAACTAGATAACCGTGAAATTTGGTTCGTAATCGAACAATTGGTCGCACTTTTTATTGGAAAACTAGACTTATAATTGAGTTAATTCAGTCACATTTAAAAGGGTCTGAAAATGAAAAATTGTAGGTTACTTAGGTATGTCGGTAAAATTACAGCTTACGCCTATAAGTATATATTCTACATTTAAAGTGATGAATTTCTTAGTAAATCATGCTGTTGCTATCCCGCTAGAAAACTATGAGGTTTCAGTTTTCCAGACCAAATGGATTCATTAAGTTCCTAAATAGTTCTAATATTTTAACTATGTTAACTGTTGCTTAAAGTCACTAAAGCCCGATATAAATAAATAGGGGGCTAATAAAGTAAGAAATACAGAAAAGAAAATAAAATGACTAATAGTTAATAACTACAATTTCAGCAATTATGACACAAATTACATCCAAATTGTTTGTCGTAAGTGGTATAATCATAGTATTTTTTAAATTGATTTATTTTTAAAACATTTATTTTTATTAGCTTAGGTACTATATTTAACAACAAGTATATTTTGCACTCTCCAGATTTCAACATAACATCGAATAGTTTTGTTTGAGGAATATTAGTTTTATACGCGAAAATTATGAAAAGACGTCAACTACAGTGAAAGACGTGAGTTTCATAACATTTTAGTTTCTGTGACTTATTTTAAAAGAAAACATTACTTAAATGTCATACGCTTGATTAGAATGATATTCTATTTTAGAGTCTACGACATTTCTAAAGGTGCCACGACCACGATAGGTTACTCTGACATTATGCCGTAACACTGCGAAATGCTCTACGGCCTTTTGTGGATCCCTAGACTTGCTGGTAACTTTTCAATAGTTTGATATTTCTATGATTTGACAACTTTTTTGTTACTTAAGAGTTTGTTTAGTGACATATTTTAAGTTACGTGTAGAGTTTGTGAAGTTAGGGCGTGTAGAGTTGTAAGTTGGCACGTGGGGTCTGATAACTTTTTGACATGCGAGACATTAGTCCAGTCTTGGCTATATTTTACATGAAAATGGTTTTGGCGGGATTTATATGATTTGTAAATCTTGTGCATGAAGAAAGGATAACTTAGATGGTATAATTAGAAAGCTTAAAACACATTTATTAGCAATAGGCAGTTGTGCCTGCATTGTCAAAAATTACATTTTACTTCAAGAAATAATGAAAAAAATATCGTAATCTCGTCTTTAGATAAATCCTTGTTTTTTTATATCTTAAATTTAAATAAAAATAAGCGCATATCTGTATTAAAATTAACCAAAAACTAAAATATCGATATTTTAGTGTAGTTACTTAATTACAAAGAGATGAATTAGTATTATAAACAAAGAAGCTTGGTTACTTGTTCTCTGTACTTTAGAAAGTATTGGATAACAATCAGTCATGCTGAATTATGTAAATTTTCACAGTAATTTTATCTTTATCAGATCAAAGGGCAATTTTATAATCTTCCATCTATAGATACACTGTTATATTCTGCACTTATAATTTTTAGATCTTTTGATTTTGGTAAAAAACAATACAACCCTTAATTTAGACTCTATTTTCTCCATTTTCCTCTATTTTCCCATTGCTAGGGATAGGTCATCATCTTTCAATCTTTTCCACCTTAAGAATGACAGATATAAAAATAAAATAATAATCTGTCTGATAGTTTTAGAAATTGGCATCTTAGCATAGAATATAATACCCTTATCGAGTGGGTTATTTATCAGTGTACTCCTATTTACTAAACGCATTGAAAACTACAATATACTATTACTAAAAATTTAATAACTACTTGAATTTTCCGTTCTTTTATTTCTTAAGCTAATTAAACCGAATATACTTGCGTACTAAAATGTCATCATTTTCGTAACCTAGTATTGACTAAGGCTGCCTAGGCGGTCTAATGCGGACTAATTGGTTAACTTTAACTAAATTGTGTCCAAACAGCTGATCATTGCGTTTGATTTGGTCTCCAATTGGGCAATATGGCCATTATTACCAAAATAGTAAACAAGACCCCCATGATCCAATGGCAATATGACCACAGTAACTTACTTATTATTACATAATAGATTACAACCGCTAAAGTATTGAAGTTTTTAGATATCTATAATATTTTATACTAGGTAGGTATATTAAAAGGTATGTGATAAGCATATAGATAAACACAATATAATACCCACAGTGAGTAAGTATCCATACTAATATTATAAATGCGAAAGTTTGGATGTGAGTTTGTGAATTTGTGAGTTTGTGAGGATGTTTGTTACTCAATCACGCAAAATCTACTGGACGGATTTCGATGAAATTTGGTACAGAGGTAGATAATGACCTGGAATAGCACATAGGCTACTTTTTATCCCGGGAAAAAGCACTGTTCCCGTGGGAAATTCACGCGGGCGAAGCCGCGGGCAAAAGCTAGTTTAAATATATACCTGTTAGTATACCAGGTCTTGAGTGTTATATGTATAGATTTTTTGTTAATATACAATAAAGAATTCAATAACTTTTTTATTCCTTTTTAAAAAGTTAATTCCTTTTTAAAATTATTAGCGGCTTGAGGTATCCGGTTGTCATTCTCATTCAAGCTTTTGACGTAAAAAACGATCGACTACCAAATCATGCGAATACGAGTGCTCCAGACCACTCGTTGCGAATTGTTCGACATAGACAATTCAAAAATACGGAATAATTGATGTCGGTGAGTCACACGTTTAAAAATAAGGCCCCAGCTCCGACTCATAAATAACGAGGAATACGGCTAAGTCACATATCGCATAGGTCATACAATACTAGTTTTTTTACTCGTACAAAAAATGCTTGGCTGGGTCACAAGCCACAGGTCAAATACATTCTTCAGCTGACATGAATAAGAGATCCATTTTTAGTTTCGAGCTCAACCTAAACTCACTAAATTTTTATGGATAGATCTGTCTGTTATAAAAAATCAGATTTTATGTTTGGACTTTAAATTAGTATATTGTACAAAATTTGGTGATTTTCGCTTTCTAAACTTATGTAAATTTAGCCCAATGAAAAAAAATACTAAATAAATAAAAAAACGAATAAATGTATACTAATAATGCAAGTGCGAGTGTATTTTTTCTTCAACGTAAATACGATTACCGATTTTTCGCGGTTAGTTTGAGCTCCGATGACACAGTCGATGGCCAAGCGACTTATTGGAAGTGAGTGCGTGTCGTGTCGTGCTAGGGCTGTGCTTGGAAGAAATCCTCGACGTAGACAATTTCAGAGATAAATAAAAAGACTTCAAACTGAATATTTTTTAGATACTTTGATTAACGGAAAATTTACTTAGATTTAATAAGAGCAATCAATAATATACGTATAGCTTAAGTATAGTACTTGTAAATAAAAGTGCATGTGTGTTTCAAGGTCTACGACACGGATTTTTTTTTAATACACTTTCGTTAGTAATCAGTCACTTTCCTTCTCTAATAATTATTCAGTCTTATTTTAAGTTGACATTTACACATCAAAACTATTCACTCGTATCCAGTTTGTATCTACATCTATTATTACCTACTTTTACGAGTTTTATGATTGACACAACATCGTGTTTCACAATAACAACTGCTTATTTATTGCATTTTTTTTTGTTTAAGAAAGCACAAGTGATAAAACGTGAATAAATTTACTATTTACTCAAATTCTTTTGTTATAATTGCCTTAAATGAAACTGATTATGACTAGTATTTCATTTTATGATTTTTTTTATAAGTGGGTAAGTAGTTCGCTAACATAATATTTACATCATGATTAGTTGGCATGAAAAGTGGGACGTGCTGATTTGATGTGCTGTCAAATATGGACATTCAAAGCGAAAATGCAAATTCTTGACCTGGGTCAAAATAGAACAAATATTTTGACTATCACACGCTGTCATTTTTCTGATCATCAGTTTTTGCTTATTTTCTACGAGACTATTAAGATACCTATATATAAGAATTTTCTTGGCAGTGGCAACTTTTTTGAGATCATGTGATAGACAGCCCTGCGTTCCAGTCATCCGCGACAAATCAAACTGGCCCCACAACTTTCGCGGCTCGTCCCAATAATGCAAGTCTTACGACACAAACATTGTTATCGATGATATCATTGGACCCAACACGTGGATATTTTCAGTCAATTCCCTAGTTTTTTTAGTATGCAGGATTATACCTATATGTAAGTCAAATTCCCGTTCAGACTACATATGAAGCGCGTTGAAAAGCAGTTTTTCACATTACAAACATATTGAAATTAAAGAGAGGATAAAAGAATATTTTGAAATGAGTCATGATTACTATGACTAAATTTCTTCAAGGTTTCTTCATATAAGTACTAAAATAGGCAAGCACCTTCGCAGGATATAACAAGACGAGAAAGGGTCCAAGTTTATTGACCGAGCAAGTGATAACAATAGTTCGCCAAAGGTACACAATACCGAAAGGCAGAAACCATACCTATGCGTATATACCATTTATGTACAAAAATAAAAAAATAAATAATCAAAACTCGATTTTTATATTAGTAAAACTGTCCCATAAGTAAAGTTTTCGCACGAATTTTAAAATCGAATACCTGTTTATTTCGGTTTCATGGAAGTCATAACGTGCAAACGAAATGTTAACTTACTTTTAATGAGGTTTCCTCGCTCACTAGTTGGCACTACTGGCGAATGAGGTCTGCCAGATACATGCATACATACATAGAATCACGTCTTTATCCCTTACGGGGTAGACAGAGCCAGGAGTCGTGTAACTCGAAGGCCACGCTTAGCTAAATAGTGGGCTCTCTGATGGAATGGAAATTCAGGATAGTGACAGGTTGCTAGCCCATCGCCTATGAGTGGAGGAATCCCCAGTTTAAACCCCTTTCCCTCGATTGACTTTTACAATCTGCGCGGGAAGAGAAGCAGCTGGCACATTCTATGTTTTTTTTCTTCGCTCCCAGACCAGCATGGAAGCAGTCTGTCAGATGGAATTTGAATTTAATAACTGACAGTGTTGAAGTTTGTAGTATTATTATTTATTTATTTATTTTTGTACACAACAAATACATAGATAGGAAACATAAAACACAGTAAATCTAAGTACAAAGGTACTACTTATAGTAGTATCTGACAGACCTCACTCGCCAACTATTAAGCGGAACAAAGATAAGGGTGATTAAGATTTTACATTTGTTAATTTTTATTAAGAGCGTCAGGATCGCTCCAACTCTGTAAGTTATTTAATCTGTGCTAACGGTCCGCCGCCTGTTGACGATTGTCCGGAGACAGCTTGACCCGATGGCGTAATCATTACCAATTCTTATGACCTAGGGGACAACTTTAAACTTTGAATTTAATCATTTATTGACCGTGAATATTCGACATTTTAAAATAGAATAAATATTATTTAAATAGAGATGAGTTACCTGTAAATGTTGTTCAACCTAATTCACTTCACAAAGTATGAATTCTGTAAAAGTGTCTTCCAATTTCTGCCATGAATTAAAAAAACACAAAACAAATCACCGCCAAAATTAATTTTAGCTGAAAATTAAATGGGCTAAACGTATACTACAATTGACGGTATTTAAAGTGGTTCATATACCTTATGTATATATTTATTAAACATTGTTGCATTGTAATGCAAAACATTGCTTTATATTTTTATCTTATGAAATTGGTGTTCTGAAGAAAGAAAGACTATAGGTACCAGGTTTTATTCCATCATAGGTCTGTATAATTTTTCACTTTGTAGACTTGGCTCCCCCGATGGATGGATCTTCCTTGGTGCCTGAGCACGTGTGCTTACTTCCGTTGGGATACTTACATTATAAGTATATATTTCATGTACATACAATAAAGCATATGCAATCCAAGAGTATGTAAATGTGTACATTGGCAATCCTTTTAGAAATTGTTTACGGTTATATCTTGGGTTTATGGTCCTCTGTTGTGAAATCAAATGGCTATTTTGCGATAGCAAACATTTTTAGTCGAAAACTGCGATAGTTGCGTGCTTTTACACTGCATTTGTTGAGTTTTAACCTCTGGAAAAAGACAAGTGTTATAATATGAAATTATTTGTAGCTAATCCATCTTAAGGCGGGATCAAAAATTGTAAGTAAACTGTAAATTGCTTTTTGGCGTTAAAACTTAAATGAATAAATCAAAATGACTTATTTTACTTGATCGTTCCAACAGACTCTTTTGAATTTTAATTATTTACATATTCCTTGTTTTTATTTTATAAAATACACCGGAAATATACAAAACTTGACGTTGTTCATCGCAATTGCTTTTCACCAAGAAATTTTTATTGTTCAGGGTCTAAAGAAAATAGGGCAGAGTTGTATATTCCAGGCAACCTTGTCAGCGAGCCGGCGACACCGCGCATCTCGTAATAGCAGACTTGCGTAGGCGCACGCTCGAGCTCTTTCTCAAACCGCTCAAAACACTCGCGAAGCCGCCCGCTGCGGATCAAATTTACACCGAATCACGGATACCAACTGATATTGTTCGTTAATATTGATAGTGAAATGTGTAGTGTAGTGATTGTGTCTTTTTGACTTTGGAATGAAGTACATGCAGTATTGTTTGGTGCTGATGTACAGGTAAAGCAATAAGTCAATAATCTCCATGTTAACTTGTTTACATCACTGTTAATGTGTTTGTTGAAATAATTTTAGATGATATGATATGTTTAGTAGTTATTCTAAAAAATATTTACTATTCCATGTTTTCGTTGACATTTTATTTCCGATAGGAACCATATCATCAGAATTTCAGAAGAAAAAGCATTCTATGTTATTATCGGTATTTTCAATTGTACAACTTAGGTACATGGCAAATTTCAAGTTGATCAGTTAGGTATATTGTGTTTATTTTATTCATAACAAATACCTAAGTAAGCACCTACTTACCTAAATAAAGATGTTTACAAGAAAAGAACATGCAATAAACGACATTTTGTCTAATTATACAGTAAATATTAGGTAATTAATAGTTTGTCATAAAAGTCATGTCACAGATGACACACCAATTTATTGTTATTTGATGTTTTAGTGCCATTCGTTCAAGGTTAAAGCGACTTCAAACTATACATACAAAGGCATCAAGCCATCATTGACGTGGTTTGACGATCAATTTAAGTACCTACACTACCACAATGCTATAGTAGAGCCGAAACCTAAATTCCCGTATGACGTATGTCAGTTTGACAATAATAGTGATGTACTTACCTAAACACGAATCGCTATGATTATTTGATGTTACGTAAAAATAACAAATCCAAATAAAATAATTATTTTTGTTAATCATAGAAATCTGAACCATCAAAGTAGCTGTCATAGTCACTAACATGAATATTTAATTCATTGTGAATAATATTATATACTCTGATGTCACGATTCAATACGATTGCGTGAATTCTTGTCCGTCTTTCTTTTTTTGTATTGCTTTAATTTTATTTATTTTTTAATCTTAAGGCGCAAAAAGTTTTATATTCATCATTTAAAATGAAATAACAAACCTAATTAAATAAATCGATAAATTGAACGATGTATCACGATTTTTTACATTTTCACTATCGATTTGTTGTAGCCGGATGCATGGAACTCCCTAAACGGGCAAGCCGGAAGTTCAAGTACTACATTTCCGCGCAGAGATTAAAATATTAAAAAATTCGGAACTTCATGGGCTTGACCCTGATGACACCTGCCATACGGGAGTTAAGGTTTCGGCCCGACTATAGTTATGAATTAATTTTAATGAAATAATACACATGAGAATTTTATCAAATTAAAATGGCAGGAACATATCAAGCTTATTTAAAAACATGTTTGTTTAGTTCGATTTACAAATATTTAAGTTTTTATTTTTTCAATGCACGGGAGTTAAGGTTTCGGCCCGACTATAGTTATGAATCAATTTTAATGAAATAATACACATGAGAATTTTATCAAATTAAAAAGGCAGGAACATATCAAGCTTATTTAAAAACAAGTTTGTTTAGTTCGATTTACAAATATTTAAGTTTTTATTTTTTCAATGCACGGGAGTTAAGGTTTCGGCCCGACTATAGTTATGAATCAATTTTAATGAAATAATACACATGAGAATTTTATCAAATTAAAGAGGCAGGAACATATCAAGCTTATTTAAAAACAAGTTTGTTTAATTCGATTTACAAATATTTAAGTTTTTATTTTTTCAATGCACGGGAGTTAAGGTTTCGGCCCGACTATAGTTATGAATCAATTTTAATTAAATAATACACATGAGAATTTTATCAAATTAAAGAGGCAGGAACATATCAAGCTTATTTAAAAACAAGTTTGTTTAGTTCGATTTACAAATATTTAAGTTTTTATTTTTTCAATGCACGGGAGTTAAGGTTTCGGCCCGACTATAGTTATGAATCAATTTTAATTAAATAATACACATGAGAATTTTATCAAATTAAAGAGGCAGGAACATATCAAGCTTATTTAAAAACAAGTTTGTTTAGTTCGATTTACAAATATTTAAGTTTTTTTTTTCAATGCATCAAAGTAGCTATAAATATTGTTGCTTCTTGCGTTTTCATGTTTTATTAAAATAGCTGAACAGATTTCGGTTACATAACATATGATATAAGTATATTACACGACCTTTGTGGCCCAACGGTCATCACGCCGGACTGCCACACCGGAGGTCCCGGGTTCGATCCCCGGTCGGATCAAGATGGAAAATGATCTTTTTCAGATTGGCCCGGGTCTTGGATGTTTATCTATATATGTATTTGTTATAAAAATATAGTATCGTTGAGTTAGTATCCCATAACACAAGCCTCGAACTTTTTTTGGGGCTAACTCAATCTGTGTGATTTGTCCGTATATATTTATTTATTTATTAAACAATATATCCTGGGAAAGGAGAAGATATAGACTTATTCTTGGCCCACAATTTTAAGTCATGTTTCACCGTTTCTTTTCTTCTAAGTGCAAGAGTGAAATATACTCATTAACTATCTATTCTAAAGCTGAATAAACACGTATGTTAATAATAAATAAATCCTATAAGCAGCTTTTAATAAATTCAGTGTTAAAGACGTAGATTACAGAACGTGACCGCGGTGTATTAACTTGGTAACTTAATTAGCTTCGTAAATATAAATCTCAGGTTTTGTACACAACAACCGTCTAACTTTAGCAACATGTAACATAACATAATTCTCCGTATTTGCTCGTTAACACCTCTCTACTTCAACTAGGCAAAATGCACTAACAGAAAATTCAATTACACAATTAAATCTTTTGGTAAAAATACTACTATAAAAATTCTTTGAACATTAGTTTTTATGTTTTTATTTTTATTGAACTTATTTTTCTTGAGGTTTTATTAAGTTTGTATAGTATCCTGCACTCAAATCCAGGACCTTTGTTTATAATGTTAATTTCAAATCATTTAATATTTACATGTAATCGACCGAGCGAGCGCAGCGAGCGAAGCGTCTCAGTTTCCACTAGCCGAAAATTCTTTTGTCTGTCCGGATGTTATCGCCTACAGGTCGCATTTCTGAACCGATTCTCATGAAATTTTGTAAGCAGGTTAAATGCGAAAGTGAGTTTGTTTGTTTATTTGTTTGTTACCTCTTCACGCTTTATCTACTGAACTAATCTTCCTGAAATTTCGTATACATATAGCTGGAAGTACGGAGAAGGACATAGGGTACCTTTCATCCCGGGAAAAAGCACAGTTCCCGTGGGAATACACGCGGGTAAAGCCGCGGGCAAAAGCTAGTATATCTATAATTTTTTTCTAAACTACTCTATGAGATTTTTGGCAATTGTCCCTAATACTAATACCTAGTATGTTCACATAGGTACCTATAAGCTTGCAACTACCTAGGCGTTTAAAATCCAGCTGCAAATAAGATGCTTCGATCAACTTGCAACAACATAATTGGTTCCAATATTCCATCATGAAACCAAAAATAATTTTAAATCCAGCCAGTGCAAGCTATGTACTGGGGATAGTGAGTCTACGAAACATAATGAAAAACTGCGCTCCAAAGAGACTGATTTCTGGGTTTTTAAGAAATACTTCCAACTGTATCGACAGACAAAAGGGCATAATGTGTCATGTTGAAATTACCACAACGACGTCGCGGAGTGTGACGCGAGAGAAACCTGTCTCCGACCTTGGCATCGGAAGCCGGCAAACTGGCAGCAGAGCATCGAGAGTATAGAATATAAACTTATTTATAGTCTTACTTAAACTTTCGCGCTTAAAACACACACATTGTACCTAAAATACGTAGTGACATATTTTACTTTTTCTACTTTATGGACTATGTATTGTCAATGTGAAAAGTAATTAATTATTTGAATTGAATTGAAACACATTTGTAACTGAACTTAGCACGAACCTTATTTTATCTTTGCCGAATCGTCAACCGCTATCCTACTAATATTATAAATGCGAAAGTTTGGATATGAGTTTGTAAATTTGTTAGTTTGTGAGGATATTTGTTACTCAATCACGCAAAATCCACTGGACTGATTTTGATGAAATTTGGTACACAGGTAAGAAAATACCGGGAATAGCACATAGGGTACTTTTTAACCCGAAATTCTTACGGGAGCGAAGCCCCGGGGCGCAGCTAGTAAATAAATAAAATAAGGTTCGTGCTTAGTCGCGTTATATCATAGTTAAATTTTTTCATATCACGGTGTTACGACTTTCCTACTGTACTCCCAATACTGAGTTTTTCTTGACGAAACCGTATATGATCTGCTGGCAAAGCTGACAAATCGTAAGATGGACATAATATATTATAGCTACTTCGTGCCAAAGATCCCGGGGTTTAGATGAAACTCATTGAAAATAGGTTTTGTCAAAAATATTGCTAGATGAAGATTATGGGCAATGTGGAATGGTCTAACAGTGATTTTAGATTCAATCGAAGCGCATTTTGCACGGAACTTTTTCTCTATATTCAGCATCGCCCGACCAAAGTATCAAATGGCAAGAAACTACTTAGTTGAAGTGTTTCTGAAATTCTAGACATTATTACGAAGAACTTGAGATTTTCTTCAAGTTGTTTTAAACAGTATTACATTTTATAATCCTCATTATGATATTGTTGGCAGTTAGTAATTTGATTATAAGAACGTCGTTTTAACAGAAAACAATGAAACCGGCAGCCTTATTAGCTATCTTGCAAAAGCAAAGCGATAGCCATAATTGCGCAAAATTTGCTTTTTTTTCGCAAATTCGTATTACGTACAGCGAAATCCAAACCATAGCAGAGCGATGGCAAAGCCAAAGATAGTGCTGCCTCTGCCGAACAATCGAAGAACTATTTTGTGCATTCAATCGATTCAATCTCTTTGGCCCGAGTGAAGTTTTGCTATTATCTATGGCTTTTGACAGCGTTGCGATAACAATCAGCCAGCAATTTGAACTGTCAAATTGCGATTACAAGAAAGTAATATTTTTTCTTCATCGCCTCTGATCGCTGCTTATTTTAAAGTGTATTGTCAGGGCTCGTGCGGTATTATTTATTATTAGAAGCATTTATTGATGAGCAGAGAAGAGATGTACGAGTAAAAACACATCACATCACTACACAATTAAAGCGTACCTAGGCTTCGAAATCAAGCCAACGTCTTGCAGCTTTTAGACTCAGAAAGAAAGAAGAAGAACAAAAGATCGTTTGGAAAATAAGGTAAGTAAAGTTATTTCCTAAGTAGGAACTAAAAACCTACATGGTTTTTATCAAAGATCTTTGGTTGTAAACATGTTATAAAACATTTGTCACGTCTTTAATTACGATGATATATTTTCAGGTCCTCACAGCATTGCCCTCTTTTTGCCATGGTTTTGTATCAGAAGTCTGTGGAAATGAGCTACTTGCACGAAAGGAGCCAGCTTAGTGTCTACTGCAGTGAGAAAAGTCACAAGGACTTTAAACCATCATAGAATACTAAGTATATTCGTTTTCCTCAAACACTACAAGAAAGGCAGTTCATTATGAATGGGTGAGAATATAAATATACTTATTATGATTGGTCAATAGTTTGTTGTTACTACAGTAGTTACTGTTTGAGTTAGTGTACTCAAAACTCTATACGGGTCTCGGGGAACTAGGTAAAATGGTCCCAGTATGACAGGACTGATCATCCGTCTGGCGCTTGTGCTGGCATCCCCAAAAAGTAAATAATAATGTAAATACTGAAGTTATGGGGTGTTGCAGTATAGGAGTTACTGTTTGATTAGTATTTGGGTCCATTTCCCCCGAACGGCCACATCTCTTGAATTATTTTGGTCTAATACAATTTTGAAATGATCAAGAAAATAAACTATTCAAGAGAAATTCCTCAATACAATATTGAATTTGAATTGTGTATATTTTATATCAAAATTACTGTTTGTAGAAATACAACAAGATGTTTGAAATAAGCAAAATCAAATCCACTAATCTCTACAGGATGCCGGCTCTACAAACAGGGGTGAACAAGAGGTGTTAGCCAGTGGCCGACAGCAAAGAAATTGCATTGTGCGGAGGTTGTGATCTACGGGGTTAAATTAATATTACTTTTCAAATATAGTTGTACTTATGTAAATAGAATTCAGTAACCTATTTGTTATTTAAAAATATCTTTTATTCATTATAGGTATCTATTTGTTATGTTAAAATTTGAGGTTATTATGGTCAATATTTGAGATTGGCTTCTATTATAGTAGCCAAAACCATTTTTATAATTTTTGTCTAACCTATCGGGCTGTATGTTTATAAACACATGACACAAAAACTACTGGACCAAATTTGATACGGTTTTCACTGTTGTATTGATAATAATAATATTTGGTAGTGTATTGATAAGAAGTGTATTTATTTGTATAAAATAAGAAATAAAGAAATGTATGTAGTCAGTTGAATATTTTTATTCAAATAGATAACATAAATGTATTTACAATTGTTATTTCTTTTCTTACAACTTAAAGACTGTACTAAGAGTTGGCCAGATACTTAGTACTTGCTATAGGTACTTATAGTACTTATTTATTAGTTTATTTCAAATAACAGAGATCCATAGTTGTGTTAGTAACAATTATTCTATGTTAGTACAATAGTTAGGTACTTATTTTTAATGAATTTATACAATTTATATCATAGAAATAAAATTTAGAATAATGACTAGTATCTTATAGGTATAGTACCTTAAAAATAAACTATACATTAAAAAGGTTGATTGTTTGAATTTGAACAAAACGACAAATATACGGACTCTATGTGCACACTATCACCATAACACAGCCTGTTTCCCAATAATAGCCAAGACTTTCTTGTCAACCTCGGACAGATCATCTTGGCTACTAGGACCACCACCTGTACCCAGAGCATCCTGCCTCCGTTTAGCCAGCTCGGTCTTGCTTTTGTGTTTCAAGTCAGCCCAGTACTATAACAATAAAAAGTTATATGAAGAAAGAAAGACAAAAATGCACATAAAGTGATTTGTACAAACCTAAGCAGCAAAATATTAATTGGTATTCTATACTTCTTTACTTATTCTACCTACTTACCTTTTTCCATCGTTCTCCAGATTTAGTTGATCCAGAGCCATAGGAATTGAGCTTATTAGCAAGGTCACTCCACTGTTTATCTACTGCTTCTTTAGACCTTGCTCCAAGCCCCACTCCTTTTGCAATTGAAGGATGTTCCGCAAGGAAATCCAACAACTCCTCCAGTTGCTTGTTTGATACTCTGTTTGCCATTTCCTAAAACACCGAATAGGTATTTATATTACAAACTAAACTTTGCTGCACAAACATTACACACATTATTTTAAATCACAGCATCACTGTGTGCCTACTTACTTTGTGAGAGCTGCTGATCCAATGGAGTCATTTTTCACGAATACTAACAAAATCATAACAACGTGACCACTTGTAACACAAGAATGCACCATATTAACAAATTTACCACTTGAAATAGGCGCCAAGCTATTTTTTCTGATAAGTTTTTTCATATTCGTATTGAAAACACTTGCAAACGTGAAATTCCGCGAAACATCTGTTTGAAATTGACATTCATTCCTATAAATTAGTTCCTCCTGATTGCTACTCAATTGCTTTTGTCGCTAGTGTCTATGCTAAAACTAGCGAAAAGTGCATTTAAAGCCACCAGCGAGCGAGTAGCCAGCGATCACATACGTAATACGATTTTTTTTGGCGATAAGCAATCGATCGCGCGGTCACTGCGCGATCACTGCGCGATTTTCGCTGATTGCTAAAAGATAGCTAATAAGGCTGCGGTTCATAACTAAATGGAATGAATCTACATAACCAAACTCAGTCTAACGGGTTTGAGACTTTAGTAAAAAATATTTTGAATAAATCGAGAATACAATTGTAATATATTACCATCTATTTTACAGCAGTTATGAACTTAAGGGAAAAGACATAAAATAGTTTAAGAAGATTTATTTTTGGATTTTTGAGCATCTCAGATACAATATTAGTACTAATAATCTAATTTCTATATGAGAGTATGTTTAGTTTAAGAAGATGTTTAGAAGAAGAAGAAGCTGATGTTGAAGAAGTTTAAGATTTTTTCCTAACATAATTTTATTTTATTTATTTATTAAGCAAACACAACAGTTGACAATCACATACAATTCCGTAACAATTTCAATATAATATAGGTACTAAACTAGATCGCCAACCAAAAACGTGAATGCATTACATGTTAAGTATACTAAATGTATTTATTACTAATAACATAATTACTAATTAAAAGACTACATATTTCTATAATATCAGGATGATATCAGGACAGAAATCATTGGAAGACAATTTTAACTTGACTTTTTTTTTTTTTTATTTCTTATGAAATAGCTTGATGAATCAGTTACCTACCATTTTATTTAGGTACGCCCCGTGGTTTTGCTCTTGTGGGAAATAAAAAGTATGCTTTTTGCTCTTCCAAGTTTTATTGTAACTTGGTGTGGTTGAAGCGTGATTGAGTAACATTCTTCCATACACAACTGATATCTAACTTTTGCATTTTATAATAATAGTAGCTGCGCCCCGGGTAAGTAGGTATTCCATGTACTATTCCCGGTATTTTTCTAACTGTGTACCAATATTCACCATACTCTATCCAGTAGATTTTGCGTCGTTGAATAAAAAACGTACATCCAAACTTACGCATTTAAATATTAGTGGGATAATAGTAAGATATCAAAAAGCTAGACTTTTATAAATTTTAGTTTCTGAGAATATGAATGGACAGACAGAGCAAAGAAAAAATACACTACGCGAACTACAGAGAGCGTTCCGATTTTCCGTTCATAAAATACAGAAAGCTATAATATTTAAAAAAAGTTCTGTAATATCTAGCAAAACTAAAAGGGGAAACAGTTCAAAAACAATATTGAAACAGATCTTTTTCCAGTTTGTAAACGTTTAGTATTTTATTTGGTATTTAAGTCAAAGGAGTGGCAATTAGGAGAAGTTTCCCACTCAGTTCGACTTTGCGTTTGATTTCGTAACGTTCTTCCCTTAATGACTGATTCCTTGCCCCTCCCCTCCCCTAATGGTGATGGTCGGTACTTATTGACATTTTAGTACCTCTATTAATATTTATAAGCAAAACCCTTCCTTTCATTGGACGCTTATTGCCGATTGCACTATGCATAATGAATGGATGTTTATAAAATAATTCGATCAGTGAATTGATTTAGGTATAGGGAGGCTAAAGCAGTTATATTGTTTAAATTTTAGTAGAGAGCTTAGAGTATACTAAAAAGACTAGTAATCTACTATCATAGATTAACACTATTCTTCTAGCTAATTTACAATAAAATAAAAATAAATTTACGCAAGTTGAAAGCTAAGGATGATAGCTAGTTTCCATCATATTTTCAATAAGGCATTTGTACGAAATGAGTCTAATTTGCGGTGAGACGGGAGACGGGCTGTGAAGTCATTTTAAATCGTAATTTACTACTTGCCAAGGGCCACCCTGAACCCTTAATGAAATGAAAGGGTGCGGGGTCCTATGTCAGATTCACTACTCACCATTATATTTTAGTATTTTGCTAAATTTATACGAATTTTGCCCAAGCCTTAACATCATGTTATAAATGACCGCTCACTCTAAGTAAATCTTTCTTGATCTTTAAGTTATTTTTGTCCCCGAAATCCCTGCGTCATATGACTTCAGAGAAATAAAACATAATGTGCATTTAAGTGTCTGAAGTTAATGGCACTATAAGATAGACTATGATGACCCACCCGCTCTATAAAAACAGAGTCGAAAAACAAACGTAAAAGAACGTCAGTAAAACATCAGGGAGAAAATTTCAGCCTTTATACGTTCTTTTGCAAATAAAACTGTAATAAATATAAATATTTGAATGTAGACATTATAAACCAAAACATCTTTGGAATTCCGTCTGCTAGTTCTAGGGACAGCATCATAAAATAATAATCTCTTCAACATATTATAAAGACATGGATATAAAATTTATAGTAGGTATTAATTTCATTCATGGTTAGATATTGCAGTAGACGTCGTTCATTTATACAAGCCAACAGTATGAGCTCTTTATAGTCTTAATTAATAACAACTATGATCATTTGATAGTCAACAAATTTGATATTCCTGTCAGTTGTGAAATTAGACGCTCGAAACATTTCGTTTTCAACGTCTGATTTTATATTATGCCTTGGATTGATTCCAAAGGTAATCTATTATTCGTATATTGGTCGATGATAATTCAAAAATACATCGGTATACGAGCAAAATACATAATGTAGAGACCGTATACATAATGAAGAGACCGTGGTGTTATTTTTAGGATGCATATTACGTGGGTTATGTAAACTTTTTCTCAGAAATGACCCCTGTGGCCTAGTCATCATGCTAGGCTGTCACACCCGTCACACGGAAGGTCTTGGGTTCGATCCCCCGTCGGGCCAAAACAGAAAATATTTTTTTTTCAGTTTGACCCGGGCCTTGGATGTTTGTCTATACTTATATGTATTTGTTATGGCATTGTTGATTAAAATCCCTTAAAACAAATCTCGAGCTTTGTTTAGGTTACCTGCTATGGGGCTACCTCAATCTGTGTGATTTTACCTAAAAAACCTTATGTGGTTCCATTTTTTTAAAACCTAGGTAAGGTCTGATTAAAAGTAATTGTTATGTAAGTTAACTAAATGTTATTTTTTGTTTCAGGAACTTAGGAGCAGTTTTATACTTTTGTTTTGAGTAAGTAATAATAAAATTTTGTACATTTCTTATGATTTTTGAAGAGGCGATTTTATCCAAGATTCACAGAGCTGATAAAGTCAAAGCATAATGCCGTATCGATTTATTCTTCGTACGGCCCACACAGTTACGGCCCGAATCAAAAATTCTCGGTTTGAACCAAACAACAAAAATTATTCTTTGGATATCTCAAATACTTTATTTTTTTGTTGACTATACTTTGAAAATTATAATAATTTGGGACGAAGAGAGAATATAATTCTGGTTTGGGACAAACTGAGAATTTTTTGGAATGTGGGCCGAAGTTTCGGACCGTACGAAGAATAAATCGCCGTATCGCAAACTGATAAAATTAAATATTTACCCTAAAAAATTACGATCTAGATTACTGCAAAATTGTATAAACAATTTGAATATAATAGATAGGATAGGTATAAGAAACACTTAGTTGATGTGAGAAGAAACGAAATAGATCCTTGAATTGAATTAATGATTATATACTAAGTTATGTCAAGATAATTATGTGTAATAGAAGTTTTATATAATATGTGCTAATAGCACCTACATATATCATTCTATACAAGATCTTGCACTCAGGTTAAGTGCAGTAAGTAGTATTTTCCATATTTTACTAATACACCAGTAGTTTGCCGTGAACGTAGATCTTCAAAGCCACTACACCAATTTAAATAAAAATTACATATACGGTGAATAATCATACTAGTGGTTCTGTCAGAACAGTAGACCTCGCGAGCCCTTCCACGAAATAACCGATATTTTACCGTGTCCCTGGCTAAAAAGAGTTTTGAAACCAATCTACCAATGCTGGAAAGAAAGTAAAAAGTTCTCATATTTTACCCATAAGCCCAAACATGTTCTTGTGGTTGGTCAATACCACTAAAAAAAATACTGAAACCTGCCTTTTTTGCCTCAAATAATATAAATAATAATATAATAATAAATATAGACGGACAAATCACACAGATTGAGTTAGCCCCAACGTAACTTCAAGACTTTACGGGATGCTAATTTAACAATACTATATTTTATAACAAATACATATAGATAAATATCCGAAACCCACGTCAATCTGAAAAAGATTATTTTCCATCTTCACCCGACCGGGGATCGAACCCATTAGGCCACGGAGGTCGTCAGTCGTCAGAAATGCATGGTACCTATTGGTTATATGTATGTATATGTTATTTGCGCAACAAAATTAAAGTTCAAAAAAGAAAGTTCAATTTGAAATCGAATCTCTCTGATTAGTAGGTATGTAGGTAATATATGTATTACTTTTTTTTATAATAGGATTCTAATCATACAATGAAGTTTTTTGATATCAGATTTATTTCAGTGAGTGTTCAAGATAATTCTACCATGCAAAGCAATCCACAATACAATACCATTAACCAAATAAATACACACAATTCAAAGCCAAGCAAGACAAAAAAAGCCATATGATTTTTAAGAACCATTTAATTTTATTTAATAAATAAATCAAGTCACTCTTGTAAACGTATTAGCGATTTTGCGAGTATTAAAAGCTTTGCTGCGCCATCTATTGATTTTTTTTTGTGAACTATCGTATGAGAATTTATAACATATGGATTTATAGCGGTTTTATTGAATTTTACTATGTTGTTCAAACAAAAAAAATGCGTCTTAATAAGAATAACAAAAATGTCTAATGACATTTTTGAATTATTTTTTAAATATCTGAGATATGAGGTTGTTTTTATATATTTCGGCCATTTTTTAAAATTTCGAAAAACTGGCTCGACTAAAAAATTCTATAAAATTACCGAACCTGCTTACAAAATTTCATGAGAATCGGTTCAGAAATGCGACCTGTAGGCGATAACATCCGGACAGACAAAAGAATTTTCGGCTAGTGGAAACTGAGACGCTTCGCTCGCTGCGCTCGCTCGGTCGATAAAAATTACATATACGGTGAATAATCATAATATGCTATTATGTGCGTATTCGACAAGTATGCGAAAGAATTACTTACTTACAATTATACAAAAAACAATTCAGTATTGTCTAGTAAGAACTGCTTTGCCAATAAATAACAAAGAAAAATCATGCAATATATTTTAATTAATTTAAATTTTTAAATTTTGATTTTTATTAGGTCTACTAGTTTTTTTATTGGCTAATGGGAGAATTTCAATGATTACCTTTATTTAAGTATTCAAGACTTTTTTGTTGAAAATTAAGCCATAGCGCACTTCGTACATAATAGGATTCTAGCCATGAGGATCTTTAAATTACTGTTTGTTTTTAAATTTTTGTCTATGCATGCTATGTTAAGTTGTTGGTTTTCCAAATAAATGAAAATAACATAAAATAATTTAAATGGAGCGTAAAATTGCATTTCCACTGGGAATGAGATAAGGCATGTCGAGCAATCGGGTCGTCACATAACAGTAACCTCGCATGCATAGCTAATCTTCTCACGGCTATCCCTACCAATGTCAATTCTACAAATAGGTACAAAAGTATTGAAAAAATTGTATATTTTAATACATATTAACCTCGATAACTTTCCCTGGCATGACAATATGCCTTTTTTAAATTGCAAGACCAAGATAATAGGTATCTAGATGAAATATCATCTAGAAATCTTTTCTTTGAGTCCATAGAGTAACACGAAGCGTACTCTAGATTTGAGTCAGGGAAACAACGAAAAAAGAAAAACACGTGCTACTCAGTTTTGTACACTAAATAGATCTATGAGTGCTACCTTAGATAAAGTATTAACTGCTACAAAAATTACATACTTAGCTAATGATTATTTTATTGTACCAGGTTTTCTCGTGTTATTTTAATTAAAATAGAGTGTAGGTGCATTATTACCTACACGGTGCGTTGTTTCTCAGCAGTCATTTGGTTCATTAATTTAGAGAAAGCAATATGTACTTCAATCCTCGTATTTACTTACCATAACCAAAATATTTCCTAACCGTGGATTAAAAAGAAAACCAACTATTACACGTGCCGTTGCGCTTGCGCACTTTCTTTGTCACTTGGAACATAAATTGATACTTACCTTGTTCCATGTTATGGAGAGCACGGAAGAGACACTTTTCACATTAAAAAAATCATTATATTTTTCTGTTACATATTCTTTTGAACAATGCTTTTTTCAACCATAACGTCGATTGCCTGAGTGGATCTAATCTCGGGCTCTTCTTCCAGGGGTATTTCGGGGTATCATTGGTTGTGCCATATCTATATCTATACATATAATAAAACAGTAAACATATTTTGTCTGTACATTTAGTATTTGTGACCGAAATGGAAAAAAATTTTTAGGAATTTTTTGTCTGTCTGTCTGTATGCATGCATGTACTGTACGCGTTCACGCAAAAACTTCCGGACGGATTTGAATGAAACTTTTTTTGTTGTATAGCTATTAAGCCTGGGTAACATATAGGCTATAATTGATTTTGAAAACTGGAGCACTTGATGAAAAACCTTAACAGAACAGCTGTTCTGTACTAACTGTGTACTATAAGAAAAATGGAAATGGTACCTTCGCAAGCATTTCTGTTGACGTATAAAAATCGAAGATCAGGATCATCTGATGAAGAATTCCAAGAGACCAGCTACTCTATAAAATAAATGGAAATGGGGCCTTAGCAAAAGTAGTTCAACCTGATGAGCATTTTCTACTGATGTATAAATAGATAGGACACGGGATAGGACAAAGAGGAACCCAGGGTAGGAGTGGTGGTACACGAGAAATTGTAGATAACGAGCAGACCAAGATCGTTTATTGAATGAAATATGTGATTTCATTTTGGAAAATTTATGACACTACATGTCAAAACATTATCTATCTTTGCAGTCATGCGTAAACGAATTTACGTTTTACATCACAAACTACATATACATAGTTGCAGTATGTTGCACGTTATATCACAATACATCAGAAAAAACTGTGTTTTACGTCAGTCGCGGAATCGTATAGTGGTTGTTGTAGAAATTAGTGCATAAATCATTCAAATAACTATAAATTTTATATATTTACATTCCTTTTCTATTTAAATTGTTAGGATGATGCTATCTATGATGCAGATAGATAAATAATTAAATAAACTCATCTTGTTTATATTATGATTAAATAATTGGATATCGACGTGAAAAAGAGCCTTCTTTGAAGGCCAAGTTTCAATAAAAAAAATTGACTTTGACTTTGGCTTTATAAACTAGGAGCGATCCCAGATCACTGCTTATAGCCCACATATAGTCAAACCACGAGCTAACCCACGTGCTCTGGTTCAACTGACCCACCGGCTCGGGTCTGAATTTGGGTACACGGGCTATATGCGGACTGCAGTCTCTGATACATCTATATGAAGTCCGTTGCTGGATATAGGTATCTCACAAAGAGTTCCACATAAGGACATTACGACGCGTCTCGTAGAAGCAACAGGAGACTTGAGAGCTGGCAGCTTTTTTTGTTCAGCTTGTACTGCGATACTGACAATATCTGGAATGCTGTCAGTATTCTGGGCACAGATATGAGTTTAAAAAATATATATTTATTTAAATCTTTATTGCACATGTTATAAAAATTATGTACAAGGTTAAGACGGACAGATGGACATATGGATGGACGGACGGACGCGTCCGTCCATCCATATGTCCATCCATTTTTGACGGACAGACGGACGGACGGACGCGTCCGTCCGTCTGTCCGTCAAAAAATACATAAATAACTTAACCTAACCGTCCGGACGGTTAGGTTAAGTTATTTATGTATTTTTTTTAAATTTAATTTCATTTTAATGAAACACAATCAAAAAATTAAACGTGCTTCTATATTTCTCATGCGATTGTTTTTTTTTAATATACACCTGCAGAAAGCTTTTAGCTTCCTATTAAATATTTGATTAAAGTGTTATACGACACGACACGCACGGAGCACGGATTATTAGTGAGATAATACTATAAAAACATGCGATCTGTCGCGATCCCGAGCAAATGTTGCAAAAAGATCTCTATCATTATTCACACGCTCGTTACCGCGCGCGAACTCTTGCGCAGGGTCGGAAGCGGAACCGGGCACGCGATGTATATCCTCGGTTATTTTTGTTACGTCTATTTCTGTTACGTTGGAATTCAGACGCCTCGTTGTCAACGTGTAGTATTTTTTAGCTAATGATACTTTTATCAACTTCACCTATTTGTTGCTACTGAATTTTATATTATCTGATAAAGAGAGATGATTGAAGATTAAAGAGCATTACGACGATGAGTATTGTATTGATGACTAAGGCCTATACCTGAGGAACAGGTTATTCAATCAAAGCATTTTTTAAATTGAAGAATTTTATCACGGATTCTAAAATCAAAACTTGTGTTGCTGATGACGTTTAAACTACTACGATAAAACCTGTTTTTCTAATAGTTCCGTCCGCGAATCTGGACGACTTTAATGTTTTGACCTTTACAATTGGTTATATGTTAAGTTAACCTACACAAATGAAAGCCAGCCTGTTTGCTGAGGTGAAAGGAGAACTCATCATTAGTACCTAGCTTTTGCCGGTATACCTACGCTGATATACGAGTGTGAATATTTCAAACAACTACCACGCAAATAATCGCAGCAGGTTTGGTTTATGAAATCGATCAACATTTCAAAGAAAATACCGTGCATCTTGTTAAAAAAGTCCAAATTTTAAATTGTTCCAATGTTTAAAATCTTTCTCGTTGACCAGCTCACACTAGTTTGATTTATCGACTGCTAGATTAGCCAATTTTATCGGAACTAATCAAAATAATATTACCGTATTATTTCTTTCCGTTGACCGTAAAATCTCGATTTCATAGCAACGCACACACAATATTATGTTTGCGTAAGTAACCTCAGTTTACACTGATTTTGATACCTATAATCATGATGATACAAGCATACGGTGCTTGTCGATTTATTAGTATTTTTTAAAGTTCTATACTAAGTATCAATATTTAAAAAAAATTAAAATATAGTGATCACATTTAAACTGAATTTGTTTCGTTACATAAAATAAACTAACAAGGATACAACGGCCAAGAAATTACTAATTACTAACATATATTGTGACCCAAATAGCATAAAGATAAATAAATATATATCCAATAAATAAAGGTTTACGTCAACACATTGGATGATATTGTTATAGGTAGAGACTCGTAGAGAATCGTTGGAACGTTGACACCTGTAGCTTCTCGGGCCAAAACATACACTTGTATTTGCGTCGTGTAGGTAGAATGACAAACATTGATGTGCCTGTGTTTGTCATTATGTTTGTTTCAGATCATCATAGCATGCTGATGATAACACCAGTTTAGAGTATTTGTGTACCCTCAAAGCTACTAGGTTATTTGGATAGATCTATATATGTGGAATATTGGTCTGATTATAAATTTCCCCCATCACGTAAGATTTGCGAAAAAAAATGTGTCAAAAATTTAAAAATTAAATTTTCGCTAATATTTTGAGACAGAATTAAAATAAGTAGTTCTAAAATTTTCAACATGTTTTTTAGCTGTAAATGTTATAACACTCTTCAATAATATAAAGCAATTCAATTTTAAATTTTACATTTTTATTTCCCGCAAAAACATTTTTTGAAAGTTGTGTTAATTTCTCCATACAAGGACTATAACCATAAAATGTATGGAGAAATTAACACTACTACTTTTATCTACATTGTGATTTTCTATGTTATAAACAAGTACCTGCTTAGGTACATTTTTATGCAACAAAACATGATTTGCGACTGCCATAGTTATTATCGCAGAAACCTCATTGTTTTCGAAATGGTTTCGATTTTAAATGTTTCGTGAATTTATCAACCTTAGGAAATTACAAAGAGTTGTAAAAAATATCCGTCCGATGTTCAATTTGATTTCATGCACAGAGTGAAGTCTGTTATTTTCATGACATTAACTATTCCGTTACCTCTATTGATTATATTTTTTATAAGAATAATTTCTTTACCTTGGTATTTATTGCCTACTATTTTATAAATTTTAGATTCTAGATTCAAAAACAGTGTAATCACTTCACCTTGTTATGTTGAATTCACGTAAAAGTATCTTTACAAATGTAACTCTAGGTCAAGATGCATTGGACATCAATGGCTCGCTGCCAAAACCTTTGTCTTATTCTAACATTCCGCTCAAGCCAAAGTCAGAAAGGGACAGTCAGCTAAGTAGTCAGTTGTGTAAGCCCGCGCAACGTACGCAAAGTATTTTGTAATTATTTAATACATACGAGTACCATGTTTACTTATGTGCCCTTGAGAAAGTAATTTACTTTGTCTTTATTGCGTTAGTAATTTTTTTAGAACATCTTAAATTTCAGAGCAAATTTATATAATTTTAAACAAATATATATTTTATACTCCACTAAAAAGTTGGCTTGGCTATATAATAAATGAATCCGCGAAAAATACAAAAAGAAGGAAAACTTTACATATTTACACACTATATTATTTACATAGATTTGTATTTCCAAGAATTATTAAATAGTACTTAAACAAAGTAATTGTTTGCATAAATTTTCCATAAAATTAGCTATCATCTGTGTAAATACATGCTGCGTAGGTAAGTCAAATTATACTAATGCGTAAAACAGTTATACTTACTAAAAGTTATGTCAAGATATCTCATACATTTTGCGATTTCGCGGCTTGGTTTCGCTGCGCCCAGACCGTAAGCAAATATTTGTTGTTACGACAGAATTGAATCTTGCCATTCTCGTAATGTGTACATTTAACTTCCGAAAGACATCATGGAATTTTATTCGAAGAAAGCGGTGTATCTGACTACACTTTCCACTTTTGTTGAAAGTGCGTCGATTTAAAAATCTTAGGTACCAATCCAACGAAAGCGATGTCGCATTGAAGTTCGGACATAAAACAATTTTTATTTCATTTTTAATAACTGTGACTTCCACAGAAATATTTAGCAAAAATGTTGTCAATTTTTATATGCAAGCATGCTGCAAAAATTTAGCTGGTGGTCACCCTGCATATTATTTATAAATGCGAACAATGCGAATAAATGCTATTAATTAGCCTGTCACTTTTTCACATCTATACCTTAATTCGAAGAAGAACATAGGCTATTTGGGGCCCATAACTGATGCCCAAGCAGGAAAGCCACGGGAATAAGCTAGTATGTCAAATATTTTATCGGAGAGACCATACAAAAGAGTTTGACGGTGTATGTTCATTTGCCAGATAATGTTAGCATTTGTCCAAAACGTGGCCAACTGTGACCGAATCTACCATATCTACCTACACGAATAACGGCATAGCTTCAGCAATAAAACCACTTGATGGTTTTTGTTGGAATTTTTATTCCACGTTGTTACGAAATGGTCAATTTACTTATTTATATACGGATTTATAACACGTGATGTAACGTTGTACGAATAACTAGTGGTTCGCCGCGAACTTAGACCTCGCGATTATTATTTATAGAGTACTATTTATTTTCATAAAAATGCGTATTATTGCGTATATCTCAAAAACGGCTGAACCGATTTTGATGCGCAACGAACTTAAAAATTTTATGGATAGTTGCTACACGTATTCTTAATATCATCGAAATTAATTCAACGGTTCGAGAGTTATCGCGGAACAAATATACATACATACAAACAATGTGTTTTCGCCCGAACTTGAATTATAGCCCTCGCTCGCTTCGTTCGCTCGGTCAAATATTTGTCCATATAGTTGTCGTTTTTTCTGCTATAGTTTAAATAAGGCTTATCAATACATATAAAATTCTTCTGTTACTGTCAGACAACACATAGTCAAAACTACTGGACGTTGAGAGCTGAAATTTGGCATGTAGATTTCTTAGAGTGTAGGAGAGCCCAATTCCCACGGGTGCGAAATTACCACGGGAGCAAAGTCCCGGGCTCATGCTAGTATCCGATATACTTTAGAGATTGATTTATTGTGTCGACTATGTTGGCTTGGTAAACTTAAACAGAATGTCAATGTCATCTGTCAGTGTCTTTATATGTTTAAACTGTCAATATAGGATAAATATCTCTTCTTGTTCTCTTGCGCTCTGATCTACTGTATGGCCGCCGGTATTTGTTTTATAAAGAAATAAAACCCTGTTCAATCTACGTAGTACGTATGTATTTTGCTTTTTCTCATAACCCATCAGGTTATGGGCCAAGGGACGTTTATCACCCATCATCATTTTTGCTCTTTCTAATTTAGTTTCTTTGTTGACTCTCCAATTTCCTTTTATTTCACATTGCTCTTTTAACAGTTTTATGAGTTCCGTGTACAGTTGGTTTGAGAGTCTAACATTTAAAGTGAGTAATTTTAAATGCAGAAATTAAAATAGGCTATTAAACGTAAAAGGCACGATTCCATTGTATTTTCTCCAAAATTTCGTGCCCGTGACATCGATAAAATCTTCGTAGCGTGTTCACATCCGTGAAAATAGAAGTGACAGTAGTATTTATATTAGCATGCACCACGGACCTTGGCTGCATGCCTTATTAAACTGACACACATACAAATTATTATCGTGGAAAATTTAAATATGATGTATGTTTTGGAACGTTTTATAAATCAGGCATTATGAAGTTATTACTGAGATTTACGACTTCAGGAAGTTTTCCTTGTTAATTTAAAGATTTTTCCTGTAAACCATTAAATATATTTTAATTTAAAGGATAATATATCGATAATATAAAATAATCCTTCGAGCTACAATAAACTTAAGCTCCTGATCAATTAGCCTAAAACCAAAGATTATGATAGAGCTACCTATAAGAGTTTTGTTAAGAAAGATGAATGTAATTAAAAACAATTGATTGTTACGGTTAATAAATAAGAAGGAAGGAACTTAATGATTAATTACTTTTAAGATCGAACAAATGTAATTAATGGTATTAATACGCAGAGAGAATCGGTGTAAAACTGTAAACAGGCTTGATTGGTTCCTTATCGATTTTCATTCGGCTGAATGAACTGCTTAAAAATGCTTATTCATAGAACCAAAACAAATCTAATTGTTTTCTGATTAACCTAACGTAATAATAATAAAAAAAGGAAAAATATATTGCGAGTTATGATGTATGCAATTAGACCCATCAAGTGATTTAAATTAAATTCCACTAAGTACTCAAATTATTAGATAGTCACATATTTTGAAACTACGTATAATAAATATTAGTCCGATGATGTTTATGGTACCTATTTTGTATGCTATCCGCCATCATAGGGAAAATGTTCCACAAATAATATTAGTAGATAAGTAACAACTTCGTATATGTTCAAACCACAGAAATCTTATTTCAGATTTCCCACAGTATATGAGTTCCCACAGTATATTATACTAAGATCTTTATCATAAACTAGCTTTCGCCCGCGGCTTCGTCCGCGTGAATTTCCCACGGGAACAGTGCTATTTCCCGGGATGAAAGGTACACTATGTCCTTCTCCGTACTTCCAGCTATGTGTATGCGAAATTTCAGAAGGATTGGTTCAGTAGATAAAGCGTAAAGAGGTAACAAACAAACAAATAAACAAACAAACCAACAAACAAACAAACAAACTCACTTTCGCATTTATAATATTAGTTAGGATTATTAGTAAGAGTATTGGACCTTCATTATAATGAACACTGTTCACGGCCCTAATAAAATTATTTTCACAATACGAAGGTCTTTTATACGTTAACAGATGTGACTTTGATCCAACATTGGCTGTAACCTCCAAACCTGTCATCGTGTAACTGTGAAATGTATCAGGCATTGTACAATTTTGATCAATGTCAAAAACGGTAATGGTTGATTCCTATTATTATATAGAAGTCATGGTTTTATTGTGTGACCTTTTCTCTCTCTTTTGCATGGTTAAATCGAAATATAATTTTATTTTAACAACGCTTTTAAAGCGCAACCAGTGGTGATGTGCCGCCGAAAAACTCCCTGTACCCTAAAACTTCTTCCTATGAAAAAAATCAATTGAATCAATAGAATTTTTAGGTTTTTTAGGATAACTTTCCGTTCTCTAGAATATTTCCAAAGAATTTCCAAAAAAAAATCCGTTGTTTCTTGAAATTTCGAGAGCAGTACAACAGCTCTATGTCGAATTTCCATACCTGCACTCGTAGGATGACAACTGGTGGTACAAATAATATATTATGTGTCATAGAAATTGGTTTAATTGCTACACGCGACACAATCTATTTCATAAACTGATTGAAAGTCAACAAAAATAAACTATAATCATACAAAGCAACGAGCTTAGCAATACTAATAAAATATACCTACATAAAAGGACTGATTCAACATAAGTAATATCAGACTTCGATTGGACTTATATTAACTTGAACATTTCATTCCACATAAAGGGACGTCCAAAGAAACTAAAAAAGCGCTCGGACTTCTAAAACAGTCACTCAAAAGTGGGAATGAGCTCACGTTGAAAGAAACTCATTTCCGCTTGCGACTTTCTCAATACATTTCATTTAAATACTTTTCTTAAGGGGACTTAATGCAGAACGGGTGTTTTAATTTACTGACGTCTCGCACGGTGACAAGGGAAGGCTTTCTGTGGCTCATGGCTGCTCATCGTCTCGACAGCGAATGTAAATAGTACCTAATAGAGCTGTTTGGCTTTTATAGGCTTGTATGAGCAGGCTGGCTGACTTAGATTACAAGTATGGAGGGTTTTATGATAAATTTGTTAATTAGTTCGTTGAGAAAGGAATATAATTTAGAAAACTTAAAATTAATGGGAATAGTCATAAACAAAATGTTACTTTTCAACGAGCTAGGTTATAAACAGTTAGAATTATAAATAAATCCTTCTTTGTATCTTGATCATGTTAAATATATAGATAGAGATAGAATTAGTCAACATTAATAACATCAGCTTGCCGCCAGGCAAATGTAATAAAATTTACTGAAATAAGGTTTTTTTTTTATTTGGACTCTAAAGGCACTGTAAAGGCAATGTACAACGTATTAGGTACTTAATGCGGAAATTTAATTCGTAGTACTTGTGAGCTGTACCAGTAAAAAGACTGTCAAGGTTGATTCGAAGTGCATTCACTGCAACAATTCACTTTTAATATTATTTATAGGTCATAGACAAATTTAGCTAACAGTGAAATAACTGGTTCAACTGGAGCAATTTTGTTTAAAGTGGGCAGATAATTTATACTCTACATAAAATCTACTTTGCATTTTATTAAATAAATATTCATGTTAAAATTATAATACTTACTTCTTTAGTATGGATTAACCTGATAAGGTCTTGTTTGATAGGGATTGACAAAATACATACCTTACCTCCTTTTTGACCCAGTAAAATATAGTCAGTGTTAATATTTTAATTTTTTTATTCAGTTCTCGTAAGAGAAGATAACTTATTTAATATCTCGTTGGGTATAGTGTAAAGTATTTTGAGCTTATACGATAAAAATTAATACTACAGTTACCTATTTTTTTTATAAAATTTGCAGTTCAAGACATGAGAGGAAGCAATAATATTTATTATAACTTGTTTATGATTTATTTGGGCAAAGGAAATGTACAGACACCGTTACCTCAAGAAATTTGTTAAAAACTGTTTAAAATGGATCTGTTAAATTCGATTGCTATCCGCAGGAAATGAGATAATGTTACCAGGGTCAGGTAACTCAGGAATTTTAACTACCCGGTGTCCTCTGTACTAGGTCAATTTTTGAAAGTGTTTATAAGGCAGACTGACATAATTTGGATGTATATAAGTTTTAATATTTCCTTATGTTATTATACATATAAATTAAAGCATACTCTCAAATAGTTTTAAATTGAATACAATACAGATCTGTATACTCCGTTTTTAGGGTTCCGAAGTAAACAAGGAACCCTTATAGTTTCGTCATGTCTGTCCGTCCGTCTGTCCGTCCGTCCGTCCGTCTGTCTGCGGCTAATCTCAGAGACTACTAGTACTAGAAAACTGTAATTTGGTAGAGATATACATATTTATTACGCGGAGCGAACTGTAGAATAAAATTAGGAAAAATATTTTTTTTTAGGGGGCCTCCCCTACATCTAAATTGGGGATGATTTTTTTTTTCTCTCGATTATACCATCGTGTGGGGTATCATTTGATAGGTCTTTTAAAAATATTATGAGTGTCTGAAGAACATTTTTTGATTTAGGGATCCGTGTGCGAAATATTTAACTTTAAAGTGATAAATTTTGTTAGAGTCAAGTGTCCCCCCCCTCGAACAGGAAAATGGTGGAGGGTGGATACATGAAACAAATTATAATAACTAGCAAATATAATGAATTTAAAAGGAAAATTATCACGGCTATGTAGACTTTACACGTTAATGAGTAATAGACGATAAACTTACAAAATTGATTTTAGTATGAAAAATATTCGTAGGAACAATTTTCATTCTATATGATGGTATATACTTAGGTTATTTTCATTATTTATATAAAAGTGAAAGTATATATAAGTTCATGTGTCCGTATTTCTACAGGATTCGGACCTTCGGAACCCTAGATTGTTCGTGGCCCGACACGCACTTGACCAATTATTTCTTACTTGTCTTACCATGTCTTTTTATGATTTTACAACAATACAAATTAAAATAGACTTTTTAGGAAATTACTTTCGTGGTTAATAAATGTTTTACTTTAGAGTGTTTAGGTTTGAACTAATATTTGATTTATTTTCAACAAAATTCAATAAAAAGTACTGTGAAGATTATTTACATAATAGGATTATTTATATTAACTAGTAAACATATATCTAGAAGAGCGCGGGAGTGGTGGTGTTAGTGCTAATTTATTACGTGTATTTTTAGAGGTAGAACAAAAGGGTTCCGATCGAATCAAATAATACATTTTCTTTCTTTATTTAAAACTTCTCAGTCGCGTACTAAAGGCCGATATTAATCTAGCAGAGTCTATGGCTACAAAAAATGACCCATTTCACACCATTGGTTTTCCTAGTTATTGTCTTGAGGTGATTGTATGCTATAGTCTGTATTCTAGACTGTAGCACAGCTGTGCTCCGATTATGTTGATACTAGATGAATAAAACTCAATAAGTATGTGATTATGATGTATTTTTTTGTATATCGTTCATGGCATTATTAGTAAAACTGCGAACACTGTTATTTTTGTTGAAGCATGAGTAAAGTTTAGCTTTTAATTGTAAAATTTATTTCTTCACAATTTAAATTTATGACAATCCTGTAATAAACCCAATTTGTGACTAAAACTTGGTTACACTTTTTTATCCCGAGTAAGTAGTTCACTGTTGCCGAGAAAACTTAAACCGTACAAAGCCGCTGGAAATTATGTAAATTCAATCGACAATCATACAAATTACCATAATTTTATCAAATGTTATGTAATTTATTATAATAATATAAACATTTGTAGTCGACCTTGTCAAGAATATTATATTAAATGTACTTTATAAGTTACTTTATGTCAGATATGATGGAAAATCCCTTAGAAGTATCGATGCTTGTTTGAAATGGTAATATAGCTACAATCAGTTGAATAATGTTTAAAGAAGTTACACATACCTATGAATTTAATGTAGTTATTACAATTTTATATACTCTATGAAAGTACCTTAAGGACCTCAAATTTATTTAGGTTCAGGCTTCATGTCTGCCGTACAATACATATATGTACCTATAAAGGTATATTTGGTTAATGGTACTTGTGAACAAGATGTTATCAGGCGGTTTTCTACCATTGTTGCCCAGTGAATGACTAAAGTGATCATTGCGTGCTCCACCTGCTTATGCTTGCCTGGTACATTGTTCGCAGGATTGTTTATGTTAACGCGATTTGTCTAGTCTTTTTGTTTATTGTTGATGTTGTTATCTCGGACATTTTCCTGCTCTTTGGAGTTTCCTTTTCTTACTTCCTCATTTGGAACTCGACACTTTTGTTTTGCTTATATAGCCTGACCAGGAATATAAAACCCTCGCCATGTTGCGGAAAAGAAATAGAACTATTTTCTTATACTGGCAACTAATTTAAAAACCCATCTGTCATTTCTCCTGTCAAAGTTTGACTTTCAATCAAGGGCGGATCCAGTATCTTTTTTCTGGGAGGGGCACAAGGCAGTGGCGGACTATACAATCTAAAGGCTAGCGCTGCACGCTTTGAGACTAATCCACAAAACGGTGGAGGAATTTAAAAAGGGAATATTTCCGCTCTGCTAATGATGGCAGATTATTATTTTTTTTGTAAACTTTTTAGAAACTAACACTAGATACTAAATTCTGATATTTTGACAATTCGCATCTTAATTTAATATGTATTGACATGAAATCTACCTCCACAGCATGTACGCAAAATAGCAGTCTGGGGAGGGACGTGTCCCCGTGCTCCCCTCCCCTCAAATCCGCTACTGCTTTCAATAATGTTGCAATATAAAACGCATAAGTGCTGCCTCTAATTCAGGGTTTTTATACTCCTGGTCAGGCTTTACAGTGATTATTTACACTAGGTACTCTTCTTTTTATCGACTTACAGACCCAAGTTGATGTTCAAGACGAATATGCAGTTAAGATTAGACCAAAATAAGTACCTTTTTTATTTTAAATTTTGACAAAATTATTTTTCGGCTCATTCTTGACAGTCGTTCCTTAGTTCCTTATTAGTCGTTCACTCTTGACAGAGTGGTTGTGATTATGGATCGGCCTTCTCGGACTTGGCCGCTGCTCTTGCGATGGCTCTCTATTCATTTCTATCCGCTATCTTTTCTGGAGCATTCTGTTGCTCGACACTGTGTTGCACTTTTGATGGTACATTGTTGTAATCTAATAACACTTACTTGTATGTGTCTAATTATAATTAAGGTAATTTAAATGAATGTAATAAACAACTGAGTTCATTATGTACATTGTCTGAAAAATAAATAAATTCATTCTTTAATAGCACATAACAATTTCTTGAATCGTAAGGATTCCGCCCTAGAAGCGCTGCTCCTGTGAAAATTTCAGGGCAAATAGTCCATATTTTGCTTCTGTATACTAAACATCGAAATTCGTTAAAATCTACTAATTTTGCGTGAAGCTTAACAAACACATTGAAAAAGTATAGTCTTATTGTTTGTCTTATAGTTAAGTTGGAAGTCTTGTGTCGAAACTTGGAGTGCAGTCAGCTAGGACAATATGTAGTTGTGAGGCGCGCAGGCGCGTAACTAGCGAGGTAACGGTGTATGGAAGACCACACACTCCAAGCGTGACAGTTGATGCATGGCTTATGCTTTGTTGGGTGCAGTCAATGACAAAATATTTTGAAAAAAAAAAATACTTAAAATGTATTTATTAGCAAACGGTCATGGGACGCCCGGCAGATGTAAAACAAATTAGCATCGTGGCTCGACACGTTGCCATTTTCCGTAACAGCATTCGAGTTGATTTTATTGCTAAGCCGCGCCAATAGATGTTTTACATCAAGAATATTTTCTCTTGCGATTTCACTTGCATGATGCTAGAGGCTTAAAAAGTGGTTCTTATTATATATAAGTTTATTTTCAACTATTCTGTTCATTATATCTGTCGTTGACTGTACAGTACACTGTGCAGTCGATAACTGTTTGCGTTGTAATGACCCGCTGCGATGCGTTGTGTTGTGCAAAACGTTTCCCATGCACTTTCATATCTTTGTAGGTACTTTCATAAAAGTAGACAAAAATAGACCTTATTTTAAGTAGTCAATGACAAGGTCACTGGGTAAATCAACAAGTTACAACAAAATGAAAAATAGTTGCTGAATTTATGACGACTTAGATTTTTTTAAATTAGCGATACTGCTTGCTTATAAAAAATACCAAAAATATATCGAATAAACAAAAAACTTGTGCTATAATCACAGTTGTGTAAGTGTTTCCGGTGCATGTGCTGTAATTGTGTGCTGAAATTTCGCATAGCAACGTTTTATTCTGACATTGCAAGGCGAACCAGTTGTTGGACACTTCAATGACGGCTTAACATTGCCACCAATAGTTAGATAAATTGTTTTCTTATCGTCAAATAAGTAAATCGCTTTAAATATGCACTGCGCTAGGACAAATAACTCAGGGAGACTGACACCACACAAACGTTACTTGGAAGGTTCATAGTGCCTGTCAGCTCACAGGGACTCAAAAATCTATTCATAAACGATACTTGAGGGACAAACGTCACTGCTCGTCCAGTAGAAAGGCTTGCCATCGGTAACGCACTGAAAAATGCCTCACTAAGCATGGCATTCCTTATCGACTTACGCAAGTATTGTTTGTGAATACGGGTGTGAGCTTGTTACGAATACCAGCTTAAAATATTTATTGAAAAAATTAAAATAATTTTTAACTATATAATCTCAAAAATCCTCTTTCCAATATTTGACATTGAAAGAGCCTGTGCGACACAATACATATTTTAACTTAATGAAGTTTATTGTGTTCGTTAACTTTGTTATGAATAAGGCGGTAAGTAGAGTGAACTATTGCGTATTCTTCCTCTAGAATACTTACCTGCTGAGGAAAAATCAGCCGATTTCCAAGGAGTCCAGTTATTGTAGACTCGTGGCAAGCCAGTGCGCAGGCTTTTACGCTATCTTCACAAACGCTTTCCCGCTATCTCTTGATCTCTTTTGTGTCCTTCTGTATTTGTATAATGTACCGTGAAATAAGTGCACTTACGCTTTTACTGCAGTTTTAGTTCTAACTATGCTTCTATTGTACTTTTAGTAAATGTAAAATGAAGTCTTTAAAAAATGTAATAACGACTTTATGTCTAATCTTTAAACCTTTTTTGATAATTCTTACCTACTAGATATTACTTTACATGGATTTAGCTGTAATATTTTAGCTTTTTGATAAACATTCTTTCTATTGGTGACAATGTGTGAAATCTACAGAAAATACTATTATAGTTGGTGAGTTTAACCTACACAAAAACTACAGTACAACAAAGGTTTTTGAAGTATTTCACGAAGGGCACCTTTTAAAAGTGTGAAAGCGCTTCATTCTTTTAACATCTTACTACATATATCTTACTATAATTAATATTCAATGACGTAAAACTGATAAAACAAATACAGGGTAAACACGATCAAATGTCAATAATGTAAATAATATGTATTTGATTACGCATAGCGACCATCAAAAAGTCATTAAGTCGTTATGTGACGTAGTAGCCAAATGAATACTTCTCTCCATGCAAGAGTGGAATAATTGGTGCTTTTGTTTCCGTAAGTACTTCACTTTAACATATAAATGCAGAAAAATATTATTAATTCACCTTCTATCTCACTAGCAATAGCAAGTTATGTCCTATAACATAATAAGCACGTAACATAAAATTGGGCAAAGAAAATCTAATTCTGCCATTTCGACTCGAGATGATGATGAAATAAGAACCTACCTACTTGTATTAATCTATATCTATACATATAATAAAACAGTAAAAATATTTTGTCTGTACATTTAGTATTTTTGACTAAAATGAATAGAGGGACACTTAAAAAGAATAATAGAAAGCAAAAATATTTTTTTGTAATTTCTTGTCTGTCTGTCTTTCTTTCTGTCTGTCTGTCTGTATGTATGTATGTACGCATTTCACACAAAAACTACTGGACGGATTTAAATCAAACTTTTTTTGTTGTATAGCTATTAAGCCTGGGCAACATATAGGCTATAATTGATTTTGAAAACTGGAACACCTGATGAAGAATCTTAACAGAACAGTTAAACTATAAGAAATATGGAAATGGTACATTTGCAAAAGTTTATCAATCTGATGAGCATTTTCTGTTGACGTATAAAAATCGAAGATCAGGATCATCTGATGAAGAACTCCAAGAGACCAGCTACACTAACTATTACATATATGGAAATGGCTCCTTAGCGAAAGTCGTTCAACCTGATGAGCATTTTCTACTGACGAATAAATATTGAAGATCTGGAACATCTGTTCCCGTTCATCAACATATACTCCCGCGGGACACGGGATAACCAAATGGCTAAAATTTTGAGTACTAGAGTTTAGGTTACTACCACAGATTACTACAGTTTGGAACGCAAAAAGATTTTTCATCTAAGCAAAACTCACGCGGGCGAAGCCGCGGGCAACAGCTAGTTTTAGATAAACAATGCAAATTTTCTTTCACAGTTTGGGTGCTAAAAACAACATTAACCAGCTGTTTTTTTTTCCATATAGAACGCAAGAGTACCAGAGAATCTGCTTAGGAGTCATTGTAAAAGAAAAAAATATAGTCCTTCAGATATTTGTTACAATTTCAGAAATTCCGAGGCTTCTGAGGTCTATCACCCCCGTTAAGAGACCAAGATCTAAAATTACCTTATATTATGGATATAATGGATTGCTCAAAATAAAGGTTTATTTGCATAATAAGAGATGCATAAGTTTCTACAATTGCAAATTCCTAGAAACTGACTTCGTGTTATGAAATGAGGGAAAAATATGTTTTTCTTCGTTTATCAGCACAAAAACACATTAAAGGACGGATGATCAAAACAGCAAGAAGGGTCAGGTATTACCTCACCCTTTCAATTTCACTGGGGTTCATGATACGCTAACTCATTCTCCTTTTAGTGCACTTGGAAAAATGCTGTTTAAGATTTTATTGCAAGCAATATTAAATTCCATTGCTTCCGTTTATTGACTTTTGTTCTATTAGAGGTTATGTACTTACTCGCAACGCCCCAGGGTTTCGCTCCCGTGGGAATTTTGCGATAAAAGTACCCAATGTGCTATTCCCGTTATTTTTCTACCCGTGTATTTTAAATTTCATCGACTTCCGTCCAGTTGATTTTGCGTGATTGAGAAACAAACATCCTCACAAACTCACAAATTCAAATCCAAACTTTCGCATTTATAATATTAGTAGGGTTCATCCATCACGTATTAGGTATCCATACTTCCATACTAATATTATAAATGCGAAAGTTTGGATGTGAGTTTGTGAGTTTGTGAGTTTGTGAATTTGTGAGTTTGTGAGGATGTTTGTTACTCAATCACGCAAAATCTACTGGACGGATTTCGATGAAATTTGGTACAGAGGTAGATAATGACCTGGAATAGCACATAGGCTACTTTTTATCCCGGGAAAAAGCACTGTTCCCGTGGGATTTTCACGCGGGCGAAGCCGCGGGCAAAAGCTAGTATAATATAAGAACTTATTTCATGTATTTTCTGTATTTATTTGCGAGTTCGTAGCGATCGTAGCACTGTGCTACGCGGTCGCTACGAGATCAAAAAAAAAAGTTATATCCTAATCCTATAGGTTTAATCTAGATAACAGATTATGAGTTTGTATTTATAATTTTTGTCTACAAAATGACACAATTCACAAGCAATTAAAGAAAAAAAATAGGGAATTAAAATTATACTAGGAAAAGCTTGAAACTAGCATTCTTTCCAGCTTCCAGCTGAATGATTGTGGTGGATGGACTTGGTTGACTAGTAAAAAAGTAAATTTAAGTCCTCCATTTACATGTTTTTTTGTAAAAAAGTTAAATAAATAAATGGAACAGATTGCTGTAGTCAAATAATATTTCAATGTTTGTGCAGTTATTACCGCTGCATCTGTCGTCTAATACAGAAACATGCATTTTATTACAAGTTTAGAAATAGTTGTAAAAATAAAGATAACGCTTGGAAAAATATTCGAGTCAGTTCAATAAAAATGCAGTAGTTTGTGTTGTGTGTAAATGCAACCGTAATATTTTAAAATTTTGTATTTCTCAACCTTAAATGTTTATTGTAGGTACAAATTTGTGTGCTTACAATGAGGGTTATTGTTTTTCCTCCCACTAATTGGTGCTACTGGCGACTGAGGTCTGTCAGATAGTACATAACTGTCATCAGTTGTCAAATTCATATGATAGTATTTTACCATCTGACAGACCTTAATCGCCAGTAACGCCAACTAGTGAGCGAAGAAACGATAACCCTCATATTTAAATCGATTTAGAATATACCTACATATTGTTATAAAAACTCTTCATCTTTTCTATTCGTAGTGTTTGTCAGCCAGTATTATCAGATTAAGAAACAAAGTAGTGTTGTCACATTGTATGATTATGAGAATATTTTTTTTGTGTAATGTGTTTTCGGCCAGTGATTTTATCTTAATTCAAAATGGAGTGACATAGATAATATGACGAAAGGCCGAATTTAACCGTCTCCAAGAGTAACACCTATTCAGAGAATGGGCGGTAAAGCTGGGTGGGCCAGGACCAGCAGGCCCCACCTCTCACTTATTATTCCAATTCCTTTATTTAAAGCCACTTTTTATATTTATAAAAAATACTAGTCAAATAAAATATATTGTAATATTGGATATACTATTAAACCCTTTCATTTATGTATTTTTGTTATAAATAGTAGCTTGTTGCTTGAACAAATACATATTATATCGATACTCAGAAAACAATAAAAAAAAAAGAGAAAAGTATTGTTTAAAAAAATATGTTTTTGTTATATTTCAGAAGAGTTTATTTATCTTTCGACTACTACTTGATCTGTTATATTAATAACTAGCCGCGCCCCGGGGCTTCGCTCTCTTGGGAATTTCGGGATAAAAAGTACCCTATGTGCTATTTCCGGTATTTTTCTACCCGTATAAAAAATTTCATCGAAATCCATCCAGTAGATTTTGCGTGATTGAGTAACACACATCCTCACAAACTCACATCCAAACTTTTGCATTTATAATATTAATAGGATTAGCAACTTGGGCCCGACTTCGTACGGGAGAAAATTATGTATACATAAATTATGTATAAATCAAGAAATTTCCGATGCAACAACGAAAACCGCATCAAAATCCGTTCGTTCTATTCCGAAGATTATATATTATTGTTGAGAAGGAGTTGAACGCTTAAAATACACAGGGACAGTGACGGAGGCGGAGAGATTTTAATTTATACTTATTTTGTATACTTATAGTGAAGCTCTCTAGCTAGCCTCTTACATACATATATATATTTCTATGTATGTAAGAACTTTGTATGAACAGTATCACAAAACGTGCTGATTTGTTTATACAACTTCATATTGCTTGTTTAGCATCGCTACAATGTTGTGTGACCTGCAAATCGCATCACTCGATGCACGTGGAGGAAATTGCATAAACTACACGCATGGCCCGTGTCAACTGACTATTAAACAAATAGAAAAAATTACTATACAGAATGTATATGCATTTTACGCATAATTATGATGAACGTAAAAACTCATAAATAAAGTTAATGTAGAGCTACATCCCTCTAGCGTTATCTGGGCCGGCCGACACGCCGTTTCCTGCTTGGTCGTCCCTTATACGCTCTTTTAGCTGCGCGATCCTTTCCCATCCTCTCCTCTCTAGAGGTCCTAAAAGATCTGGAGTCCCTCCAAAGAGCCGACTGGCATGAAGTAGCGCAGTACAGGAAGGAGTGGAAGCTTCTAGTATCGGAGGCCAAGATCCTCTTTGGGCCGTCGAGCCATCAAAGTAAGTAAGAGCTAAATAACGCGATATTTATTGGATAAAAATTGTTTTAAATTGTAATAATAATTATTTTTTTTAAAACAGACTTTCTTGTTCATTATTACGAAAATTATCAAATATAACGTTATTGTGCTAAACTAAATATTAAAAAAATAAATAAATATATCATGGGGCCAACTGCTTTGAGCAACACGGACTTCCACGCGCACTGAGAGCTGCTGTACTGGCCAACAGTTGGCCCATATAATAGCATACTTTTGCGTGAATGTCAGTTATTGACATTCACGTAAAAATATGCAGAGATGATGACAATTATTTATTTAATCGTATGGCGTGTATGGCGGTCAAATATAATAGGCGGATATATTTTTATGATTTCTATAAGTCAACATTCAGTCCTCTTATCCAGTAAGCTGCGTTTTGGATAAGATTGTAGATTGCAATAAAATAAATTGTCTAATGCTCAGAGGTCTAATTCTACGTGCATTGCGAAGACTTGGCATATAATAAATTATAATACATTATTATCATATTATATCTTACGTATATGCTGAAATATTAGTATTTATATACCTACTACAAAGAGGTTCGTAAGTAGAGACGAAATGTGTAATTTGCTACTAGCAAAATGTGTAGCAAATGACACGTTTCGTCGAATGCAACATTATATCGAGCTGATTATAAAATGATCCGAGTAAAATGTCAAAGAGTATGCACTTACTGATTTATGGACCCAGGCGTTGGGTTGCTGACTGAAGTATCCTATATCAAGTGGACTGACGCTAGCATATTGCGAAACGATATAATTCTGCTGATTTTAAAAACAAGGCGTCATATTACTTTGTCTATCACAAGAAGTACAATGTAATTTTGTACATAGTTTTCATAAAAAATATTCAAATGTACATTCGAGTATATGCGAGGAATACCTCGCACTGATTTTACTTAAAAATCAATATGTATTTTTTAAGTATGAAATCATATATCAGAGCTCACCAATCAGAGCTAATAACCTTAGGCACAAATTATATAATGAGATGCCATTGAAATCAGTGCAAAGGAAATAAATACCTCGAATAATACAAAATCGTGGGCAAATGTATGTGTGTAGTTCACTGGTAGAGAATGCCATATGACGTTAAGTCCACCTTTTGTATATATTTTTTATAATTTGTGCAATAAAGTTTTAAATAAATAAATAAAATGTAACAGAAATACTTATGCTTGTATTTTTGTGTTCTTCTTGTCAATATGTTTGACACAGATTTGCATTTACCTACTATGTGCGTAATTGCCTAAGTTACTTATTGCTTTATCACTTATCAGCAAACAGGCATACGGCCCATCAGACGACTAGAACAGTGATTTTGAGACTAGCTATAATTATCTGTTTAACCATTTATATTTAACTAGCTATCGCCCGCGTGAATTTCCCACGGGAACCATGCCTTTTCCCGGGATGAACGGTACTCTATGCCTTCTCCGTACTTTTAACTATGTGTATGCGAAATTTCAGGAAGATTGGTTCAGTAGATAAAGCGTGAAGAGGTAACAACCATACAAACTCACTTTCACATTTATAATATTAGTTAGGACTAGGATAAAAAGTAACATTTTTGTTCCACTTATATACAAAATTTCATCGAAAGCTATTTAACTGTAAGGGCGTTATTGATATATACAAATAAACATATATAACGATGTATGCCAATATTAGCATTTAGTCAATCAAAAAAAATATATTATTTTGCTACAATAAAACTATTGATAGCGACCTGAGGAAAAACAATATTGACCAAAAGACCCAGAATTGACAGTTCTGGAGAAAAAAGGTTATAAGAGCAGCTGATCAACTAAAATGGGAAGAAGGCCGGTAGAAAAGACCGGAAGATAATAAAACTATTGCAAGTAACTATTTTAGTGTTAAATTATGATGAAATCATACATGCACTATAACAAAATGCAGTAATTTTATTTGCAACAAGTCAACAATATTGATTTCAGAACCTCAGAAATCTGAACCTCTGACCCTTGGGTTGTGCATAATTAGCACATACTTTAATAGCAAAGATGTGCAAGTGCAAATACATTCACACCTTTTATGTGTTGTCATAAGTATATGTGGTAACAGTTTTGGCTATTACATTTATGGTATTACGAATTGCGACAACGAAGCGTAGTTCATTAAATAGTAACATTACACACTTAAAATATATTTTTAAAATAATACTTATCAGGAGAGATCCACATAAAAAGAATAAGTTTTTAATTGTTCTGCATGGTTTAGATCGTTACGTCGTCGCAAAATGTCCCTTTCGCAAAATGTCCCCTGGTCACAAAGGTCTACGCAAGGCCCACGACGACGACCATAAAGGTGAAATAGTAGATTGCTTGACTAGGGTCGGATGACATCTATATCATCAGCGAGGGCGGCTATAATTTCATAGTTTTTCTTTTCTAAATTTATGACAGTAGCCGATTCCTAAAAGAATTTATCATGTTCTATTTTTAAAAATTCATTCCCTCCCTAGGGTACAAATGAATTTGTATGAAACATTCTCTCCCGCGTGAGGGAAGAAGCATGTTCAACCCGATACTTGGATCAAATATACACTACTTTCCGAGTATGAGAAACGAAAAAAAATTTGCGACTACCGAATGTGTTTCCAATTTTGTTTGTTAAGGATCGTATTTTTTTTAAATATTTATACTGACAATAAAGCCTATGCTCTACAGTTGTTCTCATTTAAAAGTGAAACAACTACTAAAAAAATATGTAGCAGCATTTTTTTGTTCCATGCATCATCAAACCATTGATTCAAGTACCATTTTTCACCAATCCGTTGTGCTTGTTGCAGCGTCAGCGGGTGGGCGCGCGCGCGGTGGCGTCGTCGCTGGCGTGCGTACGCGCGCTACAAACGCTCGCCCTCGCCGGCCGACCATGCGCGCAGTGCCGACGCGCCGCGCCGCCAAACCGCGCGCACCATGCTTAACATGAAGCTGAAGGAACGTCTCGCGCTAACCATAAGCGCCCTCCTCGTCTTCTTCACCCTTATGCTCGTCGTCGACCTTCAAATGGACTATGGCATCTCGGGACATAGGGTCCCCTTGCACGGCAGGGTCCGGATGGCAGACGACGCGGATAAGGGCAGATCTGCGTATATTGAATTTCGGAAGCGCTTCCTGCAAAAAAGGTTGGTGTTGTGTTTGAAAAGTTCAGTGCTTTTGTGTTATGAAAATCTCGGTATGTGCGTGCAATGGATTTGAAAATCGTTTTTCTTTTCATGGTATGTATTTTTTGTTCATATTTTCAATTTTATTCGCCACTTTTACTCAGGAGATAGTTTTTATATCAAATAATTTTATTAGTTATTTAATTTTTCTTAGTTTCGGACTATAATTAGATTAGGTAGGTACTTTATGTTTGAAATATGCCGCTTTCTTGGGGATTTTAGGGATGGAAAATAATGATACACAATTTTACTTACTTACCGTCCTTTTTTTCAATTATAGGGTACGTCTTATTGATCTATAATTATTATAAATTTATCTTATCAAGAATTCATTGACCCTTTGATAAGGATTAGAAACGGTGCCGGCTATAATTATAAAATGAATAGGCACCAATAAATTTCTTAAGAATCACTAAATACTTACTAATGTCTTCAAGTAATTACAAGTCACTTAAAAACTTTTTAATGAGACGGGAATAGTAAATTATTATTTTACGAAATGAGTCTTCCAATAGTTTGTGCTACAACTACAATATTGGTTATATATAACAGGTTAATTACGTCAATTATAAATACTAAATGAATGTTGTGACTTCTTTGAATACAGTATTTTTTTTTAATACAAATAATGAGTTGTGAATGTTTAAAGGCTGAAACATTAGAAAGATTCTAATATTATTTTTGTTTTTTTTTTTATATTCCTCTTCTATTACCTCTTCAAAATAAAAATAAAATTGTTTATAGACTTATATTATAACCTTGTATAACTGGGAGTCTATATGTAGTGTTATCATACGTTATCTATTTGTTTGCCGCTTTGACAGTGTCTTCGGAGATAACGCGATTTGCTTTGCGCTCACAATACGATACGTAAACGGACACAGTAATTTATTTATTTGTTCAAATATTTTGCATTTTGATAATTTTGTATTCCGGTCACCCGTATTCGTATCTATATGTACAATAATTTAAATAATAGCCCAATTAATAAGGAACACAAATAGAATATTCGTTTATGAAAAAATAAGCTTGAAACCCCCTTTTAGCACCCTAAAATACACCGGAGAACTACACCCCTAAGATGAATTTCTTTAAATTTCTCTTTTTTTTTTATTTATTATTATACGTTAAGGACAAATACACCTTTAAGTTTCAAGTCTTACTTTAGAATAGTGCTAAATTATTATATTTAAATAGCATAAAACATTTTTATTTTTATGTTATGCGTGGCAAAACATGTTGAATTTGTATTACGTATGTACCTGTGTATGGTTAAAAATGTTACAGCAGGTTATTTTATGCTTATTTGCACAACATAAAATACTTCGATACCTAAAGTACTTACTCATTATTATATAAATATTCTTACATATTATAAAATAATGTCCCTCGCAGCGTTTATCTGTCTGTTCGCGATAAATTCAAAAACTACTGAACCGATTTTCATGCGTCATGAGGAAGGTTAAGAATTTAGGATGTATAATTTACGCGAATCTAGTTATTCTAGACTCATCAAAATCGCGCCAGTTTATAAAAACCTGGACGGGACAGATTGCATTTTCCCAAGAAATAAGTATAGCCTTGCAATAAATTAATTGACGACCTCCGTGGTCTAACGGTTATCACACTAGATTGCCACACCGGAGGTCCCGGGTTCGATTCCCGGCCAGGTCAAAATGGAAAATGATCTTTTTCAGATTGGCTTGGGTCTTGGATGTTTATCTATATATGTATTTGTCATAAAATATAGTATCGATGAGTTAGTATCCCATAACACAAGTCTCGAACTTACTTCGGGGCTAACTCAATCTGTGTGATTTGTCCGTATATATTAATTTATTTATTATTATTTATTATTTATTTACTTACTTATATTAACTAAGAAAATTTATTGCCCAAAAAATTAAGGACAGAAACATTATGGTATATTCCACTCAGTTCACCTGGGTGATATCACCTGGGTGAAAAGAGTAGACTTTTTAGTATCTTCATTTCACCTCGGACTCATTTCACCCAGAAAATTGACTTAAAATATAGGTAATGCGTAGGTACAATAAAAAAGACAACAGCAGAGCCGAAACCGCTGAACGTAGAAATTTTAAATTTTAGACAGGTTCTTTATACTGCGTGAATGAGCATTAAGAAATAAATTTTGAAAATTACACCCCTGAGAGGGTGAAGGTTAAGATAACATTCACGTTTGCGAAGCCGATAAAAGTGATGAAACTAGTTTATCAAATAAATTATCAAGCGGACTTCGAGATCTCAATATGTACGAATAAGAATTAGATTTGGACAATAAATAAATATGTAACATCCAATTATATTGCATCGGGTCTTAAAATGACTAATTAAATTCCAGCGATGACACATGAATAACAACAGCTGGAGTACTAGTATATAAGCTGGTACTTAATTGTCCATCTGTTGACAATTTACCAGTTTTACTAAATACTTCGTCGTTTTGCGCCATAGAGCATTTAACCAATGGGAGAGACCACTTACAGGCATCCCTCTGCCTTTTTCAGTACTCATACTGTTTGTGATGGTGTGCGTAGTTTTTAAGATAGTGTGCCGGCATTATCTATAAATTATGTTTTTAACTTGTTTTTAAGTACGAGGGGCACACCGAAATGATCGGAAATACTTTAGCTTCATATAGAATAAAATTCCATATTGCTACATGATTACTGGTCTTTTAATAAAACATTTCCATTTAAAGAAGTACAAAAAAAAATTGAATATAGAACAATGACAGTTGGAAGTTGACAAGTCGTTAAAGAAAATGGAGCTTACGCAAGAAAATTTTCACGCTTTAATTTTTCACAACTTTCGACGAGGTTTTACAGAAGAATAATACCTCGCTGAGCTTGTTTCTATTTATGGATGTTATGCACCTTATCTTACTACCATATACCGCTGGTATTGCTAATTCCAGCGTGGACGTGCCTCTCTCAGTACTGTCCCTTCTAAAAGTTGGCCAAAAACAGTTTATATACAAGAAAACATCACTGCTATGCGCCAGATGATAAAAGAAGACAAACATGTGACATACGAGCAGATGCGCACAATATTAGGCTCCAGTATGACAGCCATTTAAATATTTTTATTTCAAAAGTTAGGTGTAAGAAAAAATATTTCCCGCTGGATATCTCAAATTTGAGTGAAGAACAAAAAGCGACTCAAGGGAAATGGGCTCTGCTTACTCTCCAACGGTTCGACGGAGAAAACTCAAATGCGGTTTCTAACATCATCTTAAGTGACGAATTCTGGATCTATGCGTATGAACCCGAAGTAAAGCTACAATGGGCTTTTTGAGTCTTCGAAGGGGAGATCAAATCAAGAGATTTTTTTTGTTCTCGCAGCGTTTCTACGAAAATGATTGCTTCTTTCATTTCAAAAACGGGCTAAGTTCGCCACAATTTTAGTACAGGAATGCGGAATAGTTACGGATGATTGGTAAACAATAGTTTATTTGCCAAAAGTTAAAAAAGAATTCCGTACAGATATACCAAAACGTTGGACAATCTTAAACCACGACAATCCAGGCTCCCATACAGCTCGGAAAGCAAGCTCTTGTTTGCAGCAGAAAAGCATGGAGTTGATGGACCATCTTTTGAGCTCCAACGATTACTTCACATTCCCTAAAACCAATGTTTTATTGCATGGTCAGCGGTTCCAACAGCAAGAAGAAGTAGTCGACGCTTTCAAATCAGTAATTTTGACAACGTCACTTCTGATTGAAATAACTGTTTTAAAAATTGATCGAATGCGAAAATGTATTAAACACAAGGGAGAATTCTTAAAAATACAATAATAATACACATTATTACTTTCTGTTCACATTTCTTTCTATTCCCTATCATTTCGGTGTGCCCTCGTATTGCGTTAGTGAGCGCGGTTCACCCCCTCGAAAGCGGCCGACTTTTTCAATCAATCAATAGTTTTTTTGTTGAACATAGGTTCGATGTAAGATGTAACATAATTAGCTCGCTGTCTTGCTATTTCTAGCATACAAATATTTAGGTAATTTCAAAACTGACACAAGCAATAAAAACAACAATATCCAATGTCAAAATCAATTTCAAAATAAATTATAAAGAAAATATGAGAGAGAAAAAAAAATCTAAATATATGTCAAAAACTTAAGTCTGATTAAAAGTGCTATAATGTCAATCCTAATCCTAACTAATATTATAAAAGCGAAAGTGAGTTTGTTTGTTTGTTTGTTTGTTGGTTTGTTTGTTTGTTACCTCTTCACGCTTCATGTACTGAACCAATCTTCCTGAAATTTTGCATACACATAGTTAGAAGTACAGAGAAGGACATAGGGTACCTTTCATCCCGGGAAAAAGCAATGTTCCCGTGGGAAATCACGCGGGCGAAGCCGCGGGCGAAAGCTAGTTTATAATAAATGACTTTTTGCATGGTTTGTTGTCTCCTGTTGGTTAAATGCTCTAAGTTTTGCGCATAAGGTTACAATAACAAGTTAACAGTTGATGGCCTCTTACGCAGTGGCCAGGGCACATGGGTGCGAGACCTCGTATAGGACGCGGGTTCTTTGCCCCGCTGGGGTATGCAGGGTTACTTGGAAATCATGATTAACCATTTAAATACCAGTTTAATATATGAGACACTATAATCGGGCCGAAACCTAAACTCCCGTATGACGGATGTCACTTTGACAATAATAGTGATGTACCTAAACACGAATCGATGCGATTATTTGATGTTACGTAAAAAAACAAATCGAAATAAAATGATTATTTTTATTAATCAGAAGTCTGAACCTGAGTCCGAGTCGTTGTCATCGTCAATAACATGGATAATAAATTCATTGTGAATAATATTATCTTCTTGATGTCACGATTCGATAAGATTGCGTGAATTCTTGTCCCTTTTTCTTTATTTTTTTGTATAACTATATATAAATTTAATGTTAAATATTGTTAATCTTAAAACGCAATAATTTTTATATCCAGCATTTACAAACCTTGTTAAATAAATCGATAAATTAAATGATGTATCGCGATTTTTTACATTTTCACTATCGATTTATTGTAGACGGATGCAATGGAATTCCCTAAACGGGCAAGCTGGAAGTTCAAGTACTACATTTCCGCGCAAAGATTTAAAATTTTAAAAAATCGGAACTTCATGGGCTTGACCCTGATGACACCTGTCATACGGGAGTTTAGGTTTCGGCCCGATTATAGCTTTTCCCACGGTAACAGTGCTTTTTCCCGGAATCAAAAGTACCCTAAGCCCTTCTCAGAACTTCTGACTATGTGTGTGCGAAATTTCAGGAAGATTGAATCAGTAGATAAAGCTAAAGAGGTAACAAACAAACAAATCCACTTTCGCATTTATAATATTAGTAAGGATAATCCCGATTTGAATTCGCGTCGAATAAGAAATACAACCATGATTTTTTTTCTCTGTATCAATTCGGCTGGAGTGATCTGAATGGAATCTGAATGGATTCGTACTTGCGGGTTCCGAGGAATTGAAATTACTTTAGAATGTTGTCCACTGCATCTGCAGTCGACGACGCTAATCAAACACGTGTTTAATCATGAAATGAGAAATGTAGGGCTCTTCATTATAGTAACTTACATAAGTTTGATATTTCCTTGCATTCATTTCTATGAAATCATAACTAGGATAGCGTTCGCTAGTTTAACGAAATCTTTATTTTGTTTTTAATAACACACAATATAAAATAAATAAATCTAGAGAGACAAGACAAGAATACTTTATTAGCACACAAGATTGCATTTTTAGATACATAAAGTAACTCATAATATAACTAAACAAGCAAATTATTAAAAAATAAAAACACGACTGACAACTCACATAGCCTATTTCACTCGGAGGAATACAAGGAATCTAAAAATACCTCTCACATCAAAATCTGTTTAGCCGTTCAGGACTTATGGTGGAATAAAGAAACTTATATACATACACTAGCTTTTGCCAGCGGCTTCGCCCGCGTAAATTTCCCACGGGAACAGTGCTTTTTCCCGGGATAAAAAGTAGCCTATGTGCTATTCCAGGTCATTATCTACCTCTGTGCCAAATTTCATCGAAATCCGTCCAGTAGATTTTGCGTGATTGAGTAACAAACATCCTCACAAACTCACAAACTCACATCCAAACTTTCGCATTTATAATATTAGTATGGATACATGAACCCTGAAAACATAACACTCCTTTTTTGGACAGTCGTGTAAAAAAGAAAGGAAGATGCGCAAAAGGCGGCCTTATCGCTGAAAGCAATTTCTTTCAGGCAACCAATTGAGAAATTGCTGTAGACGATTGATGTTGTGCGGGTTGGGTTGTGAAAGTTGAAAATTTAGAACATAGATGTAGGTAGAAGCTATCGGATTTATATCTCGATATGCCACGAAAAGCAAGTAAAAATATTGTGAAAAATATATATATGTATCTTCCCATATCTAGCAAATATATCTTTCTGATAAGACTAACCAATTTTGGCACTTTCATTAGCAGCGCGTTATCGATGTTATCGGTGTGTTATCAGAATAATCGTTTGACATATCGTCAATAAATCTGTTTTGTCCATTTCATTATTTACATACGAAAACATCTTATAGGTACCTACTGAATATACAAGCTAATTATTAAAAAAATAAAAAACACGACTGACAATTCCTATGTGACTCGGAGAAATGAAAGGAATCTAAAAATACCTGTCATATCGAAATCTGATGACTTATGGTGGAATAAAGAAACTTACATACATACATACATACATGAACCCTGAAAACATAACACTCCTTTTTTGGTCAGTCGTTTAAAAAATATAGGTATATAAGGTTAAGTTTTATGGAAAGTTTTTGACAAGCTATGATTGTTATGACTCTTGAGTCTGTATGCAGTATCTATCGTAAAGAAATATATATTCCTGAATTAGGATAATGGGTAAATTTTCGTAATAGGTATTTATGGTATTTTTATTTCATGAATTATAACGAAATTAGTCCGGCCATATAGCTATAAAAATCATGAACGGTGCAGGAAATTAATCAACACGTTGATTAAAAGATGGCGATAGAATTCCTTCGTTTTTACGCTATACTTTTGAAAAAAATCAATCGATTTTGTTTACTTAACTTCAATCTTTAGGTACCTATTCATTCAATTTTGGACACAACACATTTAACGTAAGTTTTGCTAAATGTTTATTAAAAAAAAGTGAAACGGATATAGCGACGTATGATTCGTTTCGCTTTTGTTAAAGAACAATATGTTAATTAATTTGCCATCAACGGACAAATAAGTATGAAAATAAACGAAATATGAGCGCGCTACTCACAATTTTTTGCTGAATAACAATAGACGTATAATGAAATTGACAATACTACGGTTGACAAAGAATTCTGAGGAGAAGTTTGCGCAGTTTCCCCAAAGGACTGCTGTTATTGTTCTTTAATAACGAATGTTTGCTTTAGTACAACAATAAAATGTCAAGCAATTATCCCTTGTTTAATTTAGCGATGATATTGAACTTATATGTTATTATTACTCTACTGATACCTTATCAATCAAAATAATAATAAGATACTAAAGTACTCTCATATAGAATATATGGTGAAAAAAGTGTCATGTATGGCAAGGTCGTATAAAGACCTGGTCGCGGTTTTTCACCATATCTATTTTCTATATGAGAGTACTTAAGTACTAATTGCATCTGAGATGCTCAAAAATCCAAAAATAAATAATAAGATAACCATTTAATTCAGTGGGGAGGAATAAGTAATGTATACCTCTATAACGGATTTTCAAGCAGTTTTCACCAACGGATTGGGATCTGACCCAACCGACTCCATCCATTGGTAAACACTACATAAAAATCCGTTCAGTTGTTTTTGAGTATATTGCGAACAGACATATAGACAGACGCGGCAGGAGACCAACTCCGCAGTCTCTTGCGTCTATGTAGTTAATGAAATAATAAACCTACTCGTATTTCGTCATAATGTTCAGTTCAGGGTACCTAGAAAAGCACAAAAAAAAACATTCTTGAAAAAAAAATATTATATAACTTTATATACCTACATACAGTTCGAGGAAATGATGAACGAAAATATTTTGTGTAAGAAAACTCATGTCACATGTGACGTCATTGATATCAGTATTATAAAGTGAATGACTCATCTCAGCTCATGCATCCATCGGTCTCGTGTCGAGCATACAAACAAACAATCACAGCAACTGCACTATTGACCCCGTTTGATATCCAGTTATTACTGACCGAGCGAGCGAAGCGAGCGAGAGCTATAATTCAAGTTGGGGCGAAAACACATTGTATGTATGTATGTTTGTTTCGCGACAACTCTCGAACCGTTGAATAAATTCCGATGATATTAAGAATATGTGTATAGCAACTATCCATAGAATTTTTAAGTTCGTTGCGCAACAAAATCGGTTCAGCCATTTTTGAGATATCTATACGTATTTTTATGAAAATAAATATTGCTCTATAACTTCTGAACCGTATTTTTAAAATAATAATCGCGAGGTCTAAGTTCGCGGCGAACCACTAGTTTACATAAGACAAATTTTATCTTATTCTCATGGCACATATTAAAGCACGTGGCTTCCGTGTTTTTTTTTTTGTTTGAAAAGTGACTTAATCGAACGCCATTTTTATGAAAATCGGTTTAGCTTTTTCGGAGTAATTATCATTTCTTCAACGTGATGTTTTTATAAAATTGTATTTATTATATTTTAAAACACAATAACATCATTACAATGCACACACTAAAGCAAATTGGGATGTTATAATATATATACGAGTAGATTTAATCATTAGGTACTTAATTCTGTAACTCAAACAAAAACATAGTACTTTTAAAAGTCATTTAGAATAATGCGTTGTTGTTGCGTTTGAATTTATCATTTATATCATTTTCGTACGTCAGTATTTATTAAAACTAAACCGATGATTCATTCTAGGCTAAAAATTCTGGCCTAGGATGAATATTCAGGTGCAGAATTGACTAGAGTCTATGATGATACATGCTAAACATTTATTTTTCGTTCAAAAATTTGCTATGAAAACATGAATAACCTTCAACATAGAGATAAGAAATCCATCAGTCAAGGAAATTCCTTAGATTTTAAACATACCCAAGTTGGTACTTATGATGTATGTAATGACTATAAAAACTTCATACAATGCTTCTATTATGTTCATGGCATGTACAGTACATACTTTGGTGTATTATGGTAAGAATGTCTTATTCCTGTCCTTAAACAGATAACAATCGTATTGGTACTATTAAGTACCTACTAATATATTATCATAGGTAGATAGGTACGTATAATTTCAAATAATACGAAAATGAAAATTCACCACTACTCTATAGAAATTCTTTTTTCTATACATAGGTATACTCTCTATACTTACCTATTCTATTTTGGGTTCTATCTTGGTACCAACTCTTTGCTTTACTTACAAAATCTGTATCAAAAATAATAATATTATGTTCATTTTGCTCCACTTCCTAATCAACAACAATGTTTACAAAACGATTAACACATTAATAAATAAGTAGATCACAATTCTACTCATTTATGAAAACGAATTTCATTTCTGGTTTCAGCGACTTGTCGAAAAAAGCTACAATTTTATTTTTTCTCAGAATTCTGTATTATTTGAATAGAATAGTGACCAAAATTTTATTTGAACAGGTCCATTTTTTTTTTCTTTTGAATACAATTCGTGTGAGGTTTTTTCAGTAATTACATATTTTATTAAAGGTTATTTACACAATAACGTTGAAAAAGTCAAAATTATTGTGGACAATGAAAAAAGATAGATGTATTCTGATTGATTTATTGTGCAAAAAAAAACATTTTTCATTGATTTATTTGGTTCGCAAGCTGGCTGTACAACACACAAATCCAATAATACACGTATGCATCCAAGAGGTCAGCCTTCTTGGAGCGAACACAGCATTGCATTACTTTTATTAACTCTTGAACTCTTTTCACCAGCAATGTCAACAGTTCCCGAGAGTACGAGCAGTCAGCGCCGAGCGAGACCAGCGGCGGGGGTGACGCGGAACCACGCACTCCGGCGCCCCCCACCGACCGCTACGATGACCTCATCTGGTACATCAGGGAACAACTCAACGGCGCCGCCGAGAACAACGCAGTCATCATTCCGCCCCAAAAAGACATGAACATCCTGAGGGCAGAAAATCCAACCATCGGTGAAATGGAGGACTTGGAACCAAGGTTAGTTTGATAAAATCAACTTGAATACTATCTAAATATGTTAGGTGGAGCGTACGTGGAGCACAGAAGTCCAAGACTTCTCCCTATCAACAGCTACGAAAATCTAACCTGGTTTATCCGAAGATATAAACATCTTGAGACCTGAAAACCTAAAAATTATTGGGGATATGGGGGATTTGGAACCAAGGTTAGTTTCAGAAACTTGTAAAATTATTACGAATCTATACTTATATATTACCAATGTTGCCAAATTGTACTTTTAATGGAAATAAGGACAATAAAAAATATCGGTCCGGGTCTTTTTGCTGCTTTACATACAAGTAGAGTCCGAGTAGAGAAGTATTTAAACAACGACGACCAAACTATAAAAGTATGACTTATAGCAATTAGCGGGTAATTTAATAAAGTTGCAAAGGACATTACAAGCAAAACTGCGCAAAGTTGGGGACAGCTGACATCCACAAGTACGATTTATGCTGCTCTTCCAAATTAAATTGCTGCTCGGTGGTTATTGCTGAAATTAAACTTTGATAACGCCAAGTATACGTCAGAATTGTCTTCTGAACCTTGTAATATTATGAGGTTATTTCATAAAGATACTCGTATTATAGAATTAAACACATTTTAATTTACTTTAGCTGACAATATTTTTTTCTGAACCCGTGACGATAAAATTAGTGTTTTCATAATTTTATACTCAACTAATATTCTCATTTTTCCATTGTATGAAGTAATGTCCTCTGGGACGTATGTAGGTAGTAGCCAAACCAGGTTTTATACATTTATGACCTTCGCCTTGCATTGCTGCAGGAACTTTCTGTTGACGCCTACAAAATTCAGGGCAATTTTGTAGCGTGCTGCTTTTATCCGCGAATGCCCGCTCTCTGAACTATGCATCAAAATCAAACAGGTTGGCCCCAGCGCCTCTCGTAATTTCACCAAAGCAAATATTAAGACAAATCCCGCAAGGGATCTGAGATGAATAAAAATGTCATACCCGGCCTCTCGTTCGCGGCTAAATATTTTCAAAGGATTTCATTTGATTCAGAACTATAAAAAAAGGATCATATCATACTTTCACGACGGCTGATTCTATAATATTATGAAACATCCGACCTTTCTTTATCTTGTGAAGCAAATTTCACAAGCTTCGCGAGGAATCTTATTTAAAATCCAGTTACGGGCCTCGTCGAGATAGGCGCGGGTCTTTGACAATAAAACTAAATGGAATGAATGCATGATGGCTTCCTCAAAACGCTGTTCGTGATATGACGGGCCTCTCCTCTACTGCTTAACCATGTATCTTAGAGAAAAGGTTGCTTTGATACTTAGGTAATTTCGGTATATTGTTCTCAAAATTGGCTCATCTCATTATGAGATGAAACTCGCGCAGTGTTCCTTACACGTTTTTGTTTGTTAAGTCTCGTATGATGAAAGGAAAGTATTCATACAAAAATCTAATATTTCATAGTATCGTGTAATATAATGGATACCATATTGTAGAAACAATAAACTTGAGTGAAATATAAAGTTTACTTACGTAAACAAAAGTAAAAAAGAAATAAAATGAAAGTAGCATCGTTTTAAAGAAACACTTGCACAAGTTGACATGCAGCTAGCGAGTCAGTGCTTTCTCGTCCATTTAGTATTCTAATCGTCGATTTGTCTCCTCGGCAGATCCTGGCTTTTTGAATTTCCACCGGTGCAAACTAAAAGAGTCAATAAATTTCCCAGTAGCCGTCGGCTTCATTTCTAAATGCAGGTTATCGGAGCACGCCACAAATCGAGAATGCTACATTCGCTCCTTAGTATTCAGTGTCGCATGCGTTGTCGCTGGGAGCCTCATACTCACACCTGGAGGTAGGCAAATCACGTCCACTTATGTGTTCCACGCAGCCAAAACCAACACGCCGACAACGGAAAATCTGCCAAGTAAATCTTGTAACGACCTGGTTAGGAGTGTGTGTGAATTTTTTAAAGTATCTCAGGAGATTACCAGCTTATGCCACACCGAGGTGGATGCGAGGTCAATATTAATTCGTGGTGCGTTTATTCTTCAAGTGACGGTACGACATTGAGACGTCAATAGAATTAAAATTAGATTGCTGTTTCGATTTGTGTCGATGGATTCGGTTGGTTTTATAGCTGGAGAAACGATATGCGAATGATTACTTTTGCAAGTACGTTACAATCTAGTTTTCTTTTATAAACATTACTTTTTATCGTCTACGGCGTTGAAAAACATCTAAGAATCTGAAACTAAAAAAATATTTGCATAAAAATAACATCATCAAGATAAGTAGAGCTTAAATCTACTGAACATATCCCACTTTTAGCACATATATTAAATTATTTGCACAAGAATAACATTTGTACACAGTACATTTACAGAACAGAGCCACTAGATCAGATATTTAAGCACGGAGTATACCGTGGACTGACCGCGCTTAACCTAGACTCGAGGGTCTAATTGACAGGAAAAATTCTTTCATCGTCTGAATTAAAACTTGATTGTTCGCAGCATGAACGCGTCGAACCTGGAGAAGTTCCAGCTGAAGATAGCTCAGCACGAGCTGTATGAGGAAAACGAGCCGCTGGTGAATGCATTACTAAAGGATATGTCCACCTCGCCCATCATCCATGCAGGTGCTAAGAAATATATTTAAGTAACTTTTTCCCGCGTAAAATAGGATTCACACTAGGCGGTATCATTGAGCATGCAAACTTACGTGCCACGAGAAGGATTTGAACCTGGGTCCTTTCTACTACTCGATCACCTTCATTTTCTTCTTCTTGTCGAGTTGGAATGGCTATTAAATTAATTTGAACCAGTATTTGGCCACGCTAATCATCACCTTCATTTCTTTCTTGCACATTAATACTTATATTATATGGTCTTTTCAATGTTTTGAACTTTTCTACGTCCAACGGCTATGCGTACCAACTCGTTTATTAGTCAGGCAGGGTCTTTTTTTTACAGAAATCTATGCATTTTATATTTCGGTAAAAATTATGGTGAAATAATTTAATGTTAAAAATTTCACAATAAATCAACTAATATATTAGATAAAATAGGTATATATATCGTTTAGCAGCTTTTTCTAATGAATATAAAGAAATATAAAGATTTTTAACAGTTTTCCTGCCTGAATTGGAGGTTAATTTGTTATAAATCCTTGTAAAGAAGCAATTTAAAGAAAACATATTTTTCACTTTCCGTTTAATATTTCAATGTACTCGTAATGACTAATTGTTGTTACATACAATGAAAACAAACAATATAACGTGCTAGAATTTTGATAAGACTGTAGTATGACATTATGTTTATATGTTTTTACATATTGCGGGAAAATACGATTAGCCTAAGAAATTATAATCATCCTATCTAAAAAAATCAAGTTTAGTTAATTTTCATATTACAATCAAATATAACATTGTTTTCAATAATGCTATATTGTCCTGCAATAAACTCTAGAATGTTACGATATTAATGCTACTTTAATGTTGCTAAATATACTTCAACAGCAAATTCTGCCATGCATTCAATTCAGCTAATAACAGATTTGGTAGGTGATTGGTAGTATACATGTTATAATGAAATACTATTAGTAGACAATTAAATAGCCCACATTATATGTCGATCTCAGATGGCGAGACTAGCTGTCCAATCGTAATAGCTTTTCTAGATCCAATTAACAAAACACTGAATATTTTATAAGTCGACGTTTTAGGTCAGCCTATTCGAAATATACGATAAGTGTGTGTATGTGTGCGAGTCTATATATAACCGTATTGGAACTTTGGCGGGTAAAAGAAAACAAAAATAAAACAACTAAATTAGGTAATTTTGAATTTTGTATATCTGACTATCATCTTCGTCAGCTTTCTACTACCCAACCCACTGCTGGGTATAAGCCTCTCTCTGTCTACGCCAAGCTACTTTATCCTTGGCCATCACAATCCAGTTCTTACCAGCAATACTTCTTACTTCGTTGTTCCCCTTTTTTTTGAGGTGTAAATGCCTTCGCATCTATCGAGAAGTCGAGCATCCGGATGTTCTACCTAATGTACCAAGCTATTGACAAAAGATTTAAATCGTTAAATCTTTGAGACGATAATGTGCTATAAATAAAATAATTAAGTAGTTCCTATTGTTGCCTTATAAGTATAACAAGTATTAGATTGAATAAAAGATTTCTCTCTCAATTAGAAATTTATCTAAAACCGCACCTGAGAAATCTGTCCGTTTTCAGGTAGGTATTCTGAAAACCTTAAAGAGGTAGGGCTATATTATGTATATTAAATGAAGTCGGGGTCTGCAATCAGTTGCGGGTTGGAGTCCGGCGGACAATAGTGCCACAACAATCTCGCCCTTTACTTAGAATTGGACTTAAATATTTAAACCACTTAAATGGATTTCATTGTTGGCCTGACTTTATTGCGTTGCCCAAGTATTTTCAGAAATCCAATGAAATCCTGGTTTTCCATTATTTTAATAGATCCCTGTTTTTCCTATGTTGAAATTTACTACTACATTTGTTTTAACTTTTTTTGTATCTCCGTTGTTGAAATGGTATGTTCCGTTAATTCTTTGTTTGATAAAAATTGAGTATACTTCCTAAATCTTTACCCCCATTACTTCACTTGGGATATATACTTCATTATTCATTTTGACATTATTTATCCTGATTGTTTTAACATTCATGATGTTTATCCTACTCACTTGTGTTCTAGTTTGAATCAAGCAATAATGAATTTTAAGAAATACAAATAAGCTATTTCTTTTTGCAGAGCAAAAGGAAGGGGGCACTCAACTGAAGCTTATAATCGACTATCCAAATGGTGTACAAGCTCTCTTCAAACCAATGAGGTACGTACTAGGTTAGTAAGACTACTATTACTACGTCCCAATACTAGAAACTTTATACTAAATACATTATGCTCAACAAATAAAACAGGAATTATTTTTTCACACCCGTGCCGTGTGACTATGCAAAACTTTAAACATAGTTAGACAGCAAATTTTAATGGCATTTTTAATAATAATAATAATTCTTTATTTCAGACACAAGATCCAAGATTTTGTGTATTTATTACGACGGATATTTTGAGCGGGTTTACTAGTTTTTATTGAATAACTGATTTTAAATTTTTTGACTGATTTCTGAGTAGGGATGGAAATAGACAGCAGGCAAATAAATTTTGAGTGAATAGTTTTGGCATCAACTTCTTCTCTAATGATGGTTTGTCAAGAGATAAGAGCCCATCTGTCTTCCCACGTCCGTGCCAAACGGCCAACTTTTATTGTAAGCAAGTGTAGTTCGAGTGTAGTTCGCAAGTCCAGGAGGACTTGTCACCTGTTCAAGAGTGTTCCATTGGGAAAAGTTGGTTTTCAGTATATCGGCTTAGCGGCTTGCCCACTTGTTCCGAACTCACCCATTCAACTGAGTACAGAGTTTCGTTACTTTCCTGCAATTGTACGAGTTGATTGTGTTTTCTATTCAATTCTTTCAGTAAGTATGTTCCATAAGCTTTTCGTTTCCGCTGCTTTGGAACTTTTAAAAAGTCCTTGTGCACAAGATTATTGTGGAATTTTGTTTGAGACTATCAGTTGGTCGGTGACACATAAGCCTGTCTCCTCTTAGATAGGATTTAGTGAGGTAAGGGGGCCAGTTTTATCTGCCCTATACTGTACATAAGTTTACTTCCTTATAAGTGTGAAAACACCATTCAATTAGTAAAAATTAGATTGAGATTTCCAGTCATCTTTCAGAAACAAAAATAAAAGTGTTGTGCTCAAGAATTTGATCAATAATACATATCGCATAGATCTCGTATATTCTAAAAGCTTTTACAATTTGGTTCGCGACAAAAGGATACAGTTCCCAAATTTCACCTGCGAGGATATCGCAGCACTCCCCCAGGACCTCAATATGAAAAGTCTTACGACTTTGTACTTTGTTATGTTTGCTTTTTTCTTTTTTGAATGAGGTGAGCTCATATCTGGTAATGAATCAGTTATTTGAAATTACATGAGTAAATCTCCAACATTTATGTTTTCTGTTTTCGATTACTAATAAAATCGATTTCTTTGTTTGTGTGACGTGGTATCAGAATTTACGATCTGATTAATTAATAGCATATAATTTAGCTTAATAGCTGCCATATATTGATAACAGCTTGGTTGGCAACGTACGTTAACTATTGACCGCATCTTCATTTGCATGAAACCGAAATAACGAACTAAAAAGATTTTCTGATATACCTACTGCATATTAGGTATTTCAATATCTTTAACAAATTCTTATTTAATTTCATTTTGCTGTTCAAATGCGAGCGTTTATAAAGATACCTGTTGCGTTGATTAATTTTATACCGATATATAATTTTAGAACGGTTCTCAAAAATAAACAAAGAAAGTGAAAATGAACAGACATAACTCTTTAGACCCACCTGACTTCTGTAGGAATTATGTACTCCTGGGGTTGTCCCGGCGACATATCACGTATCTTGGGACCTGGATGGCTGCACACTATAATTCTGTTGGGGACGATAACTTTACAAACATCGAAAGCAACCCTACAACTAAGTTACCCATGGTGTACTTTTTATTGTTTTATTATTTTATGGTGTACTTTTTATTGTTCATAACTACAAATTAAATTAATGGATAGTTTAAAATTATGTAAAAATGAAATGTCTCCCTTATTTGAATTCGATTGAAAGTAAAAATATTTGTATTGTAAATTTTTATACTACGGAATATGATACGATAAAGAGACTTCATTTAATACAGTTTGTTGGGATAAATTGAAATAATGTTCCCCTTAATAACTGTACATTTTTCATCGTAATAAATTTATACGCAAGGACAGGGGTGCAGGCCCGAGCGACGATATCTGATATTCCTCTTTAATGGATTTATATCGTTGGTCTCAAATTCTGAATGTCTGCGACATTGAGTGACAAGTTATTTTTTTACTCGGTAGATATTATTTCACTATTACCAAATACTAGGTATATAAAGTTTATATAGTATTTGCTATAACAGCGATACGATAATTTTGAAGTAATAGTATGTCATCTTTGGCGCTAAGTGATGAGACACGAAAAAAGTATCTGTAAACAAAGAATTGTACTGACGTTGGTTGAATTTGAAAAAGACAAAAAAATATATGATTTTATATTTAACTAGCTTTCGCCCGCGTGAATTTCCCACGGGAACAGAGCTTTTTCCTGGGATGAAAGGTACCCTATGTCCTTCTCCATACTTCCAGCTATGTGTATGCGAAATTTCAGCAACATTGGTTCAGTAGATAAAGCGTGAAGAGGTAACAAACAAACAAACCAACAAACAAACTCACTTTCGCATTTATAATATTAGTTAGGAACTTTAGAATCAAGTAGAAGAACAATAAAAATTTACTTTATAATATAAGTCATCAGTAAATTGACTTATTTCATATTAGGTAAAGTATCGGATTTGACCTGATTTGATCATGACCTCTTTGCAGATCCTTTGTATGGTGTTTTGTTGAGATATACGTGTATGTTTTTCTCAACAAAAGACCATGATAGGATGTTTAAATCTTATTCCGATTTGTGGAAGCAATTACTGAATTTGTAAAGTTAAGGAAATAAAAATGCATATAATGCAATAATTCAGGAAAGACAGGTCGGAGGTTGCTATGGTCAGAGAAGATTGGAAGACAACGGGGGAGACCTTTGGCCAGCAGAGGGGCAATCATAGACATGAAAAAAAAACATGAATTTTATTTCTAACTTTATGGGGTCAATAAAGTTTTATAAAAAAAATTAAAGGCATGCATCGATTAGAACCTCCCTCGTCTCGAGATCCTCGGGCAGTGCACGGTGCGGGCAGACCGTGCGCTATCTCAAAATCAACCTGATCAAGCCTCTACTGTCTTACTTATCGCTGTTTAGGTTGTATCTAGACCCTCCACTCTCTTTAGAAGCTGACATTACATCCTTAAATTTGTAAAGACTGCAAATAATTATTCATTTAATACTTTTACGATCAAATTTTAGTGAGATAATAACAACTGAGATAAATATAGTCACAGTGCAAGAGTATTAACGACAATATATCACTTTATATAAACTTTTTATTAATTCTAAATTTTAAATTAATTTAATATGGTTTTATTAGGATGCGGTTTTTATGAACGGTTTATTATTTTATTAGGTACTAGCTGTCGCCCGCGGCTTCGCCCGCGTGAGTTTCGCTAAGATGAAAAATCTCTCTTGGAGCTTTTCATCAGATGTTCCAGATCTTCAATTTTTATACGTCAGCAGAAAATGCTCATCAGGTTGAACGATTTTTGCTAAGGCGCCATTTCCATATATGTTATAGTGTAGCTGGTCTCTTGGAGCTTTTCATCAGATGTTCCAGATCTTCAATTTTTATACGTCGGCAGAAAATGCTCATCAGGTTGAACGATTTTTGTTAAGGCACCATTTCCATATTTCTTATAGTTTAGCTGTTCCGTTATGGTTCTTCATCAGGTATTCCAGTTTTCAAAATGAATTATAGCCTATATGTTGCCCAGGCTTAATAGCTATACAACAAAAAAAGTTTCATTCAAATCCGTCCAGTAGTTTTTGCGTGAAACGCGTACATACATACAGACAGACAGACAGACAGACAGACAGACAAGAAATTCCAAAAATTTTTTTTTGCTTTCTATTGTTCTTTTTAGGTCTCCCTCTATCCATTTCAGTCAAAAATATTAAATGTACAGACAAAATATTTTTACTGTTTTATTATATGTATAGATTATATTGGTACCTAATCACGTGTAATTTTGTTGTCTACAGATTTGCCAGAGATGTACAAACACTACCCAACCATTTCTATTTTTCGGACTACGAAAGGCATAACGCTGAAATTGCGGCGTTCCATCTAGACCGGTAAGCAAATACAGATTGGTAGATTTCTAATGTAAATAATACCCATGTCAGTGTAAATAAACAGTAGAGTTTATTTTAAACAGAATCTCTATATATATAACTCAAAGGTGACTGACTGACTGACTGACATAGTGATCTATCAACGCACAGCCCTAACCACTGGACGGATCGGGCTGAAATTTGGCGTGCTAAAAAGGATAACGCGGGCGAAGCCGCGGGCGCCAGCTAGTATATCATAAACTTGTATACAATCAATGCTATGAAAAAAAAATCTGTTCATATTGAGTACAAATTACAAATAAATATTTGGTTTTCAACAAAAAAATTAAATCCTTTCATTCAAAATTAAAATATTTTAGCCAACTCAATGTTTGCCACGAGAATTATTAATAACTATAGTACTTATATTTCTCATCGTAGGATATTGGGTTTCCGTCGAGCCATGCCAGTCGTGGGCAGGGTGCTAAACATGACGACAGAGATCTATGACGTCACGGAAGGTGACATCCTAAAGACGTTCTTCGTGTCGCCAGCCAACAACTTCTGCTTCCACGGGAAATGTTCCTACTACTGCGACACGGGGCACGCGATATGCGGCAACCCTGATATGCTAGAGGGAAGTTTTGCTGCTTTCCTGCCGTCAAACGAAATTGCTGAACGGAAGGTAAACATGCTACTGATGGACTTTTTACAGCATCTGTTGGATCAAATACAAGCGGCAGCAAGCGAAGACGCTTTGATCTGTTTCTATCCTGTACTCATATTGTACCTATTTAATTAAAATTATTATTTTTGAAGGACAATCAAAGAAGACAAAACAAAGATACAACCAAAAACAAAACAATGCAATCAATTTAGTTATCAAAAATCAAATAAATAAGTGCCATTTATCTTGGAATTCATCGCTTGATATTCCTTAAAGATTTGACTACCGACTCTTATCGATTTGGAAAAAAACATGCAACAATTACATAATGCATAGTATTTCACCTAACGCAGGTTCTGTAATCATCGAAATGTCTTTTTGAATATTAAAAAAACTCTGATTTATGTCTTTTTGAATAGGTACTAATGAAACGCTGATTTATAGCCTCATCCTCAATTTCAGGTATGGCGACATCCCTGGAGGAGATCGTATCACAAAAGAAGAAAAGCACAATGGGAGCTGCAGTCGGACTATTGTGAGACGGTTAGTACAAACTATAAAGTTACAAAATATTACAAACAAAAAGTTTCAATAGAGTTACAATTTTTTTCTCTCTCTGGTACAAACGATGTACCTATTTATTACTTATTCGTAGGATGTATTAGTAACTCTAAAGTTTTTTTGGCTATTGTCATATAATAATTAATAATTCATGTCTGTTATATAGGGCAGTTAACTAATTAATGGGCCCAAGAGAGTTTAACTAATCCCCCGTTGAAATCATTAGGTTGTATCAATAATCTTGGAACCATCAAAATCGAAAGTAGACAAGAAACCCTTATAACGCTTTTAACATTTAACCTTAAGACTGACAGCCATTTTAATTGAAGGTGCGCACGACGCCCCCCTACGACTCCGGGCGGCGGCTGCTGGACCTCATGGATATGTCGATCTTTGACTTCCTCACCGGGAACATGGACCGACATCATTATGAAACATTCAAGTACGTACTTACATAGTATATAGTCACCAAGTCACTTAACGTTAAAGTCCATTAAGTTGTTCGAAACTAACGGTCTTTAAATTCTAGAATGTTCGGGAATGAAACATTCACACTGCACCTGGACCAGGGCCGAGCATTTGGGAAGGCCTACCATGACGAGCTGAGCATCCTCGCTCCACTCCTGCAGTGCTGCTTCGTAAGGCACACCACCCTCGCTACTTTGCTCAAGTGGGTATTCTACATCTTTTACTTTTTTCTACAGCCAATGTTCACTGTTGAGCTAAGTTTCCCTATTGGGCCCAATGGTTAATAGCTTGAGACTCTTTTTACACAGCGATTGCTGGGTTTTGTCAGCGGTACAAAAGGAAACATTGAATTTAATAAATGTATTTACGTAACTCAACATTTTTTTCACAGATTCCATAACGGAGTGCCCCTTTCAAAGGCCCTACGGGATTCTATGAAAGCGGACCCGGTGAACCCGATTCTATGGGAGCCGCACCTTGCGGCACTGGACAGGAGGGTGGTCATCATCCTCGACGCAATTCGAAAGTGTTTGCACAAACAGGCCACGCAGATAGAAAACATGTGGGCATAGTACGAGGTACTCCGTGATATAGTGATACGAATGTGATATCTATGGACGATTCAATAAGGGTTGTTGCAATCAGTGACAATGTGCTAGTCGACGTGACTCGTTTACCGTGTTGCGAGTAAGTTTATGCTCCAAGAGTCTTAAGGCCTGATTTTAAAGCCAATCATGTTTCGGGAATGTCTGGCCCTTTGGATTAGTCTGGCTGCTTACAAAGGGTCTCGAGAATATATGTAAGTACATTTTTAGATTTGCTGCTATGAGATGGGTTACCGAGATTTAAAAAAATATATTTGTCAACTTAAGAAAAAATATGTTTTCGGAAATTAAAGTGGTTTAAAGCGGGAGGAATCTTGGTATATTCTATTAATATCAATGCAAGAGATCTTTGGTTCAGTGCAAGACTTTTAGACATAAGAATATAGTGCCAAAGATTGTCCAAATGAATTTCAGATACTGCGAGTAATTTTAGAACCATTCCAATTAACGCTGCCGAAGGTGAGCCATTATATGCCAAATATAGATGAACTATTGAGGTCTGGATTTGAGATCCGTAAAAAGAAACGACCACTAGGCTCTTCAATTGCAACAGTATTGTATAAATTCTAAAAGTAATAGGATAATAATTTTTATGTATATTTTGAGGAAAATAAAGATAAGACTAAGATAATGTTGTAAGTATAATGCAACTACTGTACATAATTTAGTGATATACACTTTTGATATAATTTTAAGTAGAAAAACTAATAAGGTAAAGTATAATTTGTCACTTGTATGTTTGAAACAATCGCTTTCCTCTATAATGCTGTGAACTGTTACCATAGCTCGAAGCTCAAGAATACATATCATATTACTCTTCTTAGCTACATCTATGGTCCATAGACCTAAAGGTAAATATCGGATGATTCAGCCAGGCTCCATTATTTGTTTGAGTCCATCAACTCAAGAATTATATGAAGCTCTCAAAGTCAGTAGGAAATAATGCAAAATGACTTGTGAAACTATCACAAAGAAAAATATAGATGCGAGGCTTAAAATAGATTTGAATGTTCAAATCAAATCTATTGACTCAATTTTTTATGTAAAGTATCTGAATTTTTTTTGAGGCTATTAAAGTGTAATCAACTTGTAATTAAATACTAGTACTCAATTTAGAAATTCGGCCATTCAAATTTATAATTATCTGTTTTCAAAATTATTTTTTAGTTAATCTATTTATTTTACTAGATACATAATGTGATCTCGAAAATGTGTCGTTTGTTAGATTATGTTCATGTTTTCTGAAATTATTTTATTTATATCTGAAACTTTTTGATTATTGATTTCTATTTACAAATCATGATTCTAAGTTAAGACATTATTAAAATTTTGCTAGCGTTATGATTAATATTTGAGTGGATTCACACAAGACAAACGTAAGACAGATTAAATAAAGCATGCATAATTCTGGCGCAAAATTGTATGTTGTTATCCTATTATGTTGGTTTATTTTAGTTTGTGTCTGTGAATCCTCCTAACTGGCCACAGTGGCTATTCCACATTGACGGTGAAGCGTATTTGATTTTATGTTGTTGATATTATCATCAGCCAGAAAATTTACCTTTGTTGAATAAATATTTTAATACTTATGTAACATAACATAAATGCCGTAATTTTCTAGCGTGCAAAATATCTCCATTCTTTATCAAGAATAGGCCTTCATGTTACGAGCAAGCTACAACTTTTTATTAACAACTTATGCGCCATTCGTCTGAAACTGTAACTTTATGCATTTTTGATGTTTCTTATAAAATGTTTTTTAGTAAAACTAGATTGTAATTTTGCATTATTTTTTAGTATAAATTAGAAAGTACGTATACAAAACGTTGTAATATTTTTACAAATTATCGAAAAAATCTAGTAATGTTTCAAATATGCCTCACCGTTGGGCCTTTTAGTATATCTAAGTTAGATAGATAGTTGCTCATGTTTTTGAATGACTGTTACTTAGAGTCGACTTGCCAAAGACGTACCTACAAATAATGTTATGTAAAAAGTGTTGTAAGTTGTGATGATGAAATGCAACTTTCTGTTGATTGTTTGTAATTAAAGATAATACAAACATGTCATTTGACTTTTATTTTTGGTACTTATAAAATCATCAGCCCTTCATGCTTTACTTCCCGCGTAGATTGTAAAAGTCAATTGAGGGAAATGGCTTTAAACTGGGAATTCATCCGTTCATAGGCTGTATAGGTTAGCAACCTGTCACTATAGCGCAGTAAATAGACGAGAATCAAATTACAAACGGTCCAGCAATTGTGAATTTTTTGAAATGTTGTGTAGGATTATTGTGAGTATTCAAAATAAAAAGGGCACAATTGCCAAGTTTCCGCGTCCGTAGTATCCTAAAAAAACTAAAAAAAAAAAAAAACTTTCTTCAGATTTAGGCTCATATTTTCGTTTAGATGCATTTTTGCTAGGAAAGTGTTCTACAAAAACTTGTAGATAATTAAATTTCCTATTGTTTACATTTTACATTTTGTAGCTAGGACTGATAGTTACCGAGATGTGTGCTCATAAAATTTTTTTAAAAAATCTTCTTTTTCTGAAATTTGTCAAACTTTTCACTTCAGAACGCTGTAATCTAGTTATGGCATATTTTAGGAGAATAAGTATTGGAACAAAATTTGTAGGGAATTTAATTACCTACAAAACGCATTTGCATTTTTCTTAACCAACCCTGCAGAATGGGGAGTAAAACTCAATATTAAAACTAAGGAATATTGCTTTTTTTGTTATAATATTTTATTTTCTGCTAACTGCGCCTCGGGTCTTCGCTCCCGTGGGAATTTCAGGATATAAAGTAACCTATGTACTATTTCTGGTATTTTTCTACTAGTATACCAAATTTAATACAAATTCGTCCATAGATCATTGAATAAAGACCAAAATAGAGCTTAGGGTAGGGTTTACTTACAAATGGTTCAATAGTTCTGAATTTTTGATATGTTATTTAGGATGGTTAGTAAGTGTTTAAAATGCAAGAGGCACGATTTCTCCCCCCTTCCACGCCCGCCATATGATGGAAAAACAAAAAAAAAATTGCCACTTTATTCAGATTTGCGCTCTCACCTTCGTTTAGATGCATTTTAGCTACATTAAAATTCTACACAATGTTGTAAAAATAAATTTCCTATAATGTACATTTTATATTTTGTTTCTAGGACTAATAGTTATGGAGATGTGTACTTTAAAAAAATCGCATTTTTGATCGCATTTGGAAATTTGTCAAACTTTTTACTTCAGAGCGCTGTAATTCATTTATAGCCTACTCTAGGAAAATATATATTGGAATAAAATTTGAAGGAAATTTAATTACCTACAAAACACATGTAATTTTTTTTAACCAACCCTACGGAGTAGGGAGTAAAAGTAAAAGTTAAAATATTACGTTATTGCTATCATATTTTATTGTCTACTAGCTGCACCCGGGGGCTTTACTCCCATAGGAATATTGGGATAAAAAGTACCTTATGTGCTAGCCCTGATATTTTTCTACTAGCATACCAAATTTTATCGAAATCCGTCAAGTAGATTTTTTAAGATTGAGGAAGAAATATCACATCCAAACTTTTTCATTTTAAAATCGGGTTTCTTTCCCAATCTTTATTGCTGATGAAGCAAATATTTTCTAATATCTGTACTTGATAATGTCCACAGACACTTTTACAGTGTCCCCATCAGGTACCGGTTACTCACCTGCAATGAATCACACTACAAATGGGAAAGTTTGGATGTGATATTTGTTGCTTAATCACACAAAATCTACTAGACGGATTTCGATTAAATTTGGTATACTAGTAGAAAAATATCAGGACTAGCACATAAGGTACTTTATATCCCGAAATTTCCATGGGAGCGAGGTTCAGTTAGTAAAAAGTAAAATATTATAGCAAAAAACAATTTCCTTTGTTTTATCATTTAGTTTTACTCTCCACCTTGCAGGGTTGGTTAAGAAATATGCAATTGCGTTTTGCAGGTAATTAAATTCCCTACGATGTTTGTTCTGCTACTTTTTCTCCTAGAATAGGTCATGACTGGATTACATCGTTCTAAATTAAAAAAGATTGACGAATGTTTGAAAAATGAGATTTTTTTAAGGCAAAGGAGTTTTTTTTTCTCGGAAACTGTCAGTCCTAGAAACAAAATATAAAATGTAAATAACGGCAAATTTAATTTTCTACAACATTGTGTAGAACACTTTTCTAGCACAAGAAAATGCACTTAAAAGAAAATATAAGCGAAAAACCGAACAAAGTGGTGATTTTTTTTTATTTTTCCAATTTGGCGGCGAGTGCAAAAGCTATTCAATTGTGCCATATTTATTTTAAATACTTACAACCATCCTAAACAATAATATAAAAAAAATTGAGTTACTGGACCGCACGTAATTAACCCCCTAGGGAAGGTTCGCTCTATTTACTGCGCTACTATATCTGAATCTCCATTCCTTCAATAGGGCCCACTATTCAGCTAAGCGTGGCTCTAGACTCTGTCAAATCCGTAAGAGATAAAGACGTGATACTGTGTGTATATCCTTCATATAGTTTTGTTTAAACATAAGCGGAAATTTGGAACAAATACGAAATAAACAAACCGAATTATAGAGACGTAAAAAAGAACGAATTTCGTGGGTCAGTGTGCCTGTTGACGACGGCACATAAAGGTCACATAAACCCCACGAAACACAAAGATATGTCCGTCCGCCATAAAAAGCAGAATATGAATAGTACGGATATTCGCTATAACATTTTATAGCTTTACGGCCTTTTTGTTGTTTATTAAATACCCATAGAGAGAACAGAAGCCAGACAAAACGATCTACTATCGCGAAAAACTTGAATCATCGAGATAATTTGAATAATCTTTTTGAGTTCCCTGGGTTCATGCTGGCCTGACAAAATAATTCTGACTATCTAATTTAACATCAAATTCTGGAGTACTTATCGACTGCATGAATGCTGAGATCAGCTAAAGTTTCCAAAAGCTGCTTGAAAGTATCTTAAAAAACTAACGTTTGCTGTTTTATATTACATCCTAAAATTAAGCAAAAACGTTGTTCCATAAAATTCGAACGAATTTTACATAACCTCTTCCCTCATTTCATATAAAGAGGATGTGGTGTAAACAATATCGGCAGTTATTGTTATTCTCAGGTCGTACTTGGCAATCTCGAAAATTGTTTATTCATAGCAACATGTTCGCTTGCGAGCACAGGCATTCGATGAATAGCAAAACTCTAGTAGACGGATACAAAATTTTTATTTTCAAAAATTCTGATAGATTTAAGTAGGTACCACACTATGTTGCAAATAAGGAGAACTATTACTGCTTTGATGAATCTTTCATTCAGTATCTTTTAACCTCCTTCGTGTTTCAAATTTCGTGGGCGATCTGGCTCTACGCTTTGCGCTTTCCCAGGGGCCCTATTTTTGAAAGTATGACATACCGCCGAAAACGAATACTATGTCACACTCGTCCTATTATGTCGCTAAAACATAACAGTCGAATTTTTGAAATCACTCGTCTAGCAATGTTGCCAGTGATATGAAAATATGCGAGAAAAAATTTCTGCTCCATTCTACGCAACGAAAACCAAATCAGTAACGAATCGTAAAAAAAAAGGTTCGTAAATTTACAATAAAAGATAACGTAAGCGTTAATCGGAACGCAAAAATGAAAATTCTAATAGACTCCATCTATATCTGTATTCGGTTGTCTATGTCATTCAAGATTTTGACGTAAAAAAACGTTCGACTAACAAATCATACGAAAACAAGTGGTCTAGACCACATAGAAAATTCAAAAATACGGAATAATTGATATCGAATGAAAAATCATTCGGCTCACGCTGTTTTGGTGAGTCACACTTTCAAAAATAGGGCCCCAGGTTCGAGAGATACTAGAGGTAGAGGATTACACAGGATATATATAAAGATCAATTTGCTTTTCAAAAATTTTCCATAAGTTAACGAAACTATACCGAAACCATCTCGAAACATATGTATACTTACCTAATCATGAAATGTTTTAAAGAATTTACACGCATGTAAAATAATAGACCAGAAATTTTCATGAGGCTATAGTTTTAATATTTCAGTTTCATATGCATCTTTGGTTTTCCTTTTATTGTCAGGCTAGAATTTACCAGTTAATTTTTTGCTATCAGGATTTATGAAGTACTTTAGCAAAGTACTGGCAAATTAAAACGTTGTTCAGAAGGCGAAACGAACAAAACAGGAGAGGTATATTTACAAATTTTCTTTGTCAGCTTGCTTTAATAAACCCTTTCTGTTTTAATAAATCTGATTTTCTAATTAAGAACAACATTATCGTCAAGAATTTCTGTAGAGGAAAGAGCTGTATTACTTAAAAGGAATATTTTAATAAATGGAGAGTTTTCGTTGAAATAATCTGAGGGTTATTGCGAATGGGGAGGCAAGGATATTATATTAATACTATTCGATCTAATTCTGACAGAGTTCGCAATCATTAGCGTTAACATCACAATCAAGAATATAATCAAAGATGATATCAACAGTCCCGGAATGTAATTGTTTTGTCACACGTAATTGTTCAGAAAATTTAAACGGACGGTTGGTTTTAAAATCTATTTCAACGTAATATAAATACTTAATGTGTTTTTTGTTTTGTATCCAGTAATATTTTGTTTGTTACTGTACTGTACTGTAATTAGTTACAGTACAGTCATTATTTAACCTTCGGTTTATAAAAAATATATCTATAATTAAATAACTCACTGAAGTAAGTACCTAAGCTAACAAAGAACGGATGTACTTACTTTTATTTTACTTATAATGTTTGTCATTATGAAATCAATTAATTCTACAATAAAATTACAAATCTTATTTCAGACTTGACGATTAATTATGAAAATACTCGTAAATAGAGTGTTCATGCATGAATGAGAATAATTTTATGATGAAGATCCATTATCTAAATCATTAAGATAAATAATGTACGTACAATAACACTTATAACTTGAAGTATAAAAGCTGCTACCATCTGAACTTATTCGGACATGTTGAATTTCATAAAAAAAAATAGGTAGATGGGGAGGTAGACCGGGCCTGTATACTAGCCTTCACGAACACAGCAGTACAAGTTGTAAAACTGTTAGTTTGGCCCATACTATCTTGTTAACATGTTGGCAACACGTGCTATTGACGGAGAGCTTCAGTAACAATAGGTCTAAACCCAGTGCTTTATTTGGGTACTTGGGTATTTTACATATCTGGAGTAAGAACTTATATAGTAGGTAACACCTTCCATCGCCTGCATTTGAACGAGGCTATTATACAAGGCAGGCGGAGTAAATTTTTTGATAACTTTAAGCGTTCCTGAGAAAAAAAGGTTTGACAGACAAATGGAAAGCAGGACAACAAAGTGATCTTATTGGATCACTTTGTTGTGCTTACTGGTTCCGTTTTTGCCTTTTGAGGTACGGAATCCTAAAAAAGGGAAACACCTACTATTACTTATATATTTTTTTATTGTTGAAAGCGACAGTTGTGTTTATGCACTTAAAGGAAAATTTAAGGTAACGAATCGGCATGATCTCTTTCCTCTTATTGAATCGAAAACCATGCTGCTAAAACTCGTCAGCCAGTAAGTCCACATCCCGCGCTTCCAAGATGATATACTCGTGCGCTGTCCATACAACATGGTCGCGTTAGTAACCCGACTGATTTATGTATATCCGATGGCGCAGCGTTAGGCAGGCGCCTATGTGCTATTGTTTTTGGAGGATTTATCGCCGGTATAGGCGACAAACAATTCACTCGGACAACGGGCCAGTATTGGCAGTGGCTGCCATTGTCCTCATTTGTGTTGGTATCAATGAGGCTGCACTAACAATGTCAACGTTGCAAATTACCGAGTGATGGTGACAGCGGAAATGCGATGTTGATGTCGCGGTTTATATTGTTGGAGATTTTGGTGCTTCAAAAATGGATTTGTGATTCAATTGGCAGCAGCTCGTAGTGTAAGGTTACTGTTTGTTCCACTTATCTTAAACAATTAAAAAAAACAACAATATTTAATTTGATTTCGAGTCGAAATGGAAACAATGTATGGGTACAAAAGCTTTTGAGTTAATTGAAATATTCCTTCTATGCGCTGATATCAGAAATAATAAACAAATGTTTTTCTACAGCGAAAAAATAGAAAAAAAAATCAAAATAACCCTTTGACCAAATACTTACCAAGTCATTAGGGAATATGTAAATACATTATTTTATTTCTTGTTCTCGTTTTAGTACTTTCTTTACATTTTTCTTTTTGTGTAGGTATACTATATTCATATAAATAGTACATAAACTTAGTTATACGAAGTAATATTGAATTAAAAAAAAAATATACACCTTCCTACCTCTTTTAATTTAAAAGTAATGAAAAAGTATAGCTCCAGAACAGATGTAGAACTTCCTACTAGCAATAACTCTTCCACAAAATATCGGAGATCAAATTGGAGTTTGAAAATAATTGCACCTGAAATGTAATTCGGGAGTGCTCACATAAAAATAATGTATGCGACCGTTTGCCCGTGGGCCATCCGTTCCCGCCAAGATACTCGGCGCGCGACTTCGATAACCATAAATTGTAGAGTAGCTGAACGTGGCCCCTTTTGTCCGACCGATTCCGCATATGTACTTGGCTTTAATGCACCTTGATCCTGATGGAAAATTGCTCTGATTATGAACATTAGGTAGTCCTAATACTAACTAAAATTATAAATGCGATTCTCGGCCCGGGACTTCGATAACCATAAATTGTAGAGTAGCTGAACGTGGCCCCTTTTGTCCGACCGATTCCGCATGTGTATACTTGGCTTTAAATGTATCTAATGGAAAATTGCTCTGATTATGGACATTAGTACATAGAATCATGTCTTTATCCCTTACTGGGTAGACAGAGCCAAGAGTCGTGAGAGTCGAAGGCCACGCTAAGCTGAATAGTGGGCTGACTGATGGAATGGAGATTCAGATATAGTGACAGGACTAGCCCATCGATGAACCTTTCCCTCGATTGACTTTTACAATCTGCGCGGGAAGAGAAGCAGCTGGTACATTTTATGTTTTTTTTTCATCCCCGGAATAAGCACTGTCCCCGTGGAAAATTCACACGGGTGAAGCCGCGGGTAAAAGCTAGTGGACTTATAATGTTGGAGATCGTTTAGAAATTGGTATTGTGGAATATTGGTCTTGTTACATTCGGTTTTCATAATAGTTATATTTCTAGTTTGAAATGTTTATAAACGGTATAAACGTAAATTGTAAATGAAAACGGTGATTCGATATTCTAATAACATAAACGATCCGTTGGATTATACAAAAATTTTATACATAAGTTGTATAAAATTGTTGTTTATTTGTTTTACTTCACAAAATTATTTATTTCTATTTCGGTGAAAAGCTAGTAATAGTTAAATACATACATACATAGAATAACGTCTTTATCCCTTACGGGGTAGACAGAGCCAAGAGTCATGAGACTTGAAGGTCACGCTTAGCTGAATAGTGGGCTCTCTGATGGAATGGAGATTCAGGTATAGTGACAGGTTGCTAGCCCATCGCCTATGAGTGGAGGAATCCCCAGTTCAAAGCCCTTTCCCTGAATTGATAGATAGATTGATTAATTGATTTGATAGTTAAATAAAAAAGAAATAATTTGATTAAAACTAACGTGAGAAATAGTCATAATCGTTGTTATACTAGTCGGTGGCGGTTCCGGCCAATAACACGCGTGAGTATCCGTATTAAAAATCACAATAAAAAAGTTATATTTAACATTCTGCGGCTAAATTGGTTCGTGTTAGTTTTTTCGGACCATAAATAATTGTCTGCTCGATTTGTAGATTTATGGTTATTAAAGATGAGGGCAGAGATACCACGCAACGCGACAAAATTCATTTGCATGGAAACGTGCTGGATCACCAGGATGAATGGCCGAGTTATTATTTAGTTGAATTATTGAAACTTTATGCGTAAGTACATCTACTTTTCACTTGTACATCGATATTTAAAAGTATAATAATAATAAAAAAAAATATTTTGTCATCTAATCAAAAGGCACAAAACTCGAATCGTAATAATTTTTCATGTAAGCAAATTTTTGTGAAAGATTTTTAGCTCAGTTGCTAAACGACTACACTGTAGAATTTTGTCAATTTAAAATGAATTTACCCAGTCAACTAATCTTTAGGAAATGGAAATTATTGAAATCAACTTACCTTTAGAGTCAATTATGGAGACATAGTTCATGTCATTAAAATAAAAACAGCACAATTAGGCATTGGGACGCCGCGGGACTATCTCCAATTAAATCGGTGTGTCCCACGGGACCCGCCGGGCAGGGAGTTGCGGGTACTTACGGCGGAGATTATCATCCCACATTTATCTAACCTAATTGCTATTTACTATTAAGTAAGTATAGCTTTAGTGTAGTAGATGGTTGCTATTTGTGTACTGTATAGAATCTATTCTTTTTAGGATTTAAGTTACATTTATCCTGTCTTTTTGGTTACCGATTCAGTTCCTCTCAAGAGAAATCAAAATGATATATATTTTGTAATGTAAATAAGATGATAACGTTATATCAATTATGGTTTGGAGCTGGATGATGGTATATTTTATGGATTAACTAGCTACGCCCCGGGGCTTCGCTCCCGTGGGAATTTTGGGATAAAAAGTACCCTGTGAGCTATTCCCGGAATTTTTTACCCGTATACCAAATTTCATCGAAATCCGTCCAGTAGATTTTGCGTGATTGAGTAACAAACATCCTCACAAACTCACAGACTCACAAACTCACATCCAAACTTTCGCATTTATAATTATTTTATACTAGCTTTTGCCCGCGGCTTCGCCCGCGTGAATTTCCCACGGGAACAGTGCTTTTTCCCGGGATAAAAAGTAGCCTATGTGCTATTCCAGGTCATTATCTACCTCTGTACCAAATTTCATCGAAATCCGTCCCGTAGATTTTGCGTGATTGAGTAACAAACATCCTCACAAACTCACAAACTCACAAATTCACAAACTCACAAACTCACATCCAAATTTTCGCATTTATAATATTAGTATGGATTCTATTATTCTATTATTAGGATTAGGATATTAGGATTAATGCAATAATAACGGTTTCGAAAGGATCTACAGAGAACGAGAATAATAAAAGGAAATAAACTTGGTCACTTATCTAAATATTGCAAAGGTTTGCGATGCAACCGTAATCCTGCTTCTGTCATATACATAAACTCAACATAGTATCAGAATTCACAAGACTGAGATAATACATAGTATTGCATATAAATTGGGAACAATGTCCTGGAATATTTTACATTCGTTCGTCCGTCTCGGTCAGATATTTTTCTATAAATGACGAAGATATTTTTGGACTTAAGGTATAAAGCAAATATTCCTATTACTTCTGAATAAATAATGCAAATTCAAAATCAATAATAATAGAAGCACCTTTATAAATAGAAGTGTTACGTATCTTATATTCAATGTCTACTTTTTCACTTCAATTGTTGATGAATAATAACAATATAGAAATAACGACAAGGCACAATGTCGTGTAAATAACATTGTATCGATTTTAATGAACATAATAGCGGCCATCGAAGGGTACAAGATTTCCATACAAATTAATTTTCAAACATATCAGAGTCCTCATCTTTAATTAATAACTATCTATCTATAAATACATATAAATAATTGATGCAATAGCTTTATTTCCTATTACTTAACTGGTTGCAAGTTCAATCTGTGTATTATACTTATTTATGCCTAAAAAAACAACGTTTGATTGATTATACTACCTAACATTTTTATTGCTTCGCACGGCTTTGCAGGGATATGAATTACAACAAATTACTCACTTGTATTATATTTTAGTAATTATTAATTACAAGCCTTCCCCCGCCCCTTTTTACCGGGATGATACCCTATGTCTTTCTCCGTACTTCCAGCTATGTGTATGCGAAATTTCAGTAAGATTGGTTCAGTATATAAAGCGTGAAGAGGTAACAAACAAACAAATAAACTCACTTTCACATTTGTAATATTAGTTAGGATAAATTATTTTTTGTGGTAAGTAGGTAATTTGGTACTCTAGTTGTAACATTTTGTGTAAAAATAAATCTATAATAGAACTATAACAGTCACATAGCTACGGGAGTGCTACAGTGCTACGCCACTGCTACGCTGCTTCTACGCCCCAGTACTGGCCAGTTATGTTCTTTTTTTACACGACTGACCAAAAAAGGAGTGTTATGTTTTCAGGGTTCATGCATGGACGTATAAGGTTCATGTATGTATGTAAATTCTTTATTCCACCATAAGTCCTGGGGGTCTAAAAAGGCCACTTTGACGAATCAGGATATGATTCATTTCTCATTTCCTAAATATATAAAAATGAACCTTATAAGTATTAACATAAGTTTCATTTTTAAATATTTAGAAACTGAGAAATGGATCATATTCCGATTCATCAAAATGGCCGTTTTAGACCCCCTGATCGGCTTAACCGATTTTGATGTGAGAGATATTTTTAGATTCCTTGCATTAGCCCGAATGACATAGGCTATGTGAGTTGTCAGTTGTGTTTTTTATTTTTTAATAATTAGCTTGTTTACTTTTTTAAAAGATACCTAACAAAATATAAAAATATCAACATTGCATTATAGAGCAAAAGCCCGCGACTGCATGCTCTTCCTTATTTTATTAAAACTCAAGATTTTCTGTGTATGTCCGGGAACATAGAAATAGTGATTAGCGACTATAAAAGTTGGATCATGATTACTTAGGCCGATAATTTGTAGCAATAAGCTCAATTTCCTCAAAATAAAGTTTTTTTAAAAATTTTATTTCGAATAATATTAGAAATCACACCATCCATTACCAGGCAATTGGTGCAGATATAAACCCCTGATAGACATTGTAACTTTACTAATTTATAGTTATATTTGTTTTATTATGAAAGAACTCCGACTTAAACGCCAGTCCTGCGGCGATGGACAGAGGTAGAGAGGTCTGGTTGTGATGCGAACTGGGCTTTGTCTGACGTCTGCACGTAGGCGGCTCAGGGAAGATGGTCGTTTTGCGCTGCATTGGGTTAACAGTGCAAATTGGCAGCACCCTGGGTGACGAAGCAGCTCTATTTAGAGAGGCCCTGCTTCCCCCAATCCGGGGAGGGGACTAGAAAAGGTGTCCTAAAAAAGGCTTAACCCATCATACTCGGAGGTAGTAACCACGGCTGCCTCTGCATCAATAACACGTGGTCGAAAGATACGTAGCAGAATTAATAGATTTAAGAACTTTAAAACCCAAAATATGACCTTTGCGGCGTGGAATGTACGCACCCTCCTTGATCGTGAGAGTAACTTGTGTCCTAATCGTAAAACCGCCCTCGTGTCTCGAGAACTCCGACGCTATGGTGTGGATATCGCTGCTCTCAGTGAGACGCACCTGGCTGACGAGGGAGAGAGAGTGGAACGCCTGGGGGGGTATACTTTCTTTTGGAAAGGTACTCCATCTTCAGAGCCTAGGAGATCCGGTGTTGGTTTCGCAATCAGAAATGATTTAGTTAAAAAATTGGAGGAGTGTCCTGTTCATATTTCGGACCGCGTCACCACGCTGCGCCTACACCTGGCTAATGACAATCACCACAATATCATCAGTATTTATGCGCCAACAATGGATAAGGATGACGATATCAAAGCCAGTTTTTATGAAGAAGTTACGCAAGTCCTATCTAAAATCCCAATTAGAGAACAGATACTCCTTATGGGAAACTTAAACGCGAGAGTCGGGCGTGACTTTGAAGCTTGGCCTAAGGTTTTGGGCAGACATGGTGTGGGCAACATGAATAGTAATGGACGTCTCCTTTTGACCCTCTGTTCCGAATTCGAATTGGCCATCACCAATACCATGTTTAACTACCGGCAAAATATAAGACCACATGGATGCATCCGAGGTCGAAGCATTGGCACTTAATTGACTATGTGATTGTCCGTCAAAGAGATATTTCCCAGGTTCATATCACCCGTGTAATGCGTGATGCTAATGCGATCTGCTCCACGGATCACCGTCTTGTTGTCACTAAACTGGAGCTCCGACTACATCCTCCTCGCAGAGCACAAGGAATGAAACTTAAGCGTCTAGATTTAGGAAAATTACAAAATCTTGAGATGCGTGAGAGCTATGTTCAGGCAGTCAGTGGTGCGATCCAAATGATAGATGTTGAGAGTGGCGATGCTGTGACTAAATGGCAAAAACTCTCGTCCAGTTTAGTCGCTGCCGCCTCGCAGACACTGGGTAGCAAACCCACCAGACATGAGGATTGGTTTGATGACAATGACGAAACTTTGTCAAAAGCTATTCAGAAACATCGATCACTCTTACGTAAGCATCCAGACGACTGCCAGGTGGAGCAAGTGAAGCAAAGTGGTGCCGAGTTGCGGAGATATGTGCGGGAAATAAAAGACAAGTGGTGGCGAGACAAGGCCGAGCGCATGCAGTGGCTCGCTGATACTAAACAGGTGGGTGCATTTTATGATGAGGTCCGCAAACTTGTTGGTAATGCGATTTGTACTAGAGTGCCCCTAAGATCCCTCGACGGCACAAAATTGCTTACCAGCAAACAAGATGTACTCAAAAGATGGGCAGAGCATTTTAACACCTTGCTCAATGTTGATCGAGCTGCGGACGTCTCGTACATCAGCACCATAGCATCCCTTCCCACAGTCAACGAGCTGGACGCTCCGCTGACTCTGCGCGAGGTCGTTGTTGCTATTCAACAACAGCTGAACAAAAAAGCGGTCGGCATTGACAATGTACCTGGGGAACTGTTGAAGTATGGGGGTACAGAATTGCATGAGACCATTTGGAAGCTATTTGTTAAGATGTGGGATGAGGAGCGAGTACCTGATGACTTCAAAGTCTCTCGAGTTTGCTCTCTTTACAAAAATAAAGGCGACAAATCCGACTGCAATTCTTATAGGGGCATCTCCCTGCTGACTACTTCTGGGAAAATCTTTGCGCGAATATTACTAAACCGCTTGATGCCCTTGTCTGAAGACATTCTGCCTGAAACTCAATTCGGCTTCCGCCCGAATCGAGGTACATGTGAGGCCATTTTCTCTGTCCGTCAACTCCAAGAGAAGTGTCGAGAGCAGGGTCAACCTGTGTACTTTTGTTTTGTTGACTTGGAGAAAGCTTTCGACTGTGTGCCTCGGGAAGCCTTATGGGTTGTACTGACGAAACTTGGATGCACGGAGAAATTTGTTAGAATGATCCGGCTCCTGCATGATGACATGCGTTGTTGTGTCAGTGTGCAGGGCGAAGAATCAGAGTTCTTTCAGTGAGCTGCGGCGTTAAGCAAGGCTGCGTACTCGCTCCAACTCTGTTTGCCCTGTACTTTGCAGTCGTAGTTCGGGAAGCCTTGCAGACTTTGTCCGAGGGTATCCGTATTCGTTTTCGTATCGATGGCGGTGGTGTCTTTAACTTAGCAAGACTAAAAGCTCACACCAAAGTGTCTCTCGCGACTATCACTGAGATGATGTATGCAGACGATTTGTGTTTTGCTGCAGAATCCGCAGAAGGGCTACAGAGGCTTATGTCGAGTCTTGATGAGGCATGCTGTAAATTTGGCCTTAAAATCAGTGTGAAGAAGACGGAAGTGATGGCTTTTGATACACTAGACAGTGCTCCAATCAACATTAAACTCGGTGACGTCTCGCTTAAGCAAATAGACAAATTCAAATATCTGGGCAGCACAATATCATCTAGGTGCCTTCTTGATAATGAGGTTAACAGCAGAATAGGAGCAGCTGCGGCAGTTTTTGGCAGACTTCGTGACAAGGTGTTCCGCTTGCATGACATAAAGCTCTCCACGAAAGTATCTGTGTACATGGCGATAGTTCTGCCAAATCTCTTATATGCCTCCGAAACGTGGTGTCTATATCGCAAGCATATACGCACATTGGATAAATTCCATCTTAAATGCCTACGCGAAGACCGTGTTCGTAACACGGAAGTGCTACAGCGTGCTAATGTCGGCGGAATAGAGGCTTATCTAATGCGGCGCCAGCTGCGGTGGGCCGGCCATGTCTCTCGGATGCCTGACGACAGAGTAGCGAAGCGCATCTTTTACTCAGAACTGCAAGATGGCAAGCGTAAACAAGGCGGCCAACTACTGCGGTACAAAGATGTGCTTAAGCGTCACATGAAGCGATGTGACCTGGAACCGTCACAATGGGAGGCAATGGCAGCGGACCGGCCACTGTGGAGGCACACAGTGAACACCAAGGTGCTTGAGTTTGAAAGGCGACGCACAGAAGAGCTTGATACTAAAAGAGATCAGCTTAAGGCCCGACCACCTGCGACCATTCAATATAATTATGTCGGAGGGGTGCTGACTTGCAGTGAATGTGGTCGCACATTCTCTGCAAAAATTGGCTATGTCAGTCATCTGAGAGCACACCAACGTAGTCCTCAATAAATAGATCCAAAGTCGCTGTGGCCGAAATCGGTCGGGATATATATATTATGAAAGCTGAAAATAATGTTACTTTGGGGTGCTTTTTATACCTATAAATCATCCTTGCTATTCATATTACCTGCAAAGGAAACTAAGATCCAAACTTTATACCTAGTCGCTAATATTTTTTACCCGTACCTATATACCACGCAGATAAACATTCAACATTTTTTAAATAAGGAGGGTTTGGTCGTCGCGGGCTCTCGGTCTATTTATGTGCCAAAAATAATAGACAATTTGACATGTTTTGACATTTCAAATGTTTCGAATTCTTAATTCTTTATTTTCGGCCAGTGAAAGAAATAAGTTTTTATTGAAGAAAATATGTGTAAATGTACTAAAAATGATAAAATAAAACTTTTTTCCAAAAAAATGAACCGACGTCCATCATAAAACTTAAAATCATGAAATAACAATAAAGAAAAATGTATTAGCATGCTACCTAATGAATGAGGTGAAGTCGGTGCCAAATTAAAAATTAAATAATCTAAATTAACATTAGAATCATGTAATATATAAAATGCTTAGCTAAACAATCAGATACATAATACCCTTACTCCTGCACTTGGCACCGACTTCACCTCATTCATTAGGTAGCATGATAATACATTTTTCTTATGATTTTAAGTTTTATGATGGAAGTCGGTTCATTTTTTTGGAAAAAAGATTTATTATATTGTATTCATTACCTACATGAAACTGAACGTTTTCTTTGGAAACTTGATCAGTTTTACCTCCTGCTTATAAGTAATTGACTGTTTGAACATATGCAAAACCGCAAGTTTCCGATCGTCTAGTCAAATATAGGTGCCTGTTCGTTTGCTTTTCATCCCCAAATGGAGCCGGGTTGTGTTTGCCCGAACCGAGTGTCAGTACAATATAATTGATTGCATCGATATCCCACTAATGAAATATGGATTCACTTGGTACATATTCCGGATGCGTGTTCAAGAATTCATTACGGTTAAATTTTCTGGAGAATGTCACTAATATTATTAATGCGAAAGTTTGTAAAAGTAAATCAATGGAGAAAAAAGGTTCCCCGACAAAAATCCATATAATAGGCATGATTTACTTTGATTACTGTTTATACTAAAATTAGCATGTGTGGAGCTCAGCTACTATCTTTAGCTCGAATCCTTTTCGAAATGGAGTCTTAAGTCTGCACCTGCAGCGATATCAGTGTTTTTCTTAGAAAAAAATCCCTTTCAAAAACAGTCGGGGGCAGACACAGATAACCCCCAATAGATTGAGTATCATTCAATGCCTGTTCGCGTCGAAAGTCACCAAACTTAGAGGAAGTACACGGGGGTCGGGAGCGGTAGCTGACGTCAACGAGAAAAGGACACACATATATACTTGGGAAAGAAAGAGATGCTTGCAAAAGACATCAACGTCACCCCATTTCGGTACCTACTCTAGTTTGCACTGTTTCACATAGTTCGACTATTATGAAGTGAACTCTGCACGTAATTATATTAAATTAATTAATAAACTTACCTGTGGGAAGTTATACCATCCTTTTGGAGATTTGATATGCTTGATGATTTTCCGCACCATTTTGTGCAACATGTACTCATTTTTACACACTCATCGAATTCAAGATTTTTTCGGAAATTTTCACAAAACAACCTCACAGGTCTGATAACTGGTCGCAACTAATGAAGCAATTTCATTTATACGTACAAAAGCATGTAAGTGCGGTAACCGCGGACGCCCATACAAGCGGAATCTATTGGGGGTTATCTGTGGAGGCAGATAAAACTGACCCCATGCCTCACTGGGACGAGTAGAAACCGCATAAATTTGAGAATACGAATGGGCACAGGGTGCGAGTTTCAGGAGACCAATATACCGACCCCCAAAATGCTATCTTAAGGGGGTCAGGTTTATCTGCTCCCGACTGTACATATTGCAATATCTTAGTAAGAATAAAAATAGACCAAATCCTCACTCACTATATAAAGCTACAATACCACTGACTCACTCACTGACATAATTAGTTTGTTCTACGGAAGTCGGAACTGGGATAAAGTAATGATGGGAAAGTGTAGAGGGGGGGGAGGAGGCACCAGGAAAAATACGAAAGTGGAACTTGGAGCAGTTCCCGACTGACTGGGGGTACTGCCCGCGGAAACTATAATAGATAGGTGGGGGGTGCTCAACCAAATGTCATAGAGAACCCTGGGCGACTACCACAGCCGGTGTTAGTTTATGGTTTTTTTGACTTTTTTTTTTCATACAAACTTGACTGGGGATTTTTAGGGGGAAAACGGACTCGTACGGGGTCACTGTCATAGACAATATCGTAGGGGGTGACCGTGGGAACCCCGACTGATAGGTGTTTTTTTTAAAATTTTTTTTTCGAAAAGTTTTGTATGGGCCAGCCGAGTCACCAGCCGGGGAGGCGAGGCCGAAGGCCGAGCTGCGTTTAAATTGAGGGCTGGAGGGGGGCAGGAGCGAGGCCGAAGGCCGAGCTTTTCGCGATATTGTCGCTGATAGCTTAAAATTAAAATAAATATACATAAAATTATTTTTTGTTTCTTTCCTGATTTACTGCTGTTATCGCAAGAGGCAGAAAAATGTGTTACTAAGTGACACATTTTTCTGCCTCTTGTGATAACAGCCGCAAATGTGGGGAATTTATCCCTTCCCGAAATGCGAAGTAAGTAAATAGAATAGGTACCTATTTGCTGTTTTCAAATGGTCATCACATCAAGTTAAGACCAGGATTATCTTTCTGAGAATAAACTTATGTAAGCTAAATAAAAATTCACCACGACAGAAATAAAAACTATATCAAGACGTGTTCCCTTCATCAACTTTACCACCACCTATATGGGTTAAAACTCGAGACTGAGTTACCACTCAGTTCCAGTGAACTTCAATGTTTGTACTGAAATGGGTGATAACTGTGTTTTAACCCAATCTCGGGTTTTACCCATTTATAACACCACTCACGCAAACGAGCAGGACATAGCCAAGTGTTTCGGCTCAGCCTCATTCAATACTCATAAAATAAAGTGCTCAGCGCGCCTAAAAAAATTTTCGTTCATTTCATTAATATCTAAGTACTCGTACTATGTATAATCAATTGGTAGATATCTATTTCCTGCCTCACCGAATGAATCCTATTAGCACAGACTGCCATGGTCGCGCGTCACGGTAATTGGCGCCGTCCTTCCACCTGCCAAATCTAATCCAGGCTATTTTCAATGCTATTAGCTAGTGCACGAAACCACAGACGAAACTGTATGTTAAACAATACTAATGACTTTAAATCATTGGCATTTATACTAGTGAAAGAAATTTTAAACAACTTTTTGTATGGGACCGACTCAATCCGACCGAAAAAACAACTGTTCCATACATTTTGGGCGAGTAGGTATTGTACAAGTTTATTATTAAATAAATTAATAGTAAAAAAATTTTCAAAAATGCTTTTTTGGTACTCTCAACAAACCCTTTCATTTGGTTTGATACCCATATTGTAGAAATGCATTACAATTCCGCCATCTTGGATGGTCCGCCATATTGGATTTAGAATGACGCCACAACATTCATACATGAACCCTGAAAACATAACATTCCTTTTTTGGTCAGTCGTGTAAATAATAGTACCAAGAATGCCATTAATTTAAAAACACCCTGTACATGACCTTTCGTATGTTTTTGTAGAAAATCCATTAGTAGACAATTTTTTTTTTTTTTATTAAAAATCTGAGTGCGTTTGACCTCTATCTTGCCTGATGGGAAGCAAAGATGAGATCTAGGGTGGTACACGCAAACTCAAAATATGCCTATTCACTCTTGCCTTGAAAACCCCTAAATTATAAGTGACAGGAAACAGCGACGCGGGGAGAGAATTCCATATCTTGGCGGTTCGCACGATAAAGCAGGAGGCGAACCGAGAGGTGCGATGAGCTGGAACATCAACCACATAAGGATGGAATCCCTGTCCGCGCCGTGTCGTCCGATGGTGGAATGGTGCACAAGGAATTAAGTCGTGCAATTCCTGAGCGCACTCACCGAAGTGAGTCCCTAGCTCATCGCGTACCTATGGGTTTATCATAAAGAGCACTCTAGGAACTTTAAAACGCGTTGATGCTGCCACAATTTTTATTATTATAAGTAGCATTTAAAACCAAATCAGGGAACATTATGAATGGATTATAATTTCAGCGAAATGATTGCCTTTATTACGCCGTTGATGATGTATCCTGGTCATCTTTGCACTGTCGGTGTGGCTAGTTGATGTCAACGCGCGAGATGACGAAGCCCCCAAATTCCTTTCCAACAAATGTAATGTTTCCCGTGTGTTATGGCAAATTCCTACGCGTTGTTAAAGCAATGGTGTTCAATGGCAAAATGTCATAACTATGAACATGGTTTTAGCTGAAAATTGGCAAATTTTGCGAACCTAGATATTGGCAAAATCATCGTTTGGCTTAACGATGGAGCCACAGAAGGAGCCTTTGAATGAGCGATTTTTCTGACAGCTAATTAAGAAAAAAAAAATCAGTATAAAAAAATCTCAACAGATGGAGTTTTATTGAAAGCCGAGTTGTAATAATGGCTGTACCTATATTGTGCGTTTTTATTGGCAGCCAGAGGTAGAAAAAAAATCGCCTAACAGTTTGACAGTTGCACAAATCACAATATTGATACTTTTTAGATGTTTTTTTTACTAAGTTTTATTTATTTTTTAATGAAATTTGCTTAAGCGCCATCTATGAAGTCATCTGGAACTATTTTTTTTTATTTGGGTCTCGGAAAATCCCTCATTAAAAAGTGAAGTGAAAATCTCATAGATCGACAAAAAAGAACTGATGATCTTAAAACGGCTACATAATCTTGAAACGTAGCCAACAAAATAGCTCATCTAATAGTCCATCTTGGATATTCGTTACTCAATTCTCACGGGAGCGAAGCCCCGAGGCAAAGCTATATTTTATAACGTAGGGCGGCAAACAAGCAAGCGGGTCACCTGATGGTAAAGTGATCACCGCTGCCTATGGACAACTGCTACACCAGAGTGTTACCGGCCTCAATATTATGATATGTACTTACTACACTAGTTAATAAAGTACCTATTTTGAATTCTGTGTTCAGAATTTTGTGAATGGTGATATGCCAGAGAAATACCGGTATATTGTTTGGTTGTGTTCATTTTGGGTAATATTATACCAAAGTCACAGAATTAATATAAGTACTACCAAAGTATCAAAATTAAGTCATAAAACAATGATTAATGTCATTTTTAATTCATTTTATTATCCTTGGGGGAGGCCTTTGTTCAGCAGTGGACGTCTTTCGGCTGAGAGAGAAGAAGTCTTGTATATATTTTTCAAAGAGGATATAGTAAATATAAATTAAAAATCCTTAAAACACAGTACGACATAGTTTTATTTATATTGAATGACGCAAGTAAATATCTGTACCTCATATCATTGTTACCATATTAAATATTGTTCTACTACGAGTAGAATAAAAAATACTTTGATCGAAATTTATAAGTGTAAATGTAATACAAACTGGCAAAAAGATTTATATATGTAACTACATACATTCTTAAAATATTAGGTACTATAAATTTAGTAGATGAATTATAAACGTGATTATTTATCTTAAGTTTTTGGTTCTGTTGTAGGCATTATAGAAGGCACAGGTAGAGTACATAATGTAACTATTCTTCATACAAGATTTGAATTCAATAGTATTTTTATAACTGTGTTTCTTGTGCGTAATAATGGACTAGTTATGGACACAAACAGCAACAAGTTCTCTTACAAAAATATAACATTTGAAATATAAATTAAACCTTATAGAATAACTTAAACTAGGTACATTTTGTGAAAGCAGGTACGTTGTCCTTAAGCTGGACTGTGTGTACTTCTTTATCTTTTACATTCATTGTCTGTTTCAATAAATTATTATTTTAGTTTTTTTTTGTTTCATAGCCTGTTTATGGACGACGTATTAAATTTCTATATATTTAAATTCCCAAAATATCTAGCACAACTAATTTAAAATTCGTCATTATATTAAAATAGACAGTATGAAAAAAGAGTCACGATTTCACTTGGCAACTTTGAAAACAATTGATTTGACAAGTTCTTTTCATAAAACTGAATAACTCCACAATAAAAAAAGGTTTCTGTAGTTAAGTTTGAAATTAGAATAGAGTTCAGAAATCGTAAAAGAATATTTTTTTTTTCTTTAGATTCAAATAAACTTGTTTTAAAATTAAAACAATGTTTAGAAAGTCAGCCAGTGATAAAGAAAAGTTTTAGCCTCCGCGCTGCGTCAGGACGGCGTCAATGAGGAGAATGGCTCCGTTGATGATGGCCAGCGAAGCCTTGGCGAGGTTCTTGTTCGTGTAGTCATTCTTAGACGCGTGCTGGTATCTGGAATAGAAATCGAAAAGCACTGATTAATTAAAGGACTACTTAGGAGTATTTATGAATTTACAATAATTATAACGTCATTACAGAACAGAGCTTTAAATCGACGATAGAACGAGATTAGTAACAATCCATCACTCTCCAATGCTAAAAGAAAAACTCAACTCTCAAAGGCAACTAGACATAGATAGGTACCAACT
>CM031580.1:6244571-6306729 GCA_018467065.1 Ephestia elutella | reverse complement strand
AAAATAAATCGAAACTCCAGCATGAAGGCACTGGAACCAAAATGATAAATTATAAAACAACACAAATCAAAATTGTCTATAAACATATTCAAATAAAAACGAATCGTTCAAAACATCACCCCCATTCACAAGTCGTTGCCATCGCAGCGAGTAAAGTTTCGTAGTGAGAGCTGTTTCTGCGCTGACGTGCTTTCCGCGCGGGAGTCCAACTCGGAACATCTGAATTTCGAATTGACTCGGGTCGGGTGAGCATCGCGAGTATCGAAACAGCGTAGATACAGGGAGTCGAGTCCAAGGCGTATGGTTTGATCTCCGACTGGATGCATGCATGACACCTAAGGAAAATTCGACATGGATCAGCTAATATGCATTTTAATATCCGTGATTATCCGGCATCCAGGTGGAAACAAACCTTCGACAGAAATCCTGACAGCTAAAGTTGTTGTAGTATCCTGATTTAGATTTTAAATCGTGATAATTTTATGTAGAGTATATTTTTCTTTTTATGATTGAAATTCATTACGAGCAACTCTTTTGATTGCTTTTGCATCTGTTGCATGAAAAGTCCTTCACTATCAACCAAATTTAGTAAGTTATTCCTAATCGTAATATTATGAATGATTTATTACTATTTTAAGATCTTATCATAAAATCACATAAATAATGATTAAACTTTGATATCCTGTTTATAACTCCTCAACATTAGCAACTATTGCTTTTACATCGATTGCAACTCAGATTATCAGATTTATATTACGGTGCTATGCTTAGAATAATCCTCAATTTAGTTATACGATATAAAACTTAAGGTTTTTATTTAAAACTTAATAAAAACAATATCTGAAGATGACTTTAAAATGGACGTGATGTGGATGCTCAGAACGTAACTTTAAAATGTGTTTTCTCCAGTTTTTAAGGCCATAAGAATGAAGCTTACTCTTGAGATCTTGAATTCGTACTTGGGCCCGTGGGACACGTAAATATTACCTTCGTTTCTCTGGAGTGCCGGAGGCCTATATTTAAATGGGACGCCATACAAGAGCCTTGATTCGGAAAACAGTAAACAGGATCAAGGATCTACCTATCGATTTCTTATTGAATGGCAATGGCTTTCAGGTTGATATTTGCTTAACTATTGATTTGCTTAACCACTAATTTGTTCAGGCGCTAGAAAATAGCCTAAAAAATAGCCTTTTCATAAATCCCATCGAAGAATCGTAACAAAGTTCATAAAAAATCGGATAGAATAAGTACTTATTAATATCAGATAATAAAATGTTTAGCAAATATTTTTTTTGCTTTGTTCTGTCCACCTTAAAAATGAATCTAAATTAATCAAAATTCTAAGTATAATAAATAAATAGCAGTGCATTTGACCTTACAGTCTATTAAATCACAACATTATTAAAATCACATGTTAAATGGAATTTGCAATTTAGCACAATGAAAATATTGTTAAAGCCCGGGAAATAAAACATGCCGTGTTTACGTTACTCGATACGGTAACAGAGTAATGGTATAAACAGTATACAATGCATCAGCTGCTTACCGTCAAGGTTTAAAATTGAGATAACCCGAGTCTGTGGGTTTTCTCCTGAGAGCCGAAAACTTACGAAATCACTTCCGTGTCAAGGTGGTGACGAGTCTCGGAGGGACTGCTGTGTTTATAGAAAACAGATTGAAAGGTAAAGTCATATGAAAATGTTATACTTACTCGAAGTTCGGAAATTCCGTTATTCTTTTATCCTTGTGGACTTGTTGGTGGCTCCACTGGTAATAGTCGTCTATAAGTAATTTTTTTTTTTCGAACTGAGAAGCTTTTGGTTTTTTGGAACCGGGCAAGCACGTCAATGTCGACAATTTGTGCTATTACATATCATGATTAGACAGTCACGTTCAATCCGATGCATAATAGCATAATTATTTTCCGAAGCAATTTCCATTACATACTTAATTCACGCATGTGGTCAAACCTATAAGGGGTCTTTAAACTCTTTGTACGGCCAATAGAACCCAATTTTCGTCTGTCTGTCTGTCTTTATTTTTGGACGCGCATCACACAAAAACTACTGGTCCAATATTGATTCACAGTTGTACTATTGCAGGTCTAACTTAAAACCTGGCGTAGGTTTCATCTTGACTGAGAACCTTAGATTTCAACAATAGTAATTTACGCGCGGACGAAATCCGCGGGCATAAGTTAGTTAATAGTAGTAAATACATATATACATACATAAAATCACGTCTTTGTCCCGTAGTAGTAAATAAAACTAAGTAATGACACAATTCATTCAATTAAAAACCCGGTTGACGTTCACGCATTCACATTTATCTTCTGCTTCATTTACTTCTAAATCGAGATGATTGAAACGGCAGGTAGAATAAAACAGGTGGGCCCAGAATTGTAAGGCTGCTAACTGTTACATTGTAATGCTAGAAAGACTACCTGTGAGAACGATAGCTTTTTGTCCTAAGACCTTTTATCTTTTCTTGTGGTGATCCGTTTACTTGCCGTGGTGCAACAAAAACTGTTCTCGATGCAACGATCTTGTTATTGTTGTGGTGCCTGTGCGACTGTTGACAAACATTTGTCTTTTGTATACTTATTAGACTTTAGACGAATCCTATCCTTAGTACTAATATTTTATACTAGCTTTTGGCCGCGGCTTCGCCTCCATGAATTTTCTACGGGATCAGTGCTTTTTCCCGGGAAAAAAGGTCTATGTCCTTCTCAGTACTTCTATGTGTATGCGAAATTTCAGTAAGATTAGTTTAGTAGAGCGTTAAGAGGTAACAAACAAATAAACAAACAAACTCACTTTCGCATTTATGATATTAGTTTGGAAGGATTATTAGGATTTTATTAGTTTTTCACGCAAAAACTACGGGATGGTTTTCGAGGAAATTTGGTACACCGCGCACCGGACAAAAAAACCCTCAAATAGCAAATAGGATATTTTTACCCTGAAGTTCCCAAGGGAGAGATGCACTGGGTTGCGGCTAGTAACTTAAATTTTAAATTCACATACCTAAACCCTTAAACGGCGTAAAGGACAAAAGTGATAATCATTTTAAAACGACGTTTTTATTGAATCATAGTTTAGAACATTTTGGATTAAATCTTTAAAGGAAAATACATCATCCATCTATTCAGTTCAATTATAAAAAAGTGTTAATTACATATATTATAACTAAATATACAATTTTTATGATGGACTTGGGAGGCCGATAGCGGCGCTGGTAAACATGTTGTGACACTTAAGTAATTCGATTTGTTTTTTCTTTAATCGAACTTGTTAATGATGCAGGTTTTATTATGTATTAATGGGTGCAAAATGGGTGCAAACAATGCCCATTAAACGTTATACAGTTTTTAATCAATAACTAATTTTGCAAAAATTTGAAACCCCCGACTGTCGTTCTAGGTAGACGTCAGATTATGTGCCCAAAGTAAGGAATCTAAGGATACATTTATATCTGTCAATGTGATTAGGAATCATGGTGGAATTAGAAATTATGGTGGAATAAAGAAACTCACATACATAAATGCATGAACTCTGAAAACATAACACTTCTATTTTGGGCAGTCGTCTAAAAACGGAGTAAAAACAAACGTAATCTCCTTTCATCTCCTTCAGTGCCTAGAGTCGTTAGGGTCATGTTTTAATTGGGATCAGCTGGCAAGTCGTAACGAGCCGGATTAGTCCAATTCTACCTGATTTCGACCATTATAATCCTAATCGCTGTAGTAAACTTGATCTAGAATTTATTATACTAAATGTTTTTTGGTTACCTACCAATTAATATTTAAAATAAATAAAGTTATTTTATACTAGCCGCGCCCCGGGGCACTCCCGTGGAAATTTCGGAATAAAAAGTACCCTATGTGCTATTCCCGGTATTTTTCTACCCGTATTCCAAATTTCATAAAAATCCGTCCAGTAGATTTTGCGTGATTAAGTAACAAACATCCTCATGAACTCACATCCGAACTTTCGTATTTACAATATTACTTAGTAGGATTTTTACATTTTGTACATTTGTCCAACCCTCACGGTGCTTCCATGACATAACATAGACTTCAGAGCACAGGTATGGTCTGTGGATCATGACTTTGTTTTGTAGTGGATTTCTTTGGACTCCAAAATATTTGTATGGAAATTTGAAGCTAATGGCATTTTCTCCAACTATCAAGTTAAGCAACATCCATCTATCACACATGATGACTGTGTATCTAATATTTATAATACTAATTAGAAAAATATATAATAATGTCCATTCATACACAAACTAAAATAATATAATACTTCAAACATGTCTGACTGAAACAGTAAAAAAATTAATATAATACTTCAAACATGTCTGACTGAAACAGTCAAAAATGTGATCGCTAAAAATATGCATTGCAATTTCAATAACGTAATAACAGCAATACGACTGATACAATAATTAGGTTCAGTAGAAAGCCAGGTTTCACCGGTAATCCGACGAGAGTGGAGACAGATGTCACGATTCCACTTTCTTCCATCACGCATAATATTCAGGTATTTGTAAAGCAACTAAGTGTATGAGAGTACAATCGGTTTGGGATCGTCAAAAATCGATTTAAGCTTGCGACACAAGTGTGAATAATAATCGTAATCGTTTATGTAATTACTTCGTCTTACTTACCTCCGATTCGGAGGTGGCGCCTGATGTGAAATGCCAAATTATGTCGTACAACATTTAGCGAAGGTATAGGCGTTTTTATGTGTTACTGATGCAATTTGGTATGCATTTCATCTCCTGAAATTCTTGAGAGATCAGAGTCCACAATACTATAGGAGTTAGGTACTATACTTTCTACTCCTATAGAATCGATGGTCTTAAGCAAAAATCATATCATTTGTTAGAATATGGGTATAGTATAATTATATAGGTTTAGTAATATATTTCTTACAATCATTGGCTTACGACCAACTGTGATTTTAAACAGATTTATCTCTCCTGTCAGAAGTATGCAATTTTAAGTGACTACCTATTACTAATCTGCATCTCGTTTACATTTTAGTTGTAGTTGTAAACACATAGTAGAGAAACTATTATGCAATTATGTTTAAGTACTGTGAAATCGTTATGTTGCAATGTTAAGGCACGTAGTAATACAATCGAAAAAAATCATATGAAAAGTGTAGGATTATCCGACGATAAGTATATCTATATATATGAATCCGCTATAGATAACAGAGATATTGTTCCATGTCGTGCTTCTGATATGGTATAATTTTTCGCAAAACTTGAACATAATCTTATCTGGTTGATGTACGGCAATTAATTAAGGTTTATACAGGATCAGTGATTTACTTGTTTTTTTGGCATGACACCACGCGATTTATTTTGACAAACTATTAGGTTTGACATAGCCAAAGCAAGGTTATTCTGAACGCTTCGCGCCCTGTGGGACGGGGCTTCCTACTTTTTTCCATCTTCAATTGACTGGATGATATTGGTGGAAATAAATGGTTTTAGAAGAGATGGGTGTAATAAAGACAGTATGAATGTAGGAAAGGAGTGTCGAGTGAAATGGCAAGCGACAAAAATTGGATCGACCCCACATACATTATGGGATATGGGAAAATGGTGATGAAGAAGAATAAGTTCGGATCGTATTCAAGCATACATTCTTCGTTGATGGTGGGAAGATTGATAACAGAAGGGAGAAGCTGAGAGAAACATCTCTCTCTCTTTAGTCGTATTTCCTCATGACTGAGGGTCGTGGTCATTATATGGAATGAAACACACACAACGACTCTCATGGGAATTTTAATGGAGTGGTTTGCCATTGCCTTCTCCATTTCACACACTAGCTAATAATCATCAACCAGAGTGCAGGTTTCCTCACGATGTTTTCCTTCACCGGAAGCAAGTGGTGATCGATGAAAACTAACATGTGTCAGATTGGTATACAAACTCATGTAGCCCGGGTAGAATTCGAACCTGGGATTTTGTATCCACAGGCGGGCGCCCTACCACTCGGCCAACACCGCTTGAAACAGAATAAGATCGAAAAACTAACATGTAGTATTACTGCCAAACAAGTAGCTTACAAGTAATAACAAAACTAGATCTGCTGATACGTCAGTGTGACCGTGTATGTGTACACAGGCTTGATGATGAAAAGCTTATCACACACTGTCACGTCATGAATGTTTTATCCATGTTTTAATGGGGATTACATGGTACTTATGTACTGCTTTAATTTTTGATGGACCAAGCTTAAGATAGTAAATGCATCTTAAATGAAGTATCATAGTAGACTAGATCTACGAAATGCATCAATTTTGTTGTTTTAAATTTTGTACTAAGAAGACCAACAGTTAATTTATTGCAAACATAAAATGTTACTTAATCCTATATTACTTAGAGTCTCTTAAATTGACATTCCTTAACGTTGGTAAATATCTTTTGATGCTTGCGAACTAAAAGAGATAAACCAAATAAATGTTCAAGCTAAAAGCGCAACTTTTAATCATCCCAACGTTTACCCAAGCACAGATAAAGTCCAGTAACAATTTTATCCCCACACAGGAAGCGCATATTGCAAGTTTTAATGAAGACTGCACGGTTTTCAGAGATTAATTTACCTTAGTTTTCATTCATAGAGCTCTTCTGTCGCTTGGCACATTTTTAGTTTTATCTGCTATTTTGGTAAAAGGATCTTATGCTTCTTCATTTTAACATGATATTAACAATTATAAACTTTAATTGATATTTAAAATTATCTTAATAAAATTTGACCATTTGTACAATCATTTTGAATACTCGTATGTACACCAATCGCTTTTTTGAGAGTGAAGTATATTAATGATAATATGATCCCACTTGGTTACCGACCTACATTAACTTGTCGAATCATTTTTACTAACTAGAGAGTTTCAGTTGCCAACAGAACGGTACTTCATTATGTGTGAAACATTATGCGAACAATATCGGTCGATATGAAATAAGCTCGAGTGTTTATTGGGACTTCCTCAATTGCTAAATTGACTTGTCACCCATTTGAGATCTTCATACTGGTGAATCATACCCAGCGTTTTAGAATCTAGAACGCTGGTATGTCTACTTTATTAGGATTAAGTATCCACCTCGAACTTCCAGAATATTCAGTATTGGAAGAACTATGAGAAAATAGAGCAGAAAATTTGATGAACTCTCTATAAATTCATATTCCTGTATTAGCTACATGACTTATGAAATCTGAGCACTCCTGCTTTGACTAGAGGTATATTGTCAAATATGTACTAAATCTAGTATTCAGCGATAATCCTAACTAATATTATAAATGCGAAAGTGAGTTTGTTTGTTTATTTATTTGTTTGTGTGTTAGTTTGTTTGGTACCTCTTCACGCTTTACCTACTGAACCAATCTTCCTGAATTTCGCATACACGTAGTTAGACGAAGGACATAGGATACTTTTCATCCCGGGAAAAAGCTTTGTTCCCGTGGGAAATTTACGCGAGCGTAGCCGCGGGCAAAAGCTAGTCATATATAAATACCTAGTAAAGAAGTAAAAAATCCATAAAACAGAGTTTCATATGAAGTTAATTGCTCCGCTCGTATGAACCGGGCATTATTGGTTTCAAGTCGATTGCATTCGTGTTTATGGTACCGAGATTGTTCTTAGCGAGGAGAAGTGTGAGGTCTACAAGCTTGGAATTTATATATAGGTAAATATGTTTGTATCACATAGAGTTTGTAATTTGTGACAATGTTAATTTATTTTTAGATTTTATTATTAGAAGAGCATTGAAATGAAACATACCTATCACTTAAATATTAAACTTTTAATGCAAAGTCCAATCTATAAAAAATTATGTTTGTATGATATCTTTTTCCCTATGTCCTTTTCAGTACTTCTGACTATGTGTATGCGAAGTTTCAGGAAGATTGGTTCAGTAGATAGAGCGTGAAGAGGTAACTAACAAACAAATAAATAAACAAACAAACAAACTTACTTTCACATTTATAATATAAGTTAGGATTAGGATAGGATAGGATTAGGATAATACTTAAATATATGAAGGGAAGCCGGTAAGTAGCTTTTGAATTTGTTTGCGGTTTAGTTTCTTCATTACATTGTCTCTGCTTTAGTGTGCGTTTGAAATTTCCATGTTATTAACTGATTAGAATTGTATTTTTCGGTGTCTTAGGTCCTAGCTAAGTAATAATAACTAGTAAGTACCAAATCATTTTATGATTTTAATGTACTGTTTTCCCCCCTACGTACTGTCAGTTTAAATTGAAATATTCAAGCTTCTCGTACAGTCATCGATTCGAGTTCAAACTTTTAATGGTGCGTTCCGGATGCGCCACTTATGCATCCTTATGCAACTCGAGCATGCATTTAGTTCTTTAAAAGTAAAAGTTTAGCCACGCTTTTGGATTAATGAAAGTTATCAAACTGCAGTGCAATAAAGGATTTTTATGTGACCATCAATTTTAGTTGTAATATAATTAAAGACGTAATTCGACGAAATTTGGTACACAGGTACGAAAATACCGGGAATACTCATTTTCACGAAATTCTGAAGTGGATCTCCCGGGTGCAGCTAGTGCGAAATAAAAAGGTTTTTGTCACGTGTGCGCAGGCAGTTCTTATCACGTGCCGCAGCGCGCTGCAATCGCATGCGCGTACGCACACTACCTCGTAAAGCTGTCATTTATAGGATTCTGTATGACTAAGTGTGAGGAAATCTATGGGAATAGGGAGGATATACGTTCAAATGGTCTCATAACTGGTAAGACCGTGCGAAGTGGAGAAGTAGGAAAGCGTACCCTGGGCTCCGACGCGTATGCTGAGGATGCAACCGAGAAGAAGCGCTCAGATGCAAAGCTCAGATGAGATAGAGAGAGAGGGACCAATCTAAGTACAGTCGCAGCCATTTTGTGACTGAAATGATAACGATACCAGAAGATCTCTTTTAGATTCAAACTTACAAATTAGTCATTTTATCTGTAAGTTGTAATAATGAGAAAATAAAATTATAACGATTTATTTTTTACATAAACAATTGCTAGATTGTATTCCAGCAAATTTATGTGATTATTGGTGATTTTAATAACTACATATGTTAATTAAAATTGACAAAAAATGGATTTCTTTTTAGATGCATTCACTTTCAACGACAAATTTACGTGGAATTAACTGACAATTTTATAGGTCATGGGATCGTAGTCAATAGGTGTGCACTTTACCCTCATACGGAACAGTAATGCGCTTGGAATCCAAGTTATCGGATGGATGGAAGCCTCAACAATCACGTGACCAATGTTTGCTAAACACAAGTCCCCGCCACCGCAACGTGACGCGGGCGTGACCGAGACGACACGATTCTCTATTTTTACTCTCTTCTTTTTACTAAAGCCATCAAACTAACAATTTTATCGCCTTCCCTGTTTTCCTTTGCCTGATTGCTCTATTACTAGTATTGGTAAAATTGTAAACATGTTTCCTAAGCTATTCGCGGCTCGTCATAACATTACGGCTTTATGTGGAGTTTCTGACAACTAATTTATGCATGTTTCACCTCTACTATGACCATGACCATATCATGTGGATACAATTTCTAAGAAAACGCAATGGATATCAGTGCTTCTTATTTAAAACAGGTATCTTTGCCCCTAAATATTAAGAATAAACTATTCATTTGTATATTTTTTAATATAAGAATTTCAGTCGTCATGTTATTTATCACGTAAATAGCAAGCAGTAGCCGAGAAAACTGTAATATACATGAAAATCAAAATCAAAAATTATTTATCTATTGAATCTTTGCCATCAAAGAGGGCTCTTTTTCACGTCGAAAACTAATGATTTAATCTTAATATTTTATGTCTCAAAGCTACAAACTACTAGCATTTCGGAACGACAACTGCTGAGAAGAAATGCCAAAAGATGAGACAGACAAAAACTCGGCAATTTCGTTCCCAAGGTCAGTTACATTAAAAATTCAATAAAACTTCAACTCTTCAGTCTTTTTCTGTATAGTAATAATATACCCATTTGACTTACTGCAAATCATTTCCTACTTGATCACTTCATCTTTCATCTTACAAACTTCTTTCGGCACACGTTGGTTGAGACCCAACACAACACAATGCTGCGGTCCATGTCGTTTCGCATCACCTGGAGAGATGAACTTTGAAATTCCATCTCACTGATACAGAAAAAGAAGAAGACTAGCAACGAGATGGTCGAATAATTTTGATAAGAACTGTAAAGAAAATGCGAAATATCTTTCGAGAGACGAGTGGAGAAAATTGGGGAAGGTTATTTACCCAGTAGTGGTACATAGATAGCTAATTAAAAAAACTTCAGTCTTAAGCTTCCCTTCAGTATCAATAACGTTTGACGTTGTTTTTAACGTTTATACATACTCACTTCTACCCTTTTATTGAGTAAATATTCCTCTCAATCTATCGTTCTGGTTGACTGGAAGAGATCCCTTCATGGGATAAGTCCGCCATTGTATATTTACCTTCCTATTTAAGTTACTATGAATTATGTGTCCTTATTACAATAAAGATACTACAAACAAACAATCAAACAAACAAACATTTAAAGAATATTTGTCAAAACCAAGTTGATGTTTTAAATTTAAAGATTCCTGAGAACATCATCCAGAAATAGCAAGCAGCCTAAATGCTAAGGACAGGAACAGGACAGGACTTGGCCGGCCCTGGGCCACGTGAGGGGTCACGTGTCACTTTCAGATGCAGCCTCTCGTTGCACTATTCCCTATCGATTACTTAAAGCACGTGGTTTATTATGCTTCACTTGGTATTGATTGACTAAGAACTGGGACGAAGTAATTATAAAGTAATTTTCTCGGTTACGTGAAGATTTATTATTTTTTAGGAACATATTTATTTAAATCCAAGTCATATAAAGTAAATAGACAATTGGCGTATTCTGGATACGAATACGAGAATGGGAAATCGCAAATTTGTACGCAAAAATAAAAGTCACATCTTTTAATTTCCGAAGTAATCAAGGGTCACCATAACAATAAGTTTCGTCGTATCTGTTCGCCTGTCTCTTAATATAATTAATTCACTTTGAGTTAACCAGTAAAATTAATTTTTGTAGTAATAAAATTAAAAATAAAATCAAGAAATTAGCTATATTCTGATTCATTTGAGCACGAAATATTGCTTTATACTAATATGATTTGAAATGTTTTTGATTGCCAAAACAGAAATTACGTTAACCATATGATTAATTAGAGTGTGTAGGGTTGCCATTTTAAAGTGAAACTGTTGTCGTAAAAGCATTTTCAAGTAAAATTTACAGAGATTGTAATTAACTTTTTTAGGCATATTGGGAAATTGCACAATTATGTTCTTATCATCATCATCATTACAACCGCACAATATCCACTGCTAAATAAAGGTCTCCCCCAAGATTTTGGGGGGATTTGCCATACTCACCACGCTTGGCAGGCGGGTTGGCGAGCGCAGTTTTTTTTTTTTGCTTTGTGAGCTTCCGACGCTGTTGCTCATCGGAAGCATTTCCCTTAGTCGCCTCTTACGACATCCATGGAATGAGATGGAGTAGTCCTATTCTAACCCGGGAACCACACAGGAGATGTTCTTATAAGTTAAAATTATTTAAATAACAAACAACAACAAAAATCTTCGGTGTGGTCAACGTTGTTGGCAACCCCAATGCATGAGAACTTGATATTTCCAGTATTAATTAGTTATCCTGTGAACTTTACTGACTTGATTAATAGTAGTTAAGTTACTCATTTAATTATATATGTTAGTTAATACTCTATTTTAGTAGATAAGTACAGGTGAGATATGTATCCTTTATATTCTCACAAATTTTAATACGACAAGGGTGGCAATGAAAGTATCAAATGCTTAACATAATAAAGACGAGGGTATTAGACCCCGGTCGGTAATTGGATTAGCGATGTGGTGGCGATAAATCAACAAGTAGAGTTGTGGGGCAGGCAGGCTGCTACCTGTTGCTAGCGATACTGATCTGAGTTTCGATATTATAATGGATGAACGATGACTCATGTGCTTGTGTGTGCTATGATGAAAAAAAAGTTTTAATGTCTAGCGTGCCATTAAACTTTTATTGCTATTTATTGTAATGACTATCAGAAGCTCTTGTTATTGCCTAAATTAATTTCGACGAAAATAAATGAACTCTTTTCCGACCGATATAAAAATGTAAATAAGGAATGGGAGTCAATATTTACTACGGTTTTATGAATTTCCCTAGACAAGAATTAGAAAGCAATAAAAGGATTTCACTAAAGATTTATTCGGTATCGATATATCGGCGATATTGCGAATTATTGATTTGCTGATACATTTTTCACTTCACGTGCTTCATATCGGCGACATATTTTTATAAATATCGGTATTGTATCGGTTGATATGCGTATGTTAAATCTAGGGATGCATAAATTGTATCCCTAATAACATAAGAAAAGTGTAGAGATAATGAAAAAAAAGTCGATTATGTCATCAATTTAGTATTTTTAAGGTAAATTATATCAGTTAGACAAAAATTACTTACTAACACGAACCTTTCTAATCTAGTCACGGGTAACGTAACGATTACGTGTCTGGTTTCCCACGTAATTGCGAAGGTCCTTGCCATTAAGAAACGCGAATCTCAATTACGACCAATTGATTAGAGTAGAGCACAGATGCCACGCAGTAGAGTAGAAAACATATTATGATCATATGATCAGCAACTTTAAAATGACTTTTAAATAAAGAAATCACACACAACAAAGTAACCCCAGCATCAACTAAAAAAGGTTTACACACACAACTAATCGAATTTTCTTAAATCCTGACTAAGAACTCGATACATAAAAATGTGAATTAAATTCAAATTAAATTAGAATTCTCACTCATTCAACCAATTCATCCGTTTGGGACCTACAGCAAACAACCACACATATATAATCTACTCAAGAGCCGTTGGGGTCATTAGTGATATTTTAAAAAAATCGTGCCGGGGTTGTATTACAATTTATCCCTTGCATAACACAAGACGGGATGTGGCTGCGTCTTTGTTGATTCGTGTTCGTAACAGCGAAACTCACCCGAATATTTGTCTTGAACTAAAATATTGGTTTTGGGCTTAAATCTCGTAACTAGTAGAGTTACGTAAAGTACACCCATTTTCATATTGTTATGTGAACTGAATATACAATATGTCTGATAACGACTGTTCTTTCAAGAGCATATGAAGAAGATGTGAACTGAAATACGAAACAAGAACTTTGGTTTACTTAATAAATAAATAAATATATACGGACAAATCACACAGATTAAGTTAGCCCCAAAGTAAGTTCGAGACTTGTGATACGGGATACTAACTCAACGATACTATATTTTTATAACAAATACATATATAGATAAACATCCAAGACCCGGGCCAATCTGAAAAAGATCATTTTCCAATTTTTCATTTTTTCATTTTTTTTTTTAATGGACAAAACTACTACGAAATCACTATACTTGTGTTCTTTTCTTTCCTCTTTTGCGTTTCTTAAAATCGCCATTGCGGCATCTACAAAACCGTATGCTGCAGTGCTAGATTAACCATATCATGATGTTCAAAGAAGTAAATGCTGTAGGCACCGTACAAGGGCCCACGCCGTGGGCCCTTGTACGGTGTTACTTGTATAAACGTAGTTTCTATTTGGCACTGGCCAAATTATAACTGGCATCCCTTTTATTAGCTTAGCAAGAGTACGGGAGGAGAAAATCCGAAAAAAATATTGCTGGAGAAATCCAGATCCACTCGGTTTTTCTGACATCACCACATCAAACCCAAACTCATGATGGATATTATTATCAGGGCCGTAGCCATTTATAGGTTTCACTTCAGTCAGACGGTGCGGGGCCGCCCGGGTGAGTATTGAATCAGATCTCTACAAGAGTTCTGTTTACAATCCTCCACTGTATCTACTCTTACAAGTGCTTCAGTAAAAAATGACGTATCTATACACAAAGTCAAGTTTATGGCCTCTATTGGCCTAAATTGTTTTAATACAGACTAATGGGACCATTCATTATAAGTAAGTACTTCGAGTAAGGTGGTAGGTATTATTATGTTAATCGAAGGATGGATGACTAAAATGTTTACTCGTAGGTACTTGCTCGTGAAGTATAGCTATCTCTAATAAGATTGGGTAATTGAATGGTACTATTGCTTCCCACACCTCACTCTTCTGGGTAGTTCTATGTTGGTCTTCAAATGTTAAATTCAAGACATAAATATGCGTTCAAAAATTTACTCTATCTTAAGTAAGCCTCTTGAAGCTCTTCGTAAGAGTCATCTCCGATCGGATATTGGCCAGTTGGCCACTAATCACTAGCCCATTGCAAGAGTTTCTATAGCCATGACATTCTTTTACTCAGACCTCTTTTGAACTCCTATTTACTAAACTACCTTATTATGTGGGTGGACGATAATATATATATAATAGGTTATCATCGACACAGATGTGGGTTAATACTGACATCTTACAATAAAATTTAATCGTCTTGTGTAGCCTAAGGAAAAGTTCTATTAAACCAGATACACAAACTTGTCACAGCGTGCAGCGATCATCGTGAGACTATATGTAGGTTTTATTATAAGCATGAAGAGGTAAAGGATTAGCCTTTACCTCTCTGCTTTTACTTTCTCATACCGATCCATGTCAGCAGGACCATGAAATTAGAGTGAGATCAGAGATTCTTATTATCGTGTCGAACCCACTCGATAAGAAGAAAACAATCTTTCGAGCTTTTGATTTAAAATAATTAGAACAATTCTGGAACATAGGTGTTTTTGTTGTATGTAGACAGGCTTAGCTAATGAGCTGTTAATTAGAAGACTGGTCAAAGTCTGTTCACCTACAGTTGGCGCCACAGGTGTGATAAGAGGAATACTATCTCAGCCTATTAAGGCTACTGGGTAATGTATTTTTAAATGGTATCCAATGTGACTCTAAAGTTGACTCACGCAGGTGTCAGTAGAATTTTTAATTTATTTTTAATACCATCTCTTTCTTTCTCAGCATTTTCTTATACAGATTCCTTTTTAATCTGAGTCATGTTGGTCAAACTAACCGCAGGTTGATATTGAACTTGTTTTTTACAAACCAGATATTTATTAAAGGATTATAGGTCTGACTCATAAAATTAGTGATTCTGTGAGGCCGTGATCTGCGTGAATCAACGCATGCTTCGGCATTTGTTCCCGAGGACCACGTTTTAGAAAGTAAAATGAATGGTTAATTGGTGCCGGCAAAATTATGCAAGTGGTTTCGGTTATGGTAACAATGGTTATTGTTCTGGCAATATTTTGTTATTCAGAACACAGAAATGTCTAATGCACTAGCTTTTGCCCTTGGCTTCGACCGCAGGAATTTCATTTTTCATCCCCTTAGAGGTGCAATTTCTAAAATCCTTTCGTGCTCACTTACGCTGTTTAAAGAACCTTTCTGCAAAATTTCTGAGAAAACTCAAAGATATGACAAAGCTCGATTATCCATGTAGGCACTTCAATATGTACAGTAGCTATGAACCACTCAATTGAGTGTAATATGGATTGATCCATGGACTTAAAAGACAAAAGACACATGCATACTATACGACTCAATAAATTAATCCATGACAAGGACTGGGACAAGACACTTCCTAGTTTTAGGTTGTTTCAAGTCACCTATCTCTTAATTAATTTAATTCATAGCATATCCACTGTCGTTAATGTGTAAAATGAAGGTGAGTCACGTCACGTGTAGTCCATTAGTCAGGCAGGCAGTTCGTTAGTTGATTGTTGTGCATGTGTTTCCGTTCTCAGGCGCGGGCCTAATGACCAGGTCCTTATATGGGTCATTTATAAGAATATCCGAACACATATAACCTGACTCTCTTCAATACCAGAGTGGATAGGCTTCTGGGTAAGCTCAGCACACCGTAAACCTCTATCAGGCAAGATGGTGATCAAGAGCAAACCCATCTTCAATGAAAAAAAAAATATATATATATATTCAGGGCCGGAGTATACATGCAAGGAAAAGCGGCAAATTTGCTTTTATTTTCTTAAATAGGTCGAAACGTCTTTTCTACCACAATGTATTCTAAAACATTGAATTGCAAAGAAAAAGCTTAAAAATTCACCCAAGTTTTTAAAAAATATTATGAAGATCCTACTCACCCACACAATTGAATAGAAGCCCTCTCCCAGCAACTTTGTAGTAGTATATTGCATTCGGCTTCCGTATTGCATTTGACGACTCCATCGCTAGCAAAGTGAACTCCAGCTAAATTATTGGATTATTGGAATATCATTGTCAACAGGTGAAATAGCTCGGCGAGATCGTCTTGTTTTTCTTCGAAGCTTTTTGAGGGTTGTGCCATCCATTCCCATTACTCGCTGAAATTAGCTTTTACTCACAAGAGTGGATTTGCCTATGATCAACTGAAAGATTAGCATACAAAAGTGAACGCGCACACTATATAGCGCGACGCATGAGCCGCGAGCACATGCGGTTATCGCATTTTTAAAAATGAAACACCATAAAATTGCTGTGACGACTTCTAATTAAATTTAATTAATAATCTCAGTATAGGCCGGGACTTCTGATCCCTGGTGGGAATTTCGAGTCGAGAAACTCTCTTAGTACTCCCATACACTAAAGATGGAACTGTACAAGTTTATCTTCACCCCCGCTTCCTACGCCAGTACGTTTTGGCTGTGCGTTGTTCACGTCAATATGTAAGGTTACTATAAGATGTCGATTGATGAGGATGAAGAAGATGGAACCCGGAAAGATTGTTGAATGTAGACCGAGACAGGACTGCTGAAGTGTGGGGAAGCCACAGACGTGATAATGGGCCGATGACATAACCCGTATATTGGGAAAGAGCCAGATGAGGAATGCTCCAAGACCTCTCCAGAGGAGTGGTGTAGTTCATGAGGAGACTCACTTTAGCAGTGGGTGGACAATGTTTTGAAGAAGAGAAGAAGTTAGCAGATGATGTAAATTCGGTACAAGCATCTTCGCGGCTTCTTCCATCTTTTTTCTTTCATCTCAGTTTAGAAAAAAATGTCATAATGGTTATAGCTGTCGCCCGCGGCTTCTCCCGCGTTATTGTCGCCCGCGGCTTTGCCCGGTGGAGGCTTGGTTTAGAAAATTTCTCTTGGAGCTTTTCATAAGATATTCCAGATTCTTCAAATTTTTATGACGTCAGCGAAAGAAAATCGCTCATCAGGTTGAACGATTTCGTGCTAAGGCGCCATTTCCATATATGTTATAGTGTAGCTGGTCTCTTTGGAGCTTTTCATCACCACTGATGTTCCAGATCTTCAATTTTTTATACGTCGGCAGAAAATGCTCATCAGGTTGAACGATTTTTTGTTAAGACACCATTTCCATATTACTTATAGTTTTGTGTTCCGTTACTGTCTCTGTTATGCGTTCTTTCATCAGGTGTTCCAGTTTTTCAAAATGAATTATAGCCTATATGTTGCCCCAGGCTTAATAGCTATACAACAAAAAAAGTTTCATTCAAACTCCGTCCAGTAGTTTTTATAAATGCGTGAAACGCGATACACTTCCCATACATACAGCAGAGGATAGACAGACAGACCAGATGACAGAGGACAAGAAATTCAAAAATTTTTTTTTTGCTTTCTATTGTTCTTTTAGGTAGGTCTCCCATTTATCCATTTCAGTCAAAAATATTAAATGTTACAGACAAAGATGCATTTTTACTGTTTTTATTATATGTATAGATAACTGAAGTTTCCTGATACACGATATCTTGTTGTATCCTAATCCTAATCACTACATCACTACAGTAGTATAAAACAAGATCTGCTTCTCTCTGTCCCTATGTCCCTTTGTATGGCTTAAATCTTTTGAAACTACGCAACGGATTTTGATGCGGTTTACCTTTAATTAATAGATAGAGTGATTCAAGAGGGAAAGGGTTTATATGTGTATAAATTTAGCACATCTATAGCATTGCACCCATTGTGCGAAGCCGGGGCGGGTCAGCTAGTAATATTATAAATGCGAAAGTTTGGATGTGAGTTTGAGTTTGTCTGGCCCGAGATCTGAGGATGTTGAGATGTTTGTTACTCTAGTCACGGCAAAATGTACTGGACGGATTTCGATGAAATTTTGTATGACGGTAGAAAAATACCGGAAGATAGACATAGGGTACTTTACTTCCCGATCCGAAATTGCTACGAGGCGAAGCCCCGGCGCAGCTAGCAACTTGTTAAACAATAATCCATAAATTTAAGGCGTTTGGATAAAATGTATTTATTTAGGTTAGATACATTATTAATGTTTATTATCTATTTATTTAATCATTGACCCTGGGCAAATGATTATCCATCAATGCTCAATGGAGTGGGTAATACGAACAATTTACAATTCATTAGACTTGTCTAACTGGGAGTCCGTTCGTTGTTAAACCTTAGGTGTACATGTCCACAGGGTAAGGCTTTAAGAAAATGTTAAGGAAAACTGATAAGGAAAATACAGAGATATAACCAATTCCAATTCACTAAGTATTTGACTAAACATATAGGAAATCAATGTATGAAGTAATTCATAAAAATGACATTAGATCAAGCTGAATGTCTCTCTGTCTCTACTTCCAATCTTAGAAATTCCTGTACCTTCGGAAATATATAAACTGCCCAGTGTTGTAAGGTATCTAAGTTGGAATTGGTACAGGAAATAATAAGTAGCATTCTTAAATTTCAGTAGCTTATAAAAGTGGATGGAAAAAAGTTTAGAATTTATGCTTTTTTTCCCAAAACTTTTTATAATTATATTCCAATATAATTTTCAAAGTTACATATTTTATATTGAAATGATAAAGTATGACATAGCTCATAAGAAATAACGTTTACAAAAAACAATAATGCTTTTATACCTCATAGATAAATAGACGTTAATTTAGTTTTTACCATAAAATTCCAGGAACTAGGCAATTGATGGTAGAGAAATTACGTTCCAAGATATCTTAGTTTGATCCATCATCCGAAAAAGGTTTGAGAAGTCTGGTTCTGATTCGTTACAGGATATCAACTGGGTCGAGTGGCTGATTCTAATTAATTAGTTCTCTTTAGCAAACAATTCTTGAGATTATTTTCTTCTTTTTAAGAAGTTTAGTAATTTCTTATTACATTTTTGACCTTTGCTGGATATATTTCCTAGAAATTTAGTATGTAACTATAAAAAATGAGCCTGGTGTTTATGCAGTATGTTTACTACTACGGTACCGTGTGTGTGCAACTAGCTTAAATGGCATTTTTGAGGCGCCGTAAAAGCGGCCGACGCGCATTCCAGAACACTGGAAATACTGGAAACATCCGCCAAGACTTCCGGAGACATACGCCGGAAAGTACATACACTCACTGCATACTGACCCACGGTTATTAGTGTGATTTATTTGGGCCATTTTTGTATGTATTAGTTAATGGGTTGTCAAGTTTGTTTGATAAGAATCATCACTGTATGACACAGTGTATGCAAGAATATATACAAAGTATTGTTCAATTCCATATTATGACACGACATTAATTTTTAGCAATGCGTATTTCGCTAATTGATTTCCCATAAACTTCTTTCTCAAATAAATAATAAACAACATATTTAAGCCAAACAATAATATGATGATTGTTAAATTAGCTTGTTCCGGACTTTGCGTGTGATTGTTGATCATCTTGCGATCTCTCTCAAGTATCTTATACTACCTCACAGATTCCACGGGGATGCAACGTTGACAGGATGCAATAGCAAGGATTTGTGATCACTAGACTTTCTCAACATGTTTACCATAAATAGCCTGATTTGTTAAATTGACGAGAATATCCGCCGTTTATCCAATTGGAATTGAACGTTGGAAAAAGGACTACTTAGGTCGCTTAGCTGACATAGTAATTATTACTGTTTGAGGAAGTATTTTGTACACTTCGTATTTGTTTGTGAAAGTCAATTCATAGATTTAATTATAATGATATCTCTACTTAAACAACGTTCATATGGTATCAGGCGTAATTCAAAGTCCTATTAAATTGTAAGTTTAGAAAATAACCAGTTATGTAAAATCTTTTTCAAAGATCTTTATTTCAATTTATGTTTATATCAAACTACAAATGATCGGAGAGATTTTGGAAAACATATAGCTTATTGCCCTGCAACATATTGCAGTTTTTATGAAAGAAAATAAAGCTCACAGACACCTCGATAATATACTTTAGCCATGTTTTATTCTTTTAATTAAGAGGGGAGCACGCCGTATCCAAAATCCGATTTCCCCACGATCTTTTGGGATGCTACATATACGATACGTTGCATCTCTATGGTTTTAAAACTAAACTTTTCCTATTTAAATGAATTTTGATAATAAGATTTTATTTACCTAACATTTCATACGCCATGTTAGCCATTGTCAATGTTAAATATAGGTGAATTTTTACATTACCATAAATCATTTCTTCAAAGATGGATTCAAAATCAAAAGACTGTTGAAATCTTATGAAATGAATTGCAGCAGTGTTGTTGGTTTTTTTTACTAGATAACAGTACGCTGGCACCATGACGAACGATGACTAATATGAACATTATGATGGTTTAAGAATCTATTAACGGTACTCCATTCGACCGATCTAATTCAATAAATATTATGGTATGGTCTGTAGCTGCGGATATATTTAACTTTATGTCGTCGACAAAATAAATGATATTTTCGTTGAAATTGGCTTGTCAAAAGTATTGAATTGATAAGAGCTTATGTCGAGTGGGGAAATTATTTGCAGAATTCTTTCAAAAGATGTTCTTCCAAAAGTACTATTCACTGATTTACCTTACAACGTGTTATAATTGAAACAATTTTAAGATATTATATTCAATTCAATTCAAATAATTTATTGCTTTTCACATTGTACAGTAGTTACATAAAGGTTACACGTCACTACAGATTTTAGGTACAATGTAAACCCTGTCGGGCATTGCAATTAAAATAGAGAGGAACGGCAAGCGGATTGTTAAAGATTTTACAATTTAATTATATAATTATGTAATAGTTATCGTCAAGTCATTATTAATTTTAGATTTAATAATATTATTAATAGAATTTAAAATTTAAAATGTCAATTTTTTAATTATATGTCGTTAAAAATATTCGTCCAACGTGTAAAACATTTACTGTTATTAAAATTAATTTCGTGTTTTTTAAAAATAGAATATTTTTCTTCATTCCTTAAATCGTCAGGTAGGGCATTATACATTTTTATAGCTACAGATAGTGGTCTTGCCCCGAACTAAACAATTTTAAATTAGATGTCGGTATTACTAATTTGTTTTTTCCTAGTGGGATAACGTCGCGGTAAATCGTCCTCTTTTGTAAATAGTTGAGGATATCTTCGTACAAATTTTGCACGCTTCTCAGGATGTAAATCGAAGGTAAAGTTAATATCTTTAAGTTTCTAAAATGCGGCTTACAGGTCTCTGTCTGTTTAATATTCAAAATTATACGAATACATTTTTTGTAATATAAATGAATATCATTAATAAGCAATATGGTTTTCTCACTGTTGTCATTTTGAGTTCTCTGAGTGTATGTTATGCGCGGCTTTCCAGCTCACACTTGTGTCCAACATTAAACGATGACTAATATGAACATTACTGACGGTTTCAAGGATCTATATAACGGTACTCATATTCGACCGATCTCATAAATTTTATACAAAGGGAGGATTTATTATGGTATGGTAAAATTCAATTATTTTTATTGGAAATTATCTTGTCTAAATTATTGGTCCGTGTTATTTAAGAGCTTACTGAGTCCATGATTTGTTTATTTACAGTATTTCATTTCAAAATCGTCAGGTTCGAACAAGGGGTCCAAAAGTACTAATCACTGATTTACCTTATACAACGCGTGTTCTGATTGAAACAATTTTAAGATAATACATTGTTTATACACTAAATCCTAACTAATATTATAAATGCCAAAGTGAGTTTGTTTGTTTGTTTGTTTGTTTATTTGTTTGTTTGTTACCTCTTCACACTTTATCTAGATTGGTCTAGTACCAATCTTCCTGAAATTTTGCATAGACATAGTTAGAAGTACTGAGAAGGACATAGGGTATATACCTTTCATCCTGGGAAAAAGCATTATTCCCGTGGGAAATTCATGCGGGCGAAGCCGCGGGCAAATGCTAGTTGAAAGTATTTTTAACAAATATAAAAAAGCAAATAGATAAATATTTCGAAATTAAGGTTCCAATTCCGTCTTTATGTTGTCTGTTTCATCGAGTATAGGAGATGAACAATTCGAATTATTTTCTGGCGATCCAACTACATCAAGATAATTAGTTTCAGATATCTTTGATATTTTTTGAGATGTAACTGGATTATCTGCTGCTGTTGTAGATTGATGATAAATTGCTAGTGAAGTAGTACCACATGTATCCATAATGTCATCAATGAGAGCTAAAGACCTCCTCTTAAAAATTTTGAACTGCTGCAAGTTCATTTCTTTTAATTCCGGTGCAAGACTATCCAAGAATGATGTTATGTGGTCATTCGAAATGGTAGAAGATCTATTTGCAGAAAAGTCTGTGTAATGTCTATCAGCTTCTTGAATTGCCACTTTATGTCTCTTTGGGTTAGGAGAACATGGATCATTGTTGTCTTCAGTGTTTTCAGAAATAAACTCGGTTCCATGGATATTAAATGTCTCCTGCGAGTTAATTGATTCATCGATAGTATCTGTTCCTTCATTTGAACTAGTAGACGGTAAGTTTGCTTTTATGAACGGAACAGTCTGTTTTACAAATGGTGTTAAAAATTGCATTACATCAAGTAAATAGTATGGTTTCTTTTTCTTGCAACCAGAACCATTTTTTAAAAACTTCATGTGTCTCATAAATACCACTCGCAGATTTCTCCATTTTTCTTTGCAGGCTATACCTAGAAAATTAAGAGGATATTTGAAATTAAGATAACGAATTAGGTCAATCAAGTTTTTAGATTAGATAGGAAAAACTTATCTATTTCTTTATTTCTACTTAGTTGTGTCCTATCAGATCAGTCTAATCAGAAATCCAATAGCTACGTCTTTAGGCAACCACTTGCAGCTTCTACTTAACCATATATTTAGCTAGTGGTTCTGTGAGAACAGTAGACCTCGCGAGCCATGAAATAACCGATATTCTATCATTTCCCTGGCTTAGCAAAGAGTTTTGAAACCAACCTACCAATGATGGAAAGAAAGTAAAAAGACTCATCCTTTACCCATAAGCCACACCGTGTTCTTGTGGTTGGACAAATCCACAAAAAATTTACTGATAGCTCCCTTTTTTGCCTCGAAATAATATAAATAATAATAATCCTAACTAATATTATAAATGCGAAAACTGAGTTGGTTTGTTACCTCTTCAGCTTTATCTACTGAACCAATCATCCTGAAATTCCGCATACACATAGCTGGAAGTACTGAGAAGGACATAGGATACTTTTCATCCCGGAAAAAAAAACACTGTTCTCGTGGGAAATTCACTCGGGCGAAGCCACGGGTGGAAGTTAGTAAGTATTATATACGGACAAATCACACAGATTGAATTAGCCCGAAAGTAAGTTCGAGACTTGCGTTACGGGGTGCTAACTCAACGATACTATATTTTGTAAAAAAATATGTGAGTGGTTACGCAGAAAGGGACCTCAAAGTCAGGGACCTTCAGGTCCCTTTTTGTGTAACCACTCACATATTTATATAGATGAACATCCAAGACCCAGATCTGAAAAAGATTATTTTTCATCTTGACCCGACCGGGTATCGAACCTGAGATCTCTGGTGTGGCCGTCCGGTGCGTAATACGAGTATTAAAAGATTTGCTGCGCCATCTATTGATTTTTTTTGGGAACTTTTTTGTATTAAATTTCACTATGTTGCTCAGACAAAAAAGTTGTGTCTTAATAAGAATAACAAAAAAAGTCTATCAGATTTTTTTAAATAGCTGAAATATAAGTTTTTTTTATATATATATTTTCGCCATTTTTTAAATTTAGAAAAACTGGCTCGACTTAATAATTTTATAAAATTACCGAACGTGCTCACAAAATTTCATGAGAATCGGTTCAGAAATGCGACCTCTAGGCGAGAACCGGTCAGGCAAAATAATTTTCGGCTCGTCAAAACAGACGCATCGCTCACTTCGCTCGCTCAGTCAATTAGGTAAATTACTGTGTAGTAATAATATGTAAGCACTCATAGATTTAATATTTGCTACTACATGTCATAAGTACATAGTTTGTACTGTACAATGTGAAAAGCCATTATTTGAATTAAATTGAATATAAAAAAACTCACCTGTCATGTTCATTACTTTGCCGATTTCTTCCCATGCTTTATCAGTTTCTGATCTACGGTAGTAGCTACTTAGACTGCTGTTGTAGAGACATGGATATTTCTCAACTTCCAACACAAAATTAATGTTTTGTTGCTCATTCATAACGTAAAATAACCTAAAAACGCACGAAACTCGATAAGCGTGGATCCCGCCGGACAGTTTCAGCGCAACTGGGTCAACCGGTCTGCAACTCGCCGCAAACCAGTTTTGACTAGCTAACGTCACGTTGTTTGTGGAATGTCAAATAAACAATTTTTATTTCTATTTGTGTAGAAGACACAACCTAATTTAATTTAAATAAAATATAGGGCTGAGTATTATATTTATTTTAACATAATATTATATTTTATGGATATATCTACTAGTTATTTAATTTCAATTCTATAAAACAGGCACTTGCGTACGTTTCTAGGAAATTAAGTCCTTTGAATACGAATCAAATATTCTTTACTATGGCTGTCTTTGATTGACTTGATAATTATCAATATTAATATATAAATTAAAATAATATATTGACTTGATAATTATCAGTCTGAGCCGTACCATCTTTTACTAAGACATTGACTCTAGGTTAAAAGAAAATTCTCTGAACTAATCAACCTTGTTGTCTTTGATTTACCTATATCTAAATTACGCAGATGTGTTTTGGTAATCCTACATACTAGACCATGAGATAGAATAAATGAATTAATTTTTCTAACTGGCAAAATATGTTTACAGTTTTTTCATCGCCGCTCCCGCCGACATAAAGCCACAACTCCAACGAATGCGGATTGCGAGATGCTATGTTACAAACGGAATCTGCTACTAAGGCTTTTCTTGAGTTGTACAAACTATCCTTGAATCAGACACTACCAATTGTAATAATTTAGGAATCATTATCAAACCTTATTTTCGCCTGGTTTTTCCAGCCGAAAGCGGTGATTGACACAAGCCCTGTATCTTTTGTTATGCATAAGTACTCATATGAATGGCGAGTGCGTTTATTTCGTTTTCACCTGTTTCTTAGGGGTGGAGTTTCCAAAATTTCTGTCTTTATTAGATACTTATGTTTTTCTTAATTTTTATTAATTTTAGTGTAGGTACTATAGCAGAGCATTACTGAGTAACGCAGCCCAAGGTTGGACGGACCAACACGTAGCTTCTAAAGCTTCTAAAGCGTGCACATATGGATTGACGGTCTAACACAGAGCTTGAAGTCATTAGCGAAAGTGGTCACCGTGACGTGAGGTATCGACGTAGGTGTATGATGACGCGACTGACTTCTAGCTAATCCAATCGAACTGTGTAGGTACCTAGTTTGTATAGCATATTCTATGCTAATGTTTTATTTTTATATTTATATATATTTATTTCTTTTATTCTTATTTTTCGCGTTTTTCAGTATTTATATCAAACTTTTGTTTACCTATAACCACAAACAAATAATATAAATTGGTCAAGCGCGAGTCAGGTTGGCTTACAATCTCCAATTACTGAGTAAATTAATTTTTATTACCCGTAAAAAATGCATTTACTCAAGAATTGGAACTGACTTGCTAATTTCCCAAATAGATAAAACAAACAGCATTATCAATATTAATGATAAACTCCATGACACCGCTTAGTACCAAAATCCATCCATCAGAACATAAACATAGCGGCTTGGCTTGGACCTTTCCCGTGGCGCTTCACTTACGACATTAATTACCTACGTCCAAAATGCAACGTTCACGTTACAACGACCTTCGGATAATAACAAATGTGATGTGGCAACACTGGCAACCGGTGCAGAACACCGAAGGTGCAGGTATTAAGCTGCAAGTAGAGATCTCATTACTAGCGGGCCTTAAACCAAACTACACTACTATAATAACAAATATAGAATATTTTAATTTTTCTGGATTCTTTATCTATGATTGGTGGATGTTTGAAGTCAACAGCAGTGGCTGTTGATCGTCAAGTGTTCCTACAAAAAAAGTACCCCCAGCGGCCGGCGCTAGGCATATAACATTTTTTGCTTTAGATAAAATAATCATTGTTTTATTTTAATTTACGTCATGCCTACAAACAGTTGTTCGTAAATATGCGATTGAGTTTTTCAGCAAAACTTTCAAAATTTATACTCACTGATATTTCATATTTTGAAGGCTTTTCGTTACAGAAACAACTTCTTGTTACACCAATGGGTGAAACACTATTCACAGACCATTAATTTCATCCATAGCCTTCCGTGACCCACTGCTGGGTCTGCCTCCTCCTGTCTACGCCAACCTTCTCGTGTTTTTTTTTTTTTTTTTACATGTGGAAATGGCCGACCCTGTGCTCTCCTGAACTGTGTCAACCTTTTCGGTCCTGGGCCAACCTACTCTTGTTGCCAGCAATATTCTTAACATCGTCGACCCATCTAGCTGCCGGATGCCATACGCTCCGTTTTCCGTTTCGGGGGTAGCACTCGGTGACAGCTTTACTTACTCCACCTTCCACCGTTCATTAATTTATTTGGTAAATGTTTTTCAGTGAGCTATAACAGGTGCTAAATCATAATGGAAAACATCCACTCGTTCAATAACCATTTGGGAAGCGTCACTGAAAGGTTGGTGATTCCAGATTTTTTTTCTGTTGTCTGTACCTACAGGAGCTTTATTTCTGTAGATTTAGTTCTGTTTGGTGCAACCGGCGCCGCATCAAATCGCCGTCATTCCGGATTCCCGCGGACCGTTACGATACCCGGACACGCTGTGCTTGCGCAACAGAACGCATCGCATTCGCCTCTTATGTAACATCTTGCACCTCCCTCCCACACTATGTGCATTGATTTACTGGGAATGAAGATCTAACACAGATTTGCATGTTTCACCTTGGAACATTATGTACCAAGATGTTTTGAATGCAAAGATTTATTTGCTGATTTAGGTACCATAACTGTAACGTACAAATAATTTATTGCTACGATACTACGGCATGAATTTGTTGGCAATGTTTGCAAATACAGGGTTATTTCAAATAAACGAAAAATCTTCCTAGGGGTGAAAGTACTCATAAATATGAAATGAACATCTTTTTGTATGGGACAGACTTGAAATTTCAAAAAAAAAAATCAGCTTTTCCATACATTTCGCAATACCTACTCGCCCAAAATGTATGGAACAGCTGATTTTTTTTTGAGATTTCAGAGTCGGTCCCATACAAAAAGATGTTCATATTTATGAGTACTTTCACCCCAAGGAAGGTTTTTCATTTATTACAAATAACCCTGTATATGCGAATGGTTTTTAACAAAACCTACCTCTAGAGCGATTTCTGTGTCTAATACCTTCACATTTAAAGATATTTATTAATATAAAGAACCTTAAATGTTGATATTTTTTACAGTTTTCCCCAAAGAAAACGCATAGTGTGCATCAAGTGGAACAGCGAGCCTCGATCGGCCTTGACAATGTCGTCGCGAGCGCATAGACACGCGCAGGCGTATTTCTCACTTTCAACAAAGAGACAACATTTTCATTTTCATAGACAATTTCAATATCTCATTAGATAATTCAAAAGTTTGGCTTTTATGTAAATTTTTAAAATAATTTAAGTTTGTTACGTCCCAGAAATACTTAGTTTTACCTATATTTACATTTACAAAGAGATTGGAGACCAATCTCTTTCCGCTGATGATTTTTTCATATGAATTGTCAATTTTTGTGATTTTTTAACAGATCTTTTCAACTTCTTATGAAGAATTCGTAGAACTTTACTAAGCGTTTTTTTTTCTTCGGACATTCCAGTGTGATGTGATTATAAAACACAGAATAGAAAATTTAAGATTATATTATATTAAATAATAACCTTATCTGGTAAGGTATGTTTAGATTTACAAAAAAAAAAAAAAAATTAAGGTAAATTAGGATGCCAATTAAAAAAAATAAAAAGATTGTACAAACCATAACCTAAGAAACCTTTTCTTTTTAGGTTATAAACAATGAAGACCTTAACCGACTTCAAAAACCACTTTAGAAAAAGTTGTCACGAGTTTATCTCACACGCGACATAAAAACAAATAATGTATCTGAAACTCATCAATTCTGATTGATAACGGTAAGTGTAATCGATCCTACTTAGTGAAGAAATAAACATTTATATTGTGTTGTTATATTATTGGTGGCGCCAAATGTAAAGTGGAAATGTCAAGGTGGACCACCGATATACTTTCATTGTTCTTCGAAACCACTGCGGTAAAAGATTTTCAATTCAGTTTTATAATTTTGACATTTTTCAAAATGTTTTTTGTATGGTTGTTATATGTATTAAACTCATAATGTCTTAGGAAGGAAGATCAGAATAACAACAACACTTAACGGCTCACAATGAGACTATAGTCAACACCCTGCCTAACACCCTGTCTAGCCTAAAGACCCATGCAAGTATCTTTACACGTTAAGTTGTGTCATGGACATTATTGTTTAGAAAACCAATACAGGTCTCCCTACGAACTTTCTACAAAGCCGTTTGAGGACCGACGATCTACCAACCCTCGGAGAGCAAGAGATAATTCGTCTTACAAATCCGAGAACGTTGGGCCCAAAACAAAGTTACAGTACGTATAGGCAAAGGTTTAAAATAAATTAATGTATCAAGATTTGAAAAGTACATGACCCATGAAACTGAAAAATTACTTGAATTTTTTACTGAATGTCTAATTTTCTAGTTCGCGAGTGTAGGACCACGGGCAGTCGAAAGTGTCAAGCCAAAGATCTAACTCGTTTAACTTTGTGCCCATGTACTGTAGACATCTGATAAATGAGTTTCGTTCAGCAGATGACAGAAGTCTATTAATTATCCCAAAGTGGCTTCGTAAAGTATGTTCATTCCGAGCGATAATAACTTTACAAACTTATCATGATATTCCTCCCTCCTCCTGTCGTAGTCCTTGTGACTGAAGGTCGTGATCATTATATGGAATGAAACATACACAGCGACTATCTTGGCAATGTTAATGGAGTGGTTTCTTATAGCACCATTGTACATTTTTTACATTTTACACACTAGCTCGATAATCATCAACCAGAGTGCAGGTTTCCTCACGATGGTTTCCTTTACCGGATGCAGGTGGTGGTCGATGGAAACTACCATCCATGAGTCAGATTGGTATATAAATTTATGAAGCATGGGCAGGATTTGGACCTGGGATCTTTGCAGCCACAGGCGGGCCGGGCGTCCACTCGGCCACCAACGCTTCACTATCATGATATTGAGTTTCATAAAATCGCTGTAATATGACACAGCAGTCTCAGACTGAGACTCTCAGTACGCTAGCACTCAGAGCGGTTTACGTAAAGCTAAATGCGAGTTGACTGTAAAAAAGCTAGTCTGGTTCAATTTAAATAAATTTTGCATATGTTTGAGTGTAGTATAACGTATTGGATTGTTTCGTTGGCCAGCTGCCAAAAGCTCAATATACATAAACATGGTAGGTACTCCTCAGTACATCATCCAACCATCAGTTAATGTGGGCCTTTGAAGTTGAAGATATGATTTCGTTTAAGTACTCACGTGACTCATAAATGACTGTTGTTATGGGTACTCTAATTTATGAATTGCCCGTGTCTTCCGGCCAGCGAAATTTAAGAGTATCTTCGAACTTCCTGTCGATGATGTCTTGTCTTATGTCACATAGACGACTACAAAACATGGCTAAACTTTAAGATATTCCAGCATCCATTCCATCATTTCCGGGGTGTGTGATAAGAATACACATTAGAATTTTGAAAATCACTTTTTCTGGCTTCTCTTGCCCATAAACTTTACCACTCTAAAATCGCGTAAATTGCTTCATTTTGGAGGGATAGACTTTTACGACTATAGGTTTACTTTAACATCAAGCTGTCTACATTACCATTTGAGTTCAATTCCTAGAAATAATTCAAATGCTATATGTTATTGCGCTGCATATCGATCTGTCTAGTTCCAGGAATCGATTCGGGTCGATGGTACGGATTCGAGATCTATCGGCACTATCGGTTATCGATAGTGGATCGAAGGTCGTCGATCGCCGCGTCTGGACAGCGTGTCTGCAGTTGTTTATCTCCCGGACTATGGCACATGCACACATTTATTTTACTGACTACGTCTATGTAGAATGTTTTTATTTTCAAGCCCCACCTGTTTCAATTGAATTTCTGAATCCGAAACTTAATAAAATTTAAGGATCTCGTAATTTCCATACCCTTAAAATCTCATGTGCTAATAAGTACGACTACGATTTTTTCAGACTAAATCAGAAAATGCCTTTTTTTTCCTAAACTCACTCCTGAATAGATGAAGAACCTTAACAGAACAGCTAAACTATAAGAAATATGGAAATGGTGCCTTAAGAAAAGTCGTTAAATCTGATCAGCATTTTCTGATGACGTATAAAAATTGAAGATCTGGAACATCTGATGAAGAACTGCAAGAGACCAGCTACACTACATACCTATATGAAAATGGCGCCTTATTAAAAGTCGTTCAAACTGATGAGCATTTTCTGCTCACGCATAAAAATTGAAGATCTGGAACATCTGATGAAAAGCTCTATTTTTCATCTAAGCGAAACTCACGCGGGCGAAGCCGCGAGCGACAGCTAGTCTAACCTATATTTTGTGAAGGAATTTATGTACCTAGTATCTATATATGTAAATAAGTTGAATAATGTATTGGATATACCCATATGTAAATGTATGCCACATCTCCTAAACACCTTTAGCCAGTTTGTATCACATTACTGCACTATTGCTTGCTCACATCAAAAGGAGTTATGAGGTATTTTACCGATTTTTACCAGCATAAGAAAATTTAGTTAAATTGGTACGTGTTATATAAGAAAAAATGTATATACAATTGCGTAGTTAAGATAAATTCAACAGAGAACACGCAAAAAACAGAAGTATATAAGAGATATTAAAATAAACAATAACAATGTTATCATTCGTTTAGAAGTGGTACACATGGTCTTGTGCGTCATAGAGCAAGGTGTAAGGAAAACTTCCATCCTGCGTTGCCATTTAGATTGTTTTATTCGCTAGTATAGTACTAAAGATTTGGCAAAATGCCGGACAGAATAAACTCTTAATTTTTGTTATTGGCAGACACCGATTCGTATCGTAATGTATCGTAAAATTGTATACAAAATATAGTTTCTCGTATGTAAAATAATTTAATTTAAAGTGAGAGTTCTTTAAAAATACAGCAAATCCTAATCCTAACTATCCTAACTTCCTAACTAAATGCGAAAGTTAATTTGTCTGTTTATTAGTTTGTTTGTTAGCTCTTCACGCTTTATCTACTGAACCAATCTTCCTGAAATTTCGCATACACATAGCTGGAAGTATGGAGAAGGATATAGGGTACCGTTCGTCCCGGGAAAAAGCAGGCGAAGCCGCGGGCGAAAGTTAGTAAATTATAAGGATTTTTTTATTGTAGGTATTCTTAGAGTAATGTAATGAACCTGGTACCTTATAAAACTATAAAATCGACCAGTGGAAACGCCAAGCTTATACATTTAGTCTCAATCAGGAATGCGTTTCTAAAGAAGTTTTGGAATTAAACGTACCTCATTATATTATTCTTAGTAATTCCCCTATGTATTAGGTTTCACTAAATAAATATTTAGTGAAACCTAATACATAGGGGAATTACTGAGAATAATATAATGAGGTACGTTTAATTGAGAGACTTGAGACTCTTTTAAATATAATAATTATATTTAAAAGAGTCTAAAGCCTAGTTAACTTTAAAAAACAGGATGAAACTTATCTTTTTAGTTGTTTAATTTGAAATAATAAAATCGCCTGCAAACACGCTTCTCTAGAATATTCACAATAATAAAATCCCTGGACATTTCCTATCCTTATCACTTTTCAAGGGGAATGGTTGCTGTCATTCATAAGTGAAAACAAGGGAGCAAAATATTGTTAACGTTTTCAAAGAAAAAGGAAATACGAAATAAGGCATACTTTGTTAATTCAGGCGTGTTGTCGTAGATGGACACTTTCTCTTTTAAAATATGAAACAGTTTCAGAAGAAATAATATGATACTTACTGTCATATTGATTTTACCTTTGTAAGTATTATTTTAATGTTTCAATTTTTTGAAAACACATCGATCATGTCACTTTTCAATCTATGTCTGACATCGCTACATTCATGTCTATCAATGTTGAAAGTTTAGATAGTAAGTAGGGGTGAACTTAAAAACTCTTTACTATTAATTAGTTTATGCATTGTTCCCTTCGGAACAACGTATACCCTAGATACCCAGTAAAAATTAATTCTAACCTTCCTAATCATTCGAAAGAAAAACTTTCTAAAACCTATGTTTTTGTATTTATATCCCTGTCAATATGTTGTATTTCATTATGATAAATTGAGTTGAAAAAGTATATTTTGTAGGTTCATAGACAGGTACACTACACATTCTTTCATCAATTACAAAAAAAACAAGTTTGGTTCTGAAACCAATGTTTATTTAGTACTACACTACTTTTCCGGCAGGTGGGGTTAGCATTCTATCGCCGGGTCATGTCTTATCTCAAGGTATACGTGTCAATGGTTATTGTCTTACTGCGGATACGAGATTGTCGACAGTGTTGCACACGATGCATTGTAGCGGCTAGAATGCAACGTATTTGACTCGGAACGTCCACACAGCTATCCACAGTGCACTTTGGAATGCATAGCAAGATTTCCAGCAATATACGAGTATCTACAGCTTTAGCATTGAGATTGAAGCTGCCACAATTTTTGATCAATTCGTTTAATGTGTTCAGTGTGTCTCTCTTTAACGCGTTTTTTTTTTCTTTTTTTTCTAAAATGCTAAATATTTATTTGCATTTTTGAAAATATAAAATTCCGACTTTATTGAAAAATCAGACAAGTGTAGCTTCATCGTCATCTTAGCCACAAACAGTCCAATGCTGGAAAGCCTCTCTCATAAAGTTACAAATAGACAGGTTCAAATGAATTTTGAACAATTTCCCCAGAAAGCCTTCCGTAATATTGTAATAATTAATGTAACGTCAATAAAACTGACCACATTAATTACTCGTTTATTACACACACACAAGGATGATAATTAATACTCAAATGTAGTCATTGATGCGGAATTAAATTGGTAAATAATGTTACCCGGCATTGAAGCTATGCCAATAAACTTTTATATAGGTCAAGATCGCAATATTATGATGTCCTCCGAAAAAGAGGAGCTTTGTATTTCACACAAATTGACTGTTCAACACTTTTATGTTGATAGGTACTCAAAAAACCAATGAAACGGAATCTGTGAATATTTTATTACTCGAGTCACTTTAATGACGGCGTTTTAACAAAAAATGTGGTGAAACTTTAAGCATTTGCCCAAATGTCGCCTCTAATACCAGCAGAATAGTATTTGGTGAGAAAAAACATATGTGCACTTCTATTCTTTGACAGCTCCTGTAAATGTCAGTTTACAAAAAGATAACACTAATCTAACTAATAAGAACATCCAATTCTGATTGATCTCATCATCATCTACCAGAGACCATAATCGTAGTTGTTACAGGCGTTGCAAATATCGCTTTTGACTTCACTTCTCGATTCCGCCAAATATTATGACTGCAAGGTGGAGGTAAACGATCTTTATTTTACTCTCACAAATATGCCAAAATGGGGGCAACGCGTTACCTGTAAACGTTTTGTATCTTTTATCAATTTGTTATACTGTGGCGCCTGTAATATAGAGGTCTAGTTGAGTAAATGAGTCTGGCATTTGGTTTGAGGCGTGTTGTAAATGTTTCTTGTTATCTACTCTATTATCAATAATATCCATATAGACTGGGAAAGGACTGATAAGCGGGTTAGTAGCCTGTGAAACTACTGCTATTTGTGCTGAACTTACCTCAGCTGGTCTGGAACAATCTAATCTAATCTTTGATTGTGTTTTAGTTTTTTTATACTTATCTCCTACTGGCCCATTGTCCTACTAGCCCATTCCTGAATTACCTACGTCAAATGACATCTCACGATGAAATGTGTGATACATGGTCAGAACAGTGTTGCCTTCCGAGAATCGAGAATACCGAGAAGTTTAAGAAAATTATTCAATTCCGGTTTTTGATTTTCCTGTAACTTTCGGCCCGAATGGTTTCAAGACTTCCAATCCGGCCATTTCAGTCAATAAATTCGCTAAATGATTCCACGTGTGTCTCAAAAAAACATCATTTTTATTACGTTCAAAAGTAGTCACTTTTGCTCTATTGATTTATTGTTATTTTCTCTCCCGAGGCTGTAAGGGTTTTCCGGGCCTTATTACGAGATACGCAAACATTTGATATAGATAAGTCTCTTATGAGTCTATAGGTCCTTGCTAACTGCCAAATTTCTTCCCTTGGACGGCGTTAAGGAAAAAATCAGAGGATAAGCGGACTGTTTAGTTTATTTAGTATTAATAATAATAGTGATATAATATTCGGTCATACGATCTTGTGTTACCATTGAAGTTTATAATATTTAGGAATACGAGTCTTGCGTTGCCATGAACTGAAAGTAGCATGTTCAAAATATTTAACACTGTTCGTCTGGTTTACATCCTCACCTTGCATGCAGAGTCAGGGGGCGGAGCGCTGCGGGGCGTCTTGGTGCCCTGCGAGGAAAATATGGCCGCCTGAGGAGTAAGAAGTAGCGTTTTACAAAATGTCTGACTACCGAAAGATAGAAATAGAGCCAACAGTCATATATCAATTCTGTAAGTATTGTAACTGGTCTGTGTCTGTACCACAGAATTAATATTAGTACCTACTACGTACAGAAAGGAAACTCCCTGCCCCTCCCGCAATATGGCACCCCCCCGCTCCTTCCGCACTTCTCCCCCGCTCTTGTGTAACTGTGGGACGTTCGACTATGAAAACGCACACATTGACGTGTTACTGACGTGTTCACGGATATACAGTTTCATTTGTAGTAGTAGTAGGCATTTCGCGTTTCTATGAAGCGCCCGCCCTGTGTCTGTACTTAAAAGATATTTAAAAAAATCTATGAGGGGTCTCAATAGAAGTCAAAACCATTTTTTTAGAATTTCTATCTGTCTTTCTGTATGTTTGGACGCGCATCACGCAAAAACTACTTGACCCAATTTAATGCGGTTTTCAATGTTGTATTGTGAAGGTCTGACTTAAAATCTGGCGTTAGGTTTTATCATCATCGACAAAATCGAAGGTACAAGCTAGTGACAAATACAATGTCAAAATAAAGATAAATTTGTAATTTTTATGCGACTGGAGGAAAATACCTACGATTCATTTACAAATATTTATAAAAAGTCAAGTTTTAAAATATTTCACATTAATAGGAGAGAGGATGGAAAATTAATCGTGAAGTCTGTTAAATGGAGACCTAAACCCATTTAATGGGAAAGACCTTATTGAGGAAACCTAAAACCGGAAAAAGAGGCAAGGAAGAAGGAAAAAAGAAAGGGAATCATCGAGTTAGTACCAACCCCGTACATTTAGGAATAACGTAAATAATTTAGGATAAATGCATCCGCTTACGACTGTAATTTGGCCCACTTGGCATCTAAACAGATCAACAATACGAGCAAGGTGAAGCAACCGCCGAAAGGGCAACCTAGGCCAATATAAAACGACTACATCCCTGCACTCTGTACCTATTCCATCGCCGGCGCCGCGCACCTATCACACGATCGGAAGAAGTTCCTCTCCATTATGTCGAAACTGGTAAGGAACTGAATAAACACCCATTGTTTCACGATATAAGATGTTCCGAGCAACATGGTTACAATCAGTTTACAGCATATGCGAGTATAAGCTTTGCTTTTGTCCACGTAAAATGACTGTGTATGACATTTATAGTAGTATAACAAAGCTTTCAAAATGTGAAATAATTTTTGAAATTAATGATTTCTCATGTTACAAACTTGAATTAGCTTTTAGATACGAAGTTGTAACATGAGTAACTTCTTATTACATGGGATACTTTCCTATTCTCCCTAGGAGCAAAATAAGAACATAATTAGGGAAAATGTTACCTCGTTAATATTCCCAACATCTACCTATCTTATGATAAAATTAGTACGTGTCTTAACATTTAAAATTTTACCGATAAATTTTTGGGAAGTTCTTATAAATTCGAGGAATACGTCCTTATTATAGGAATATTTTGCTCTTGGGTAGGTACATTAAATTACATTTGCTGTAAAAGCCTATGAGTGTTTTTAATAAAATATTTTTTCCTTCTAAATATTAAATTTATAAAGTTTATAAATAAGTACGTGATGAAATTTTACTCTTCCAAAACAGTGCGTACCTATCTTCGGAGAATAGCATCCGCTAATCTATTTTTTGTAACTAACCTTAGTGATGGGCACAGCTGTATATGTTACGTCATCTTGTTCCAGATGTTCATTTGTTACTTGGCGATACTGTCGCTGGTATCCGCGGGTCGGCTGGATCATCTCGCGCAGGGTTATAGCGGCGCCAGCGCAGGTGCCTTTAGCGGACCGCCCTCGAACTACGAAAACGTCAACAATGGCGATGGCACTTATAGGTTCAGGTAGGTAATTAAATTATTATTTTTCAGGAAGACTGATCTGTAGGGATCGTAGAAAGTGGATATCGCTAGTCTCTGCCTACCCCCACGGGAAAAAGGCGTGATAATATGTATGTTTACAGCTAATCATATAATCAATTTGAATAGTTTGACATTTTCACATCTAACTGCATTCATCATCTTAATGTGACTTTTAAAAGTTATTTTTTACTAACACATATGGATGTTTGTCTGAAAGAAAGAAATTGAATTTAATATAATATGCCAAAAAGTTTTAGGCGACTGCCAATTTTAACTTGTCAATGTAACCTGGAAATCTTTAAACAATATCTAAGGTTTTTTGAGATTGATATGGTGATTATATCTAACTATGGCAACTTTAAATTCCAGTTATGACACACCAACTGGCATCTCAGCGCACGAGAGCGGGGCCCCGCGGGCGCAGGGCCCCGAAGGACCCGCGGTGACGGCGGAGGGCGGGTTCTCGTACCGCGCGCCTGACGGCCAGCAGATCTCACTCTCCTACACCGCCGACGAGAACGGCTTCCACCCTGTCGGCTCTCACATCCCCACTCCACCCCCCATCCCGGAGGCTATCCTCAGGTCTTTGGAGTACAATCGGCAGCACCCGTCATCGTAAGTTATTCAAGTTAAACATATTTAGGAAAAGAGAAATAATAAATAACCTAAAATCACAAGACGGATGTGAAAGATTCATCTATCTCTCTTGCTCTCTTTTCGACTTGGGGTCGGTTTGGCTCTTTTACCATTAATAATAAAGTGAGGTCCTGAATGTGATTCCGCCAACCATCCCGCGGAACCGTCGAAAGCGGGATCCATCGCGCACTACTCTGTTTTCCAGAGTAGTACCAGCCAGAGTAGTAGGTATTTTTCGCAAGTGATATCAGAATACATGATTGTTTTTAATTGCCCAAGCATTATACTTACATAACAACATTTTATTTTTACAGAGACAACGGAGCTTACAACGAGGGTCGTAACAACGCTTACCGCTACTGAAGTCATTATGTCATAAACGCACAAGACTTACCTCAGAACAAGGACTGTGATAACGATGGATCGTTGATTTATTTAATATTATTTATCTTCGTAACTTATTAATAAATGATGAGAATTTATTTTTTCTAATTTTTTTATTTTTTCTTAATTTTTTTGGTTGAATCTGATGGCTAATAATAGGACAAATCATTGCAGTATCACGCCTAATTTGCTTACTTACCTACGAAGTTTTATGACCGCATACTATCAAGAATTATTTCTTTAGGATTTCATTCTGGGAAAGGGTAAATGTAGCGTCAGGACAGTTAAATAGTAAAAATAATTACAATAAGAACTATTCAAATCGAATTGGTATAGAAGAGATCTTTACTTTATAGATAAACTAGCGACCCGCCCCGGCTTCGCACGGGATATAAACCTTCCTCTTGAATCACTCTATCTATTTAAAAAAACCGCATCAAAATCCGTTGCGTAGTTTCCAAGATTTAAGCATACAAAGGGACATAGGGACAGAGAAAGCGACTTTGTTTTATACTATGTAGTGATGTAGTGACTATGGAAGTTTTGCATTGTCCTTATATAGCTAGTAATAAGCATAAAGTATTGTACTTGTACAACAAGTTACCTTACCTTTTACAAGTGGTGGGCGTTAAAGTTTCCTTACGCAATATGAGTTAAATTTCGGGAAGGATGGTTCTACTCAAATCCAAAGAAATAAGCCTAACTTCGAATACCAAACTAAGTTAAACTAGTTATAAGAGAAATCTGAAGTGATTAACAAAGTTAGATACCTACATAGTGTAACATTAAATTAATTCTCCCAAGATATTAGACGTCAATCATTTTGACGCCGCTTTGCTTCTTTATATTAAACTTAATTTCAATGAAGTAGGGTAATTCATAGTTTGTAATTTCCGCAAGATTTATATAGTTTATCATCGGCAGCTGTGTGAATTTAGTAAGTCACATTATATATTTTTAATATAAACTTTCAGGTGATGAATTGTTTGTGTTGTGAATTTGAGTTATATTTGGGTTGTTGCAAATAATAACAAAAAAAGAAACTATCAAAATTGAAGTGTTTAAATACTTGTCCTTTTAATAAACATAAATATTTTTTACATGCAATCAAAACAAATGTTAATTTTTCCCTTGTGAACTGTAAAAGTTAAAATAATGCTAACGCCTTACACAAAAATAAATATGAAACTTAGCTCGTAGGTTTTCTCATGAGATTTTAGATTTGAAACGAGGAGATTACTTACTGAATTATTAGTCACAAGGGGTCTCTTCTAGCCTATAGTAGGGACAAAATACTATTTTAACTGAGTAAAAAGTACGGTTCTTGGGTACCAAATTATGTATTGATAATGACGGCTTTTCAACCCTTTCATATCATCTGATAGGTCTCTTATTACTTTTAGAGAGTGTTAATTTTTTTTTTATAATGTACCTATAACTAAAACATGTACAGGTGTTTTGTTAAACACCAGCAACATCTCTAGGGGTAAAAGTACTCATGAATATGAGCAACTTTTTATATCTTTACATATAATAAAACAGTAAAAATATTTTGTCTATACATTTAGTATTTTTGAGTAAAATGGATAGACACTTAAAAAGAACAATAGAAAGCAAAAAAATATTTTTGGAATTTCTTGTCTGTCTGTATGTATGTACGCGTTTCACGCAAAAACTACTGGACGGATTTGAATGAAACTTTTTTTGTTGTATAGCTATTAAGCCTGAGTAACATATAGGCTATAATTGATTTTGAAAACTGGAACACCTGATGAAGAACCATAACAGAACAGCTAAACTATAAGAAATATGGAAATGGTGCCTTAACAAAAGTCGTTCAACCTGATGAGCATTTTCTGCTGACGTATAAAAATTGAAGATCTAGAACATCTGATGAAGAACTGCAAGAGACCAGCTACACTGTAACATATATGGAAATGGCGCCTTAGTAAAAGTCGTTCAACGTAATGAGCATTTTCTGCTGACGTATAAAAATTGAAGATCAGGATCATCTGATGAAGAATTCCAAGAGGCCAGCTACACTATTACATATATTGAAATGGCGCCTTAGCAAAAGTCGTTCAATCTGATGATCATTTTCTGCTGACGTATAAAAATTGGAGATTATGGAACATCTGATAAAGAACTCCAAGAGACCAGCTACTCTATAAAATAAATGGAAAACGGGACTTATCAAAAGTTGTTCAACCTGATGAGCATTTTCTAATGACGTATAACTCAAACAGGACACGGGATAGGACAAAGAGGAACTCGGGGTGGGAGTTGTGGTACACGGGAAATTGTAGATAATGAGCAGACGAAGATCGTTTATTGAATGAAATATTTTACTACAGTTTGAACACAAAAAGATTTTTCATCTAAGCGAAACTCACGCGGGCGAAGCCGCGGGCAACAGCAAGTGCTATATATTTTAATCAGCTGTTCCATACATTTTGAGCGAGTAGGTATTGTAAAATGTATGGAACAGCTGATTTTTTTTTGAGATTCAGAGTTGGTCGCATATAAAAAGTTGCTCATCATATTCACGAGTACTTTCACCCCTAGAGAGGTTGCTGGTGTTTAACAAAACAACCTGTAGATAAAAGGAATGAAGACTGATTTTTGTCATGGTGAGCTTTGAAAGAATACACCTAAATAGCAATCAATGACTTACAAAATTCCGCGGAAAAACAAATTAAAACTAGTTTTAAAGCTTACAATAAAAGCTATTTCACATCTTTACAATTTTTCCCAAAATGATGAACAGCAGAGTAGATTAATGTAACGTTTCTTACAAGTAGGTACGATTTTTGTTCAATATAAAATGTAAATATATAGGTATATAGTAAATAGGTATATAGTAAATACATAGGTATAGGTACGTGATATTACCACAAAATGAAAAAACTATTTCTTATACTGATTGTATTGAATAGCAATATTTACTAGTGCATTCAGACAAACCTATGTATTTAGACTGCATTGAATTGTAATTTATTGCTTTTGGTTTTATAAAAATAAAATATACAAAACATTCTTCTGTGCAGGTAGAACAACTGCCCCTAGTAAAGACTGATGGTTCAACTAGTTGGACAGAGCAGTTGGACCACTGCCCGGATTGAGTTAAATAGTTATGTACCTATACGTACCACGGGTATTGGGTATGGCGTTGCCACTCAAATTTTGACGTGTCGGTAGTCTACCTTCGCATTGGGAATTTCGGATGAAGGAATTGAATTAAACCAACTTCTTAATTGTCATACTAAGTTTATCAAAGCTTGCATAAATATACGTCGATTAAACATTGCTATAGAATAAATATGTTTATCACAGTCCGTATCGTTGATGTGGGCCCAGATGTTGTCAATAGTGGTAGCCATTGTATCTGCCACCATTGTAGTACCCGTCTCCGCTGAAACAAACCAACGTTATCGTGTGATATTGATTTCGATTATATTGTTCGTAAGATATAATTTTAGAACTGGAAATGTTGAACTACCTTGAACTATGACATAGATGTTTGAACTTATGATTTTTAATAAATATCAGTTTATCATTTCTTCCTGTAAATTTTGAAGTTTACGCATCGTAGAAAGGAAGCTACGCCAGTCTTTGACATTATATAAAGAGGCATTTATCAGTCATTACCTTAAATTTTTATGCTGGACTAGACTATATTTTTCTGCTAATTCTCTTTCAGATTTTTTTCAAACTAATCTTAAGATGTTTACAAATACTCACGATGATGGGTTTTGCCTGTTGAATTGGATGGACCTGAGGATAGCCTCTGGGATGGGGGGTGGAGTGGGGATGTGAGAGCCGACGGGGTGGAAGCCGTTCTCGTCGGCGGTGTAGGAGAGTGAGATCTGCTGGCCGTCGGGCGCGCGGTACGAGAACCCGCCCTCCGCCGTCACTGCGGGTCCTTCGGGGCCCGGCGCCCGCGGGGCCCCGCTCTCGTGCGCTGAGATGCCGTTGCCAGTTTCGTAGCTGATAAAAATAAATAAAAACATTATGATAAACTGTCATAAATATATAAATAATAAAAGGCAGATATTATTATAAATTTCTCACCCTCAGATCAACCAAAAAAGGGGGGATGTTAATGTTAGGTTACTCAGACATGTAACTTAATTTACACTAGGTATTTTGTGACTTTTGTGAGTTTAAAGACTACGACTGGGGTCAAAAATGTATGATTATCTAATAACAAAGTTTATATAGTATTTGCTAACTTACATTATAATTAGGATCACAAGTAAATATTCTGCTTTTTCGAGAGATAAAAATGTACCTATTCATTCATATTTAAAACTTACTTGTATCTGTAGGTGCCATCGCCGTTGTTAACGTTTTCATATCGCAGTATGGGGATATGGGCACCGCCGCTGTATCCGAACCCGGCTCCTGCGCCGAACCCTGCCCCGAAGCCTGCGCCGGCGGCGCTGCCAAAGCCGCCGTTGTACTGCGAATGGTATTGCCCGGCTGATACTACAGCCAACAAGGCTAGGCTGGACACAATCTGTAATAGGAATGAAAATAATCGTCACGACGTTCATTGTGCGATTTTCAGGGGACCAATGGGTACCGACCTTTTGACTAGTACCTATTTCCCAGTTAAGTTCAGGGCATCAGTTGCTTTGCTATATGCTGTATGTTGATCAGCCTAAATTATCAAAATTAAAATAAAACATCCAAGAAAAAATGTTCCAAAGTTTTAAACAGGAAAAAAAGCAACGAACAAAAATAGATGTATTCTGGTTAATAAAACATTTGGTCAGAAAGGAAAATTATAAGGTCATGTCATGAGTCATGATTGAGATAGAAAAAAATCTAAATAAATGAAATTTCTTGCAGTTTGACTTAACACATTACACTTACACTACTTATAACACTTTTTTAATATTACAAAAAGGTATTAAAAAATAGTATACCGTCAAAGAACTCATGTTGGAAGATGCTGATCTATTGAACAATGCAGTTGAAAGAATGATGTCTGTAACACGAGCAATCTTTTTATATCGAGTTGCCCTCCCTTCGCAACATATCATTCAGGGTATCGGAGGATATTCGGTTAGATGCAGAATAAGGTGTTTAGCGCATTCCAGTGCGGCCACCCCCTGCCGAGCGATGATTGGCGGCGTGCGCCGGCACAAATTTGGCAAGATCACCTTTGAAGTTATGGTTTAGGAACAAAGAATTTGGTGTCGATCTTTCATGATATCTTCTATCCATATCTGGGTGAATGACAAATTGAAATTTGACAAGCATGGCCAAAATTTGATTATTTTGTACTAGCTTTTGCCCGCGGCTTCGCCCGCGTGAATTTCCCACGGGAACAGTGCTTTTTCCTGGGATGAAAAGTACCCTATGTCGTGCTCAGTACTTCTATAGCCCGGGAAGTAGTGTCATGACGTGCAAATTTTGGTATCGGAAGAATTCACTTGGCACAGGTGTTATATACATGAAGTTAAGCTAATTTAGCCCGGTAGCCATTCACCCCCCCCTGGTGGGGGGGCATTCAAAGGTACACGCCGCCGCGCTTTAGTTAAAAAATCATATCAGCTTCTATTTACCTACCACCTCGAGTTTGGTGTCATTTTCTAGTAAATCAGGCATGAGGAATTCATTTTTGAGACATTTAGTATATAGTTTAATAGAAAAAAAGGAAAATATTGACGAAAATATCAAAATCGGTTTGTTATTTTTTTTATTCAACTGTCAATATTTTTGAAAATCGTGAATTTTGTGCAAATAAAAAAATACTATGTTAAAGGATATTTATCTAGCTTTTAAAAAATATATACTTTAATATATAAAGTTATCATAGATGTTTCTGAAAAAAATCGGACATGGTACGCGGCGGTGCCTAGGAACTTTTACAGTAGTCTAGTTTCTCATCCTTTTGTTGACATATTAATTTGGTTTTATATACAAAATATACAGAATTTGTACTTTACTTAGTTATTAACTGTCTCTTATGGTCTGATGAATAAATAAAAGTATTTTTAGGGTTCCGAAGTAAACATGGAACCCTTATAGTTTCGTCATGTCTGTCCGTTTGGCTGTCCGTCAGTCTAGCCGAGACTTAGCTCAGAGACTATTAATGCTATCAAGTTGTAATTTGGTATAGATATACATATTAATTACGGATAGAAATGTAGAATAAAATCATAAAAAAAAAATTTAGGGTGGTTCCCCTACGGCTAAAGAGGGGATGATTTTTTTTATCTCGATTATACCATCGTGTGGGGTATCATTTGATAGGTTTTTCAAAAATATTATGAGTGTGTGAACATCATATTTTGATTTAGGGATCCGTTTGTGAAATATTTGACTTTAAAGTGCAAAATTTTGTCAATGTGGTGAAAATGCTATGTGAAAATACCTTCGCATACCGCTTCACTTCTCGACAGTCGAGCAGTGAAGCGGCATGTGGGACTTAGACCCACTAAAACACCCCGGTGCCTCTACATACCAATACAGAAGAGGTGGGAACGGTGGAGTTACCACCAATCTTCCACACTCTCCAGCCATGGCAGTGACCTTCAAATGTCACCCTGCATCGAGTATAATTACTCCGCCTGCCTTAAATAATAGCCTCTTAAAAACGCGGACGATGGACCGATTACCAGGTCCATCGCCAGCCATTATCAAGGGGGCATAAGATGGGCATAGGCCCTTCTTCTCCGGCCCGGCCGACAGAGCTTCTCGTTGTTGCTCTGCCTCTTCTTTCTTTGGCATTATACTCTCGCTGAATATCTATGTTTTATTGTGACCTAGGGCGCGATTTTCTTCACGCCATAAAAAGCCCCAGAAATAATTTTTGCCTCTCGATCCCATGGCAAGGACCCAACAAGAATACAAGCAGCGTCTGCAGAAACTGTGCGATATCCTCATATTGTACAGATAGCCCTTTGGGGTCTACGCAACAACATTATGCTCTCCTTTTTTAAATCATCTGCGCATATTGGGACTCCATATAATGCCATCGACCGTACGACACCAGTATAGAGGCGTCGCGCGGGTGTATTGGGTCCTATTAGGCAGTATCCTGGACGACGCAGATGCCGATTTCAAGATTTTCGGAGCCATATTCTTGAAATGATCGGAGAACTTCCATTTGGCATCCAGGATTAGGCTTCATAGTTCTAGGGTTCATTCAGGCGAGGTACTTCATAGTTCCACCAATAGCGATATTGACCCCACCTACCACTATGCTCGCATTTTCTGGCGGTGCATGTCTAGGACGATAAAAACATAGGGCATGGGATGCGGAACGCCACATGACATTTCCCGGCATCGCCATCCGTCTTTCCCTGGGTACTCGACGTGCCTTTCTGACAAGTAGGAGTCCACAATGCACAGCACACTCTACATGCACACCCTAGTAAACAGCTCTTAGGAGATGCAGCCGAGAACTGCCTTCCATCGGCGGAACATTCTCTAGCTGTCAGTCTTTTTTAGAGAACAGCGCACTTGCGGATTTGGGATAGGAAATGGAATTAAATAAATGGAAACCAAAGTGGACTATTGCACCAGTTGCTGCTATCGCTTGTCGTGAACTGATTCGGTGCAAACCACGGTGCGGTGTTAGGTGCAGCTGTCAAAATTCAATTAAAATGAACCAAATTATGCCACTGTTTTGGAAAATGTCGGTAATATAATAAAATAATTGATCAAGTCCGTATCGAACCACCATTGTAGAGTTCCGAAGGTGCCTGCCTACCCTGTGCAGATGTGGACACAACAACTCAAATTAACTCCCAGCTTTATTTAACTAATGACTATAATACAATGTATATATACCATACCATCATATTCAATGAAATATGTATGTTCCTACAAATATTTTTCATACTAAAATCGATTTTGTAAGTTTATCGTCTATTACTAGTTAAAGTGTAAAGCCTACATAATAGTGATAGTTTTCCTTTTAAATTCATTATCTTTACTACGTATCATGACTTTTTCCCGTATCCACCGACAACTATTTTCCTATTTGAAAAACACTTGACTCTTAACAAAATTTTGCACTTTAAAGTCAAATATTTCACAATCGGATCCCTAAATCAAAATATGATGTTCACACACTCATAATGTTTTTAAAAAACCTATCAAATGATACCCCACACGATGGTATAATCGAGATAAAAAAAATCATCTCCTCTTTAGCCGTAGGGGGAACCGCCCTAAAAAAAATTTTTTTTCATGATTTTATTCTACATTTCTATCCGCGTAATTAATATGTATATCTATACCAAATTACAACTTGATAGCATTAATAATCTCTGAGCTAAGTCTCGGATAGACTGACGGACAGCCAAACGGACAGACATGGCGAAACTATAAGGGTTCCATGTTTACTTCGGAACCCTAAAAATACTATTATTTATTCATCAGACCATAAGAGACAGTCAATAACTAAGTAAAGTACACATTCTGTATATTTTGCATATAAAACCAAATTAATATGTCAACAAAAGGATGAGAAACTAGACTACTGTAAAAGTTCGTTGGCACCGCAGCGTACCATGTCCGATTTTTTTCAGAAACATCTATGATAACTTTATATATTAAAGTATATATTTTTTAAAAGCTAGATAAATATCCTTTAATATAGTATTTTTTTATTTGCACAAAATTCAGGATTTTCAAAAATATTGACAGTTGAATAAAAAAAATAACAAACTGATTTTGATATTTTCGTCAATATTTTCCTTTTTTTCTATTAAACTATATACTAAATGTCTCAAAAATGAATTCCTCATGCCTGATTTACTAGAAAATGACACCAAACTCGAGGTGGTAGGTAAATATAAGCTGATATGATTTTTTAACTAAAGCGCGGCGGCGTGTACCTTTGAATGCCCCCCCTACCTACCCACCAGGGGGGGGTGGAAGGCTACCGGGCTAAATTAGCTTAACTTCATGTATATAACACCTGTGCTAAGTGAATTCTTCCGATACCAAAATTTGCAGGTTCAAAATTTGTCATTGGATGACACTACTTCCCGGGCTACTAACAATGTGTATGCAAAATTTCAAGAAGATTGGTTCATAAAGCATGAAGAGGTACCTAACAAACAAACAAACTCACTTTCACATTTATAATTTTAGTTAGGATGTTACTGTTTTTATATCTGAAGAGATGGTAAGTAGTTAAATTATTACTTATCTCTAATTGCTTAGCCTAATCCCATTTTATTTGAAGTCAGCTCACCTCCTCGTCATTTTTCGCTATGTACTTCTGCACATTAATTAAATTATTAGATTTAAGAAGTAAAGAAATGACGTCGTCGTTAATCCTACTAATATTATAAATGCGAAAGTTTGGATGTGAGTCTGTGCGGATGTTTGTTACTTAATCACGCAAAATCCTCTAGACGAATTTCGATGAAATTTGGAATACGGGTAGAAAAATACCGGGAATAGCACATAGGGTACTTTTTATCCCGAAATTTCCACGGGAGCAAAGCCCCGTGAGGCACGGCTAGTTAAATTAACAATAGAGTCAATTCAAAGATTTGTAAGCAATCTAGATGTAAGTATATTCTCGTTACTTCCATCGGTTCATTGGCCCAGGTTAATGAACTAGATTAAATGATACTAAATTTGAAATCCCTTTAATAAAGTAAAGCGCTTTAAAATAACAAAAACATAGATGGTATAATCACTTCGGCTAGATGCGTTTCCCATGGGTATCTTTCCATACACGTCGAGGATTTCTTTCTTCTATTTCAAAGTCATTTTCATCAAAGATGTTTTTTTGTTGTAAAATAATGAATCCTAAACTTACACTTTTTTGTAAAGTCCATTTATTCATAACTAGCTTTTGCCCGCGGCTTCGCCCGCGTGAATTTCCCACAGGAACAGTGCTTTTTCCCGGGATGAAAGGTACCCTATGTCCTTCTCCGTACTTCCAGCTATGTGTATGCGAAATTTCAGGAAGATTGGTTCAGTAGATAAAGCGTGAAGAGGTAACAAACAAATAAACAAACCAACAAACAAACAAACTCACTTTCGCATTTATAATATTAGTTAGGATAGGATTAGTTAGGACTAGCTTTTGCCCGCGGCTTCGCCCGCGTGAATTTTCCACAGGAACAGTGCTTTTTCCCGGGATGAAATGTCCTTCTCCGTACTTCCAGCTATGTGTATGCGAAATTTCAGGAAGATTGTTTCAGTAGATAAAGCGTGAAGAGGTGACAAACAAACATACAAACAAACCAACAAACAAACAAACAAACTCACTTTCGCATTTATAATATTGTTGAGATTGTCCTATTATGTAAACTATCTTACAATGTCTTTTTACACGACTGACCAAAAAAGGAGTGTTATGTTTTCAGCGTTCATGTATGTATGTATGTAATTTCTTTATTCCACCATAAGTCCTGAACGGCTTAACACATTTTGATGTAAGAGGTATTTTTAGATTCCTTGCATTAGCCTGAATGACATAGGCTATGTGAGTTGTCAGTCGTGTTTTTTTATTTTTTAATAATTAGCTTGTTATGATTTTACAACAATATAAATTAAAATATACTTTTTAGGAAATTACTTTCGTGGTTAATAAATGTTTTACTTTAGAATGTTTAGGTTTGATCTAATATTTGGTTTATTTTCAACAAAATTCAATAAAAAGTACTGTGAAGAAGTGTGAAGATTGTTTACAATATAGTCGGGACAATTATGAATAAATGAACTTTACGTATCTACACCAGAACTTAAAGTTTCAAGTCAAAATTATGACCTCATTATTTTGAGCAAATCAAAACGCTTCGTATTAAATGATTTCATAATGTTGTATGTAAGTAACAAAAATGGAATAATATTGGGAGACTATATTCAAAGATTGGTGTTCCATTTAAGGTATTTTCATCGATAGGTAAAGGATTAAACTTTTCATAAATGATTCTAAATTTTAACCTGAGTTCGAACAGTAATCATTCTGATTCAATTTTGCCTCAGACCAACGGTAAATACAGACTACGGGTTGCAAATATACGATTTCTGCAAAATGCATTTGGATGTACCCTAATGACTCACGTCGCACACGCCTACTGAAACCTAACTGCACAGATTTCTGCTGGCAACTGATTGCATCTATGAACGTAATTGCATCCAGAATTCTGTTCACTTGCCGAAGTTAGTTAACCCGCTTATTTGGAACAGCACAACACATACAAGTTGTCGTTGAAATTTACCTTTTTTTAGGGTTCCGTACCTCAAAAGGCTAAAATGAAACCTTTATAAGTTTGCTTTTTTGTCCGTCTGTCTGTCAATTTTTTTTTCTCAGCAACGCTGGAAGGTATCAATTTGAAATTAATAGCAAATACTTGGATCCACGGCTTTTTCAGCAGTTAAATAATTAAAATTATACGTCAACGAGATCAGGAGAGATAAATGGAACCGTAAATGTAGCGAATTTTGATGAATGATATTTGGCAAAAAGCAAGGATTGTACAGGAATAAGAATAAATCTGAAAATTGTTAATATGTTGTTTGAAGTCTAAAAAACAGTGTTACAAACTTATGCAGGAGGAGTCCTAGGGATCGAACTGCAAAGTTAAGTTTGTTTTTGAGACTAGTTGGTCTTTTAGTTAGAGCTATAATGCGTCAGATGCTTTGCGTGTACGGAACCCTCGGTGCACGAGTAAAGACTTGCACTTGATGGTTTTGTTTTTTAAATCGTAGAATAAATTCAAGGATATTTTGATAATAGCAAAATAATATTTAAGTTCTTGATTAAGTTTGACTTTTATATACCTACTTAGACGATACGCTATCGTAGACCCAAGTATATAATATGAATTTCTATTTTATACCTCGCTGCGTAAGTGAGATAAAGGACAAAACTGTGTGTGATTTTTTGGGTTCCGTACCCCAAAAGGTATAAACGGAACCCTTATAAGATCACTTTGTCAAACTTTTTTTAAAAACTCACACGGTTCTCAGGAACTGTAAAGGTTACCAAATTGAAATTAATATCGAAATTACTCGAATGCACGGTCTCTTTCAACAAAAAAATTATTAAAATTTTATGTCAACCTGTGTCAACCCGATCAGGAGATATTCCCGTATATGTTGCGTATTTTCGCATATTTTTCGATTTCAGACAGCAATCAAAACCTATGGGGTACTTCCTGTTGACCCAAAATTTTGACATTTGACAAAATATTCCTTTCAAACACTTTTTGGGATAAGTCCGCCATTGTACGCCTCTCTTTTTGTTTCACTATGTTTTGTATTTTTCTTGTGTGTATGTGCAATAAAGAGTTTACAAACAAACAAACAAACAAAAGCAAGGTATAACGGTACTTATGCAGGAATAAATCTGAAAGTTGTAAATATGTTATTGGAAGTCTAAAAAAAGTATTACAAACTAATTTTTGCGCTCGATGCAGTATGAATCCTAGGGATCGAATTGCAATGTTAAGTTTGTTTTTGAAACTCGTTTAGAGCTAAAATGTGAGATGCTTTTTGTGTACGGAACTCTCGGTGCGCGAGCTTGACTCGCACTTGGCCGGTTTTTTTCTTTTGAAGTAGGTTTAGCTTTTCATAATATCGCGGAGATCCGCGATATTATGAAAAGTACGATTTTTAAGAGAAATAATAAGTCCAGCCACAGAATATTTATTTGGCCCCGTGATCCATCTTATCTTTTTATAACTACCTAAACAACGGGGAAATGCTTTAGCTTCTAAATACTAATTCGTCTTTTATACAACGCCTACTAAATATTTTAAAGAAAGCATCAAATAAAGATCAATAATTATTTTAACTTGTCTTTCTGCTTTATAAATTGCCGCGTAATTTACTAACTTAGCCACAGATTTTACAACTTATCACCATTTTACATTTTACATCTTCAAAACTAGCTCCTCAAAATAATAAAATTGAAACTTCAATTTACAATATCATATATTATTATCTCAGCGTGTGAAATAATAGATCATATTCTTTTATCGTAAAAATGGCCACCGCACGATTTGGTGCAAGTGCGCCAGATGAGAGCGACCGGCCATTTGCATCAATCGGAGGGGGCAATTTATTTATATTTATTTATTTAGGTACTAGCTTTTGCCCGCGGCTTTGCTCGCGTGAATTTCCCGCGGCTACAGTGCTTTTTCCCTGGATGAAAACCCTGTGTCCTTCTCCGTCCTTCTAACTAAGTGTATGCGAAATTTCAGGAAGATTGGTTAATTACATAAAGCGTGAAGAGGTGAAAAACAAACTTACTGTCGCATTTATAATATTAGTTAGGATAGTTAGGGTTTTACTTTATTTCAAAAAGTCAGAGGCGGCTTTTTGTACCAGTCAACCAACTGGGTGATGTAGAAACAATAACGCACTATTTATGTACTTATATGAGTTATAAAATTAGAACCTAATAGAATTACTATTTGTTGCCATATATTAATATTTTAGAAGTTTACTGCTTGAATGCATATTACAAATTTAGATGCTAAAAAACCACCATGCTGAGTTATATTAAGAGTGGCTTACATAGAAGATAATTGTGGCTAAGATAGTTTTATTCAGATGCGCGTCAATTGTGGCTGACTTAGTAATTTAGAAAACAATTTAGATATTTAGAGGTGAATAGTGCTATTAAAAAAAAGCCTGTTTAATTAGTACCCGATTTTTAACGTTGCTGTATATAATTAAATACTTTTAGATTTACGGTACCTACATAAATGAAAAAAAAATACATTCTTTATGTATGATGCTATGAACGTTAATTTGATTGCTTGCACAAGCAATACCACATCAACTAAAATCAAAATCGTTGCAAATTCCCTGATATATTACCGCAGCATAGAGGTCCATTGAATCCATGCATAGAAATATGGGGTCCATGGAAGGTAATTTGACAAGCTGACTGTTATGTACACAGTGCGTCAAGAATCTTTTTGCACGTGAGTGAGGGAGACATCTACGTTTCAATTTTTATTTATTCAATTCACGGTGTTTTACGATGACAATTGTTTAACAATGGACGCAATGCCTCATGCGTGAGACTTCTTCATAATGAAATTCAATAGGTAAGACATTAGTTCGCTTTCCTACCACGTGCTAAATGATCATTGTCGTACTGAAATCGAATGACTAGAATGAATGAACAAAACTGAAAAGTCAAAAATGAAATCATTGTTTCAATAAAATTATTTGCGATCTTTATTAAGTGTAGTTCAAATAACAATGTCACGGTTTACATTGGGACTTTCGATGTAATTTCCAATAACAGGACGAAATTGGTCGCGACGAGTGATGGCTGGCCACTCTACTGCGTTAATTAAATTTCTGTTATAATTTATCAGAGTCTGTCAAATTGCATGAAACGTTATAATGGTGTTTATTGAAATTAAACAAACAATAACAATTTTAATAGCCAAAATTGCTATTTAAATTGAAGTCTGAACTGTCAGAAAAAAGAAGATTATTAATACGCGTTTATTCAGTCTTTCCTGAGCAGATTTCGAAATTATTTTTTTTTAATTTGATAGAGTAGAGTAAGGGAAGTATCTAGAGCAAAATCTAAACTAAAATTTTGGTAAAATTTGAAATTAGGCGGTAATCAAGTCAATATTTTTTTTCTATAGTTTAGGAAACTTTTTCCACTATTTCCTTTTAAGTTTTAACTCACGACCAACCTAATATAAGAGTTGTGCTTACTTTTTAAGGTAGAGTGGGTAAGAATAAAACTTTAAGGTAAAAAAAAAGTATTTATTTATTCGTCATGTTTTATATGTACAGTACATTGCTTATTAAAATACTTAAATAAATTAGTGCGTATTTGCGTTTCGTGGTATCACAGTCCTTATTTTCGAAGACTCGCAGCTCAATCATTAAAATCATTTGTAATTCTACTCATTCCAAATAATAAAAATCATTAAAAAATATTTTATTGGATTGTTAAGTAAGAAATTAATTGAATTTGAACGTGACATTTTTCCATTTCAAAAATAAGTCACTGCCTGTTCTAAAAATATTTTCTTGTAATTGAAACGTGCAGCTTACAATTTCGTATTGGAGAATGGCAATATAATATTAAGTAAATAGTTAACAAAATTGCGTCGCAACCAGCTTAATGGAAAACTGTTTTGCTTGTGCTTTAAAAGGTCTTTAAAAGTATAAGTTAATTTGGATTCTATGTCAATTCAGTAGAGTGTAATTTTAAACTGATGAAATTCAAATGGAATTACGATAGGCTATTTCTTATGATTTTAATGAAGTTGAGCTAAAAGTGAGAGAGATCATTAGATTAGTAGCGGTAACCACCGGCGCCTCCGGAACCAGATCCAGAACCGCCATTGTAAGCACCCTCACTGAAAAACAGAAAATTAGCACAGTTTATTAAAAAAATCTGCGAAAACATATGAAAATGTTGGTGATTTTTTAAGTCTTATGTTTTAGAAATTTGTTACGCTACTCTAGAAAATCTTATAGCTAAAAATCAATAATATTGTAAGATTTGAAAAAAAAAAATGGGTAATAGGGCATTTAAATTTTTTTTACCGACAAATTCCTACAACCATGATTTTTATACTTAACATTATTTTGATGTGTTTAGACATCCTTATAAAAAAAGAATTTTGATGATCCGATATGAAATGGGAGGGGTAAATAAACTATACTTAATTGCTCGTAAACAAAAAAGTTTACAATAGAGATTACTGTTCACAATTAATTAATAAGACTTCATTTACCTGTAAATAAAAGTTGGCCGGTTTATATTAAGGCTTTCTAGTCATAAAATGTATTTTTAACGTTATAAATGTCAATATGGTTTTTATTTAATTACAGGAAATAGGGTTCATATACATGAGTCGTTTTTTAAAATTAAGATTGAATAATTCACATTACGTACGAATATACAATTTTCTCGACTGTAGAATTAAAAAAAAAAAATTAAAAGTTAATAAAAAAAAAACTGTTGTAGTCACCCTTATAAAAATTGAGGATATGGTTCATTACAATCGTATACGAATAATATATAAAAGTCACCATTGCTGGATTTTTTGTTTTTGTACAGGATGTTTTTAAAGTATAAAAATTACAACTCATTAAAAAATCCATTTCGGATTGTTATTTATTGGTGATTTTTTAAATCAAGCTTTTACTATTCGTAAGGAAACATGAAACAAAAAATCACCCTGGTAGGATTTTTTGTTTGAGAGTTATAACAATATGAGTCTTATAATAGCGTTTAAAAAAAAACGGCGGTGGTGATTTTTTTTACACTTAAATTTGCAGTTGTAATATCATAATCTATGTAGTTTATAAAAATCACCATCGTAGGATTTAATGTGACCACCTCCATACAACTGAAAATTCACAGCCCCGACTATAAAGCTAAACGGGATTTCATGCAAAATCTATTGGACATCGTCCTCACACCACACATGAAACCCTTATAAATTAATTATTGGAATGATACCTTCATAGTGTAAATTTATAACGGAATTCTCACAGGATAGAAGTCTAATCGCTACTGAATAAATTTCCGCAAACCGTAACCGTTTTTATGAAAAGTAACGAAGTTGTTAAATATATATCGCCACTTACGAAGATGGGTTGCGCTTGTTGAACTCAATGGAGCGGAGGATCTCCTCTGGGATGGGGGGAGGGGTCGGGAGGTGGGGTCCGACGGGGTGGAAGCCGTTCTCGTCGGCGGTGTAGGAGAGTGAGATCTGCTGGCCGTCGGGTGCGCTGTAAGAGAATCCGCCCTCTGCTGTCACCGCGGGCCCTTCAGGGCCCTGCGCCCGCGGGGCCCCGCTCTCGTGCGCTGAGATGCCGTTGCCGGTCTCGTAACTGAGGAGTTTGATGAAAGATTTTTAATTTTCTGTGTTCTACGTACTCGTAGAATAGAAAAAAATCCTTTTTCTTTTCTCTGACTTTAAGCTTTACATAGATTTTTCAAAAAGTCAACAAAACGCTGACGCTGGTTGACTGGAAGAGATCCCTTCATGGGATAAGTCCGCCATTGTATGTTTACTTTACTATTTATGTTACTATGAATTATGTGTCCTTAGTACAATAAAGATACTACAAACAAACAAACAAACAAATTAATTTCATTATCATTTCGTTATTTTAAATTTATTTTACAGTAAATATGCATTACTTACATATATTTTGAATACTGTTTTCAATTGCTATAAAGGTTATTGAGTTTCTAGTGCAAAGATAAGAAGTAGAGCGAGATAAACGAAATATCTCACCTAAATTGATATGTGCCATCGCCGTTGTTAACATTTTCAAACTTCGTGATAGGAATGTTGGCTCCACTGCCGCCTGAGCTGCCACCGAATCCACCGCTGCCTGCACTAAATCCGCCAGCACCGGCAAACGCCCCGCTGGACGCTCCGCTGCTCGCTCCTGAGCCACCAAAACCACCTCCCTGCCGAGGTGGCAAATATTGGGGCTCCAAGCGACCGCAAGAGCCGATGGCTATAAGAGCCGAGATCAAAGCTACCTAAACAAAAAACAGATACATAGGTATTAGAGTTGTTCATATTTTGATCGACTATTATTGTCACAGGTGATTTTTTCTAAATACGGATTCACTACGATAATAGAAACAACCATGAATCACGAAGTGATAAAATTGAACTTTCCGGAAAAATTACCAATCGAAATTATCTGAAGAAGATTAGAATTCCTAAAGTGATCGATTGGTGATCAAATACTAATGATTTTGAACATTTCGAAATTTTACTCTCTACTTACCAAACCGAGCATAATTCTACGTTATTTGTACTAATAACTAATTGAACAGGTACAGTCAGTCCGTCCGTTAGCAATAGTGTATAGTGATTCCGAGGATGTGCCCCGTTTTATATTGCTCCGGAGTGCCCTTTCTCGGTTGCCTCACCTTGTGCGTTCTGCCGATATCGGCAAGTGAATCCGAGCGTCCACGCCTTGAGGCTTTTGTTATAGGAATTCCTTTAGACTATAACAGTAGTCATTTAGTCTCAATAATATACTAAATATTATATTAAATGTTTAAAAAATCTGAGATGTTCGGTGCATTTCAACCAAACACTTTCTTCAAAACAGGTCAACATGTATTTGTTTACGTGACTGTTCTTGGATAACCGAGGATTGCTCGGCTTTTAATTTCCCTAGAATTGAGACTTAAAAATGAATTACAAGCAATAATATACTGAGCTGTACGGTGTTAGCGTAGTCAAACACTAACTTCTTCGTCACAGATCAACACAATAATTTAGTTATTTTAAACAATGTACATCTTGTTGGTATGCTTTCTCTTAAACATTTAACAAAACTTTCAACATACACAATACAATTCAACAAATTTATATACCTAGCTTCTATTTTATAATTACATTTATGAAAACATCTCCTGAAATGTCACACCCACGTTGCAGACAGTAAAGAGAAATTTTCAGACTTTTTTTGAAGGTTCCCTCTTTGAAAAACAATGCAGGGCGGGTATATACCTATAAACCATAGAAATCTGAATAATATTATCATTCCAAAATCTGTGTACGTATTGATGTAGAAAATATTTAATTTTTACTTTCAAGTTATGAAGATAAATAACTTACATTCATGTAACAACTTACACAATGATGAATATCATTTACACGGGCAACTAATCAGAAATATCTATCTATTTAATTACTACCTGGCTGTAACTATTGACAGGTGATGTATGTACTGGGTGGTTTCATTTGCATATTGGTAATCCTAGATTTATAACATTGCGTGTACCTACCGCGAGAAGTTCACTTATCGGGGTATAAGTTTCAATTAAAACGTGAACTATGTAAAAAATATTGGTGCAAATGTTAGTAACATCTTTACTGTAGCCTTTTTGCAATCTTTGTTAGTGATTTCCTTAAAACTGACAAACGAAGCGCGCGCTATTTGATTTGGCGCGTAGTAAAATTAAGGATTGTAATATTGTGATATTATAGAACCTTAGGTACCAAACGGGAAGAAATAAACATAAATGGCGGTGCATGAACAGAGAGATATATAAAGAGACATAATAAAAGAGTACCTATTGAAATATTTATGAAAGAAAATACTACAAAGAAGTGAAGAGTGACAATTAAGTTTATATGTCTATTAAAGAATGATTTTTTTTTCTATGTCTATGGTTGGTTACACACATCATACGCGTATATTGTAAGACTCATTTATCGAGTAGATTTTATCTTTATTTTTTATTAATTAGAATAGACCCATAGACAAACATGCCTGATTAAAAAAAGAGACGTATCATCATGTTTAAAATTTCATACTATTTGAAGACTCATAGGACTCACATTCTATTTTACAAAGTGTAGTAAGATTCCCATTGACTTCAATACATCGCCTCAAGAGGAAGATACTCCTTCCTCACTGTAATATAGTAAGATAATTAAATATAAATAAATGATAAGTAAATATATTGACTGTATCTAATTAGGTACATTAATTGTCATGATTACATTACATAGCACTTTGGAAATAATAAAACAGATGTATATAATCTGTAGGTGTCCCGAATAGATTACTTGCCTACAAAATTGTTTATTATCAATCACTTAAAAGGACTCATACGTTTACATTCACCACTATATTAGATGAGGTCAGAAGTTAATAAGGTAACTCTATTTTAACAGAAAGTCAATGTAGGTAAATATATTTTCTTGTGTACCTAACTTTCATGAATATTTTATTTTTAGACACAAATCGAGATGGAAAGTACTTTCCAAGTACTCTGTTATGTTTTTTCCGGAATAAAAGTCTACGCTATCTAGTCTAGTCTACTGTCTAGGTACTCTGTTATGGTTTTTCCGGAATAAAAGGTTTAAAAAATCCCTTTGGGTAACCTTGACCTTGCCAAAATTTCAAGACTGCAAGAGTTACAGAACTGTAACTGTAAATTGTACGAGTAAAATATAACACACACGCTTTTGCATGTAGAAGTAAGTACAGATATTCTTACAAAAATAATGAATTTGATAATAAGTACAAGTGTCATAATGTCGATCTCCTCCATCCTAAAATCTATTTCTACGACGAAATGGATCAAAGCAGTCCAACAACGGTTACTTGTTATCTGAAATTATCTCAGCTTAAATTCCGAGCGAGCTTTTTTAAATAAGTAGGCTCAAAAATAACTTCTTACTTAATACTTTGAAGTATAGAAACAAAGTAAAAAGTAAATAGGTACCTAAACAGAGACATCACGTGTCCACGTGGAGAGTGAAACGAGAGCCATTCGGTTTATATCATTGTCTTTACGACAATGACACTTTATTTTTATAATCCCTAGCTTTTTAAGTTCTAACTATTATGCGTTTATATGTTACTAGCTTTTGCCCGCGGCTTTGCCCGCGTGAATTTCCCACGGTAACAGTCCTTTTTCCCGGGATGAAAATTACCCTATGTCCTTCTCAGAATTTCTAACTTGCCTACAAAATTGTTTATTATCAATCACTTAAACACATTTTGCATACACATGTATGCAAAATTTTAGAAAGATTGGTTCAGTAGATAAAGCTTGAAGAGTAACAAACAAACTCACTTTCACATTTATAATATTAGTTAGGATGACTCCTTATTTATCCAGTGTACCAGCAGTGAGGACGTTAAAATGATGATGTGAAGTAGTTTTATTTGCGGACGACACATAATTACTATTTAAAGTCAACAGAAATAGTCAAAATTATGACGATGTAAGTAATATTATGACACTTGTGCTTGACTGGTTTACAACCAACAACCTGGCTTTAAACACGGACAAGACCAAGTGTATAAAGTTTTCTCTCTCGAACGCACCTCATAATGATATACCTTTAATAGTTAATGGCAAAGTATTAGAGTGGGTACACAGTGTTAAATTCTTAGGCGTTACCGTTGACTGTAAGTTAAAGTGGGATAAACACATTGAACTCACGGCCAAAAAACTTAGTTCGGCGGCTTATGCAGTGAGAAGGATAAGACAGTGCACAAACATTGAAACAGCTAGACTCGTGTATTTCAGCTACTTTCATAGCATAATGTCATACGGATTATTGATATGGGGAAATGCGGCCGAGATAGGGAAAATATTTGTATTACAGAAAAGAGCAATTCGTTTTATGTACGGGCTAAAACGACGCGATTCTCTACGAGAGCTCTTTAAATCAATAAAAATTCTTACTGTTGCATGTCAATACATCTTCAATGTACTACTTATTTTTGTTAAATCCAATTTAAACCTCTTTAAACGATTCTCTACGAGAGCTCTTTAAATCAATAAAAATTCTTACTGTTGCATGTAAATACATCTTCAATGTACTTACTTATTTTTGTTAAATCCAATTTAAACCTCTTTAAAACAATTTGCGATCTACATAGTATAAACACCCGCAATAAGAATAAACTTTATACGCCCTGCTTTAGGCTTAAAAAGGTTCGGCGGTCTTTCGTGGGTCAAAGTGTAAAAATGTTCAACAAGCTCCCTGACGAGGCTATAAATTTACCGATGCAAAAATTTAAAACATATCTTAAAAATACTTTGATGAATAAAGCGTATTACACAATAAGTGATTATTTGAACGATAAAAAAGCTTGGTCTCTCCCTTCAACTTCGCCACTCCACACTTGATTACATTCTTTTGTTATTGTTAATAAATAACCTTTCCTTTTTTTTAAATTTAATTACATCGATATTTAATTGTTAAACATGTACGTGTATTGTGATCTTCAAGTGACTGAAAGTATTTATTTTTCTAAAATGTTCAAACTGTTGACGGCGTCGTGGGCCGGGTCGTAAGGTTCCCTCTATTATGGTTGAGCTTTGCGATGGCTGACCCTCGCGTCAACTCGTGAACGGATGTTGCCAGTGATCCTGCTGCGATCCTGATTCGAATTTTATTTTTATTTTTTGTTCTTAACCAATTCATTGTGGTTACTTGATCACAAACATAACATATACATGTTTTATTATATTATTATTATTTTTTCTTATATTTTATTTTATTTTTGACTGTACACAATTTAGTGTACCTATGTATAAAGTTAATGAATAGCCCCTCTGGCATGCTAGGCGACCAAGACTGTTTCATGAGTTTCTTTCGGCATTTCTTCTCAGCAGTGGTCGTTCCGAAATGCCAGTAGTTTGTAGCTTTGAAACATTATTAAATAATTAGTTATCGACGTAAAAAAGAGCCTTCTTTGAAGGCCAAGTTTCAATAAAAAAATTTGACTTTGACTTTGATGGCTGATGATGATTTTCCCAGAATATTTGCTTCGGTATAAATTTCAGAGTATGTGAGAATGTAAAGTCCATTTATTTATAATTTGCCTATTTTGTAAACAATCTTACAATGTCTTTTTAGATTTTACAACAATATAAATTAAAATAGACTTTTTAGGAAATTACTTTCGTGGTTAATAAATGTTTTACTTTAGAATGTTTAGGTTTGAACTAATATTTTATTTATTTTCAACAAAATTCAATAAAAAGTACTGTGAGTGAAGATTGTTTACATAATAGGACAATTATGAATAAATGGACCATATGTCTGTGTGAATCTTTTGTTTGTAGGAAAAAAAAATTGTCTAAATTTGTCTTTCAAAGAAATTACATTTCACGTTAGAGCACTATCTAGGATTTATTATTGCCTTGGTATTTTAATCCAAACTGAAAATAGGGAGATTTTTATGTATCTACCTAGTATGTTTGTAAACACAATTATACAGGCTTAAAAATCAATTCGTGAAAATCCCGGCTTTATTATTGTAATAACATACTTGTACTTTTGGCTAATTTAAAAATCAGCGCCCCTCCTAGAGTCTTTAGATTCAATCCACCTATTCATGTCCCGTGTGTAGCAACAAATTATCGGCAAAATTCGTTTATGTTGCGCGCTAGCCATAGTTTTAATAATGTTTGTAGGACTGTAGATTTAGACTTATTCACTACAAGCATAACAAAAGCAAAACGTCTGCTGTACGATCATTGGTTCCACTAATTAAACTTTTTAGCATACATAGTACCTAAATATATTTAATTTTTAAATTTCTTTTTCATGATGACTGTAATAATATATGTTGTTATTATTTTTAATCATTGTAACTCTTAATAGCGTGTTATTCGTATTTAGTGTTCAACTTTCGTTTTTTATGCTGTTTTTTATCTGTGAGGACCTTTAAGTGGCTCCTTTGCTAACTATTCTATTTATACATTTAAGACTAAAATTGTAGCTGTTGGTCTTCCTATAAAATAAAATAAATAAATAAATAAATAAAATAAACATTTATGCTCACTGGAATGATTCGTGTACGCACTCTACGAGCAATCGTAAAAGAGACATTATTGAATACATTAACTCATTAGGTGCGAGTGCGAGGGCTTATTCAGAAAGAAGGACACGTTTTATGTTTCAACTAGCGAGCAGCCCCGGCTTTACACGGATGTGTACCGCCCTAAGTTATAAAAAAAAATAAAAACTTTTCGGAAGTTTCGTATTTTCAAAGATTTTAAATCTACGTCTAAGCAAATAGAAGTCCAGATGCGGAAAGCGACTATATTTTGCATGTTTTTTTGAAACAAGTAGTAAGTAAATCTGGTGAAATTATAAAAGCAATATGTGCATTTGGTTTATTAGATTTTGTGTATACAACTGTACAAAAAACAAAACACTATTAGCACAGATAATATATACTATTCGAGAAGTTAAGTAACATAAAAGTGTAGTTGAGTATAATTCTGTCAACTAATTGTGATGGAAACAATATCTTTAAATCAATTCAGAGTTGAATAAAATAGGAATACACACCTGCATGTCAAGTTACCCTGCATATAGAACGTCTAACCTACTATAAATAGAGGCGCATTTGCAATGAATTTGGGAAGGTTGATGAGCTTATGGCCGTACATAAAACTAAATTATGAACTAATATTTTCGCTAGACCAATAGTTCGTGTAACCAGCGGCTGTGGTAAATGTCGCAGGTTCGAGTCCGTGACTCCGCTCCGGAATTTGATCTTCCTCGTCAGTCGATTAAGTATCTGAAATTGTCTTGTTCCGATGTTACTTTCAATCGACAAGGACATATCTTTTTATTTCTTATTCAAAAAAATTCTCAAATTAGTATTTGAAATAT